>OFHU01003090.1:600000-774031 GCA_900245905.1 Lacerta viridis
ATTAGGTAAATGGTGAAATGCAACGAACACTTCCACTTCTGTGTGTGAGTTTGCTGGTGGTGGGGAGAAAAAGAACCTGAAGGGTGAATGAGCAGCTTCCCCCTTCACCAACTGCCTCTCTACAGGACCAAGGCTCCCCCCACCCAGAGGGGGGGAAATGAAATGTGTTTCTCTTCTGGCGTAGGGCTGAGTGTGAAGATATTAGTAGAGTGTTCTCTCAGTATGTGGAATTTTTTCCTAGTGAAAGGAATTGGTTGGTGGTTTGATCATCTGTGGGTGCTTCCAGGCTCTTTCTATTTTGGGTGAGATTTGAGTCACATACTGGTAAATTCAGGTCCCGCATTTAAAGTTGATTTGGAGCTCTTGCATAACAAACTCACTTCCCCTAGCAAACTGAACTCTTTGCAATAAGAAGAGTGACAGGGAAAATGCTCAGGAAAGCATGGGATAGCATTTGCTTGATGCAACTTCATCTAACCCTGCAAACTTTGTGCAAACAAATCAGAATGAATGCTCAATAAACAGGTCATAAGGAAGTGAGCTCAGTCTTCTTTTACAGCTACATACAGCAAAGCAATGTGAGCCAAAATTCCTTACCTTTAAGTTTGTATGCTAAGTCTGTGAATGGCAAATAATTAATCCTGGATGGCCCATTCGGTACTTCTTCTTCTTGTTGTTGTTTAGTCATGTCCGACTCTTCATAACTCCATGGACCAGAGCATGCCAGGCACTCCTGTCTTCCACTGCCTCCCGCAGTTTGGTCAGACTCATGTTGGTAGCTTCGAGAACACTGTCCAACCATCTTGTCCTCTGTCGTCCCCTTCTCCTTGTGCCCTCAATCTTTCCCAACATCAGGGTCTTTTCCAGGGAGTCTTCTCTTCTCATGAGGTGGCCAAAGTATTGGAGCCTCAGCTTCAGGATCTGTCCTTCCAGTGAGCACTCAGGGCTGATTTCCTTAAGAATGGATAGGTTTGATCTTTTATTCAGTACTTAGCTAAGGCTATTCCCATTAAGGTTTCTACAAGGGAAGTCGAGAGGCTGGTGTTTATACTAGGTGGTCATACTGGGGTCCAACAGATTCTTTGTGCCTTGAGTTCACAAAGATTGCAGGGATTTCTGATTTTGCTAACCTGTCATGATCTGGATCTAAACATAGAAACAGAGGTCTTGATTTCAGTGCTGAAACCAGAAGACCAGAGGTTTGGGCTTTGAATATAATATCAGGCAGATTTGCTCAGACATTGCAAATGGTGGATACCCTGGCCTCTGTGCCAGCCACTGTTGTTTTAGATGCTCATCACAATAGTCCCCACTGCTTGCTCAAGTACTCTGCAGCTTGCAGGGAACTTGAAGCTGGGGTGGCTGATTTTTTTTGCTGAGTGTGACTGATCTCTCCCTCCCCTCCTTTCTGCCATCTGACTCATACAGAACTGGGTGCAGGGGTGGTGGGTGAAAGGTTCAAACCTCATATTACACCAGGCTCTGGTGAAGGAGAGAAGTGATGTGGGTCCCACTTACTGTTTTCCCCTTCCCAATGCCTGGTGTGAAGAAACTATGGGATGCCTTAATCTTGCTCATCTCCAGGGGCCTATGTTTGGGCTAGACGGATCAAGATCTGTTGCCTTATGAATTAAATTGAGTTTTTAAAAATCTCAGTGGTACATAAAGTATGGGCTCTTGTGTAGCCAAGATCCTCTGCCCCCATGTATGTTGCCCTTCGTGTAAGTTGTGTGCGGTTATGTCTTTTGGGGGGATTTGGCATGTCTAACCAAACTGAAAGAAAGAACAGGTTTCTTCTTTCTCTTTGTGCAATTGAAGAAAAATGACTCTATGAACTTCAGTGCTCAGGGTAGAAGCTCAAGCGATGTCCAACCCTCCCATGCCCCGCCTTCTGCCTGAAGACTGATTCTGACCTTTAGGAGTGTGTTGGAAATCTAGGATCAGTCTCAAGGCCGTCCAGTGCTTGGAGAATGAGGAAGGTCAGAATACTCCCCTGCCTGGGCAAAGGGAAAACCTTGAAGATAAAAAGCAGCCTTCTGTAGCTTGTCGGTTATGGATGGGTAGGCAGGACATTGCCAGCCTCCTAGTGGAGCTAAGTACTTGGTCAGGCTGGAGATGTGACAGTATGGACCCACAAATATTGACGAGAAGCAAAATATCTTACTGAAATCTATTTTAGTGGGATCTTTTGTGCGGTTGGGATGCGTAGGCGGTGCTTTTTTAAAAGTATTTTCTTCAAGGGTGGAGAGCTGTCTTTAAAAGTCACAAATAAGGAATTACTTGGAGTAGTGAACTCTAGTCATACACTGAATCCTGCTTGTGTTGAAGATGTGGATAAACTAAAAGTATTTGGGCCAAAGTCTTAGCAACAGTGCATGAAGATGTAAGGGGAGATTAGGGTGGACGCTGAGAAAGGCTACAACATCCTTGGGGAGTTGTGGGAGGGTAGGGAGCTTGTTCATCTGGTGGTGGTGTGGGGGGAGGGGCTGAGTGGAACACGATGTAGACACATTTGTTCACAATGCACTTGTGAGTGCAGATTAGCCAGCACATACCAAAGAAATCTCGGGACACTCAGGAAGGATGCTGTCCCTGAAGCTCCCTATAAAACCTCTAATGCTCCTCTGTGGAAAGCTTTACACCCACATACAGTGTCCAAGGTTGCAATCTTGGACACACGAGGCTCTACTGATGCAGTGGAAATTACTTCTATGTAGTCATGCATTTGATTGCACTCCACAAACCGTAACTCCTTTTTCTTTTAAAAAAGGTAGTCAGATTCTTTGTTAAAAGCAGATAGGATTTTATCATTTATTTTGTCATACTAACGTGTATGGAGAGGTGTTCCATTATTCTTTAATAAAGAGATCGGTTCTTTTGCCTTTCTCCATTTCAGTACTATGAACTTAGAAAAACAAATACAGAAGTATATCTCTGTATCAGAGATAGTCTTTTGGTGCAATGAAAGACCTGTCTTTAAAAAAAACACTGTAATACAGGGATCTTGTTTTAGATAGTACAGATACCCAGGAGGACAAGACATCTGGGCAAGGTTGAAAAGTGCTAAAATAGGGGTTATAAAGGATCTAATCCCAGTCATTTAAGTTATTTTTTTAAAGCCATTTTCAGATCTTCAAAGTTCTCTCTCTCTCTCTTGGTTGAGCTTTTGCCAAAAGGTATAACACTATTATTCCCTTTATATTGTGAGTTCAAGGCTTCTAAGGCTCATGGCCCCATAAAAACACAGAAAATGTGGAAAGCCTATATTGTCTTTTTTCTGATAACAATCTTAGCTCTCCTAAGATGTCAGAACAATTCAGCAATTATTTTCTGTAGTGAATGCACAAAATGGTCATGGGAACTTCAATGGGAAGAATGTAGAATGATTAGCAAATTCTGTGCAATGTTTCTTCCAAGACAGCTGAACATTTCAGAGATCTGAACCACCTTCATTCCTGAGATGTTTGTAACTGTAGGGATCTATTGTGGTGTTACGTTCTGAGTGGCTCAGCTGTTTGTCTAACCTTGCTTGCTTTGTGTTTCCTTCTAGGACTGAGCAGGATGCCGGCACCCACAATGTCCTGAATGTGGAGCCTGGTGGAAGAAGAGGAGACATTAGTCCACAGACAGCTCCTTTCCCTTCTCCACTGCCTTCTGTTTTGCTTCTTTTTTCTGGTGGATAGGTTAATGCACAACCATTGCTGGATGTGATTCTTTCGCCATGTGGCTCCTGAGACTAAAGCACCATTTGTCGGTAAATATCTGGACCTTGCTGCTTCTGGGGAGTGCTTGGCTGCCATTGGAAGAAGGCACTCCCAAGTCCAACTCTCCCTTTAGGACTTTCCAGGTCACCGACTGGAGTTTGACACACTTGGTGGTCCACAACAAAACTGGGGAGGTGTATGTGGGTGCTGTCAACCGGATCTATAAGCTTGCAGACGATCTGACACTGATGCGCACTCATGTCACGGGGCCCGTGGATGACAATGAGAAGTGTTACCCACCGCCTAGTGTGCAGTCTTGTCCACATGGGCTAGTCAGCACCAACAATGTCAACAAGTTGCTGCTGGTGGATTATTCTGGGAATCGACTGATAGCCTGTGGCAGTGCTTCTCAGGGCATTTGCCAGTTTCTGCGCTTGGACGACCTTTTCAAGTTGGGTGAGCCCCATCATCGCAAGGAGCACTACCTCTCCAGCGTCAATGAGTCAGGAACTATGTCAGGCGTCATCATTGAAGTCCCGAATGGGCAAAACAAGCTCTTCATTGGAACACCCATTGATGGCAAGTCTGAGTACTTCCCTACCCTATCCAGCCGTAAACTGATGGCCAGTGAAGAGAATGCAGAGATGTTTGGCTTTGTTTATCAGGATGAGTTTGTCTCATCCCAGCTCAAGATTCCATCAGACACACTGTCCAAGTTCCCCACATTTGATATCTACTACATCTATAGCTTCAGCAGTGAGCAGTTTGTCTATTACCTGACCTTGCAACTAGACACCCAGCTTACCTCGCCTGACTCTACCGGGGAGCAATTTTTCACCTCCAAGGTCGTTCGGCTGTGTGTAGATGATCCCAAGTTCTACTCATATGTGGAATTCCCCATTGGTTGTATTCGTGATGGCATTGAATATCGCCTGATTCAGGACGCTTACCTAAGTAAGCCCGGAAAGGCACTGGCCAAGCAGTTGGGCATCTCAGAGCAGGAGGATATCCTCTTCACAATCTTCTCTCAGGGCCAGAAGAACAGGGTGAAGCCACCAAAGGAATCTGTCCTTTGCCTCTTCACACTGAAGAAGATCAAAGACAAAATCAAGGAGCGCATCCAGTCTTGCTATCGTGGGGAGGGGAAGCTTTCTCTGCCCTGGCTTTTGAACAAGGAGTTGGGATGCATAAACTCAGTAAGTCCTCCTCCTCCTCCTATTCTCTGTCATTTCTCCTTTTCCTTTCTGCTCTGATAAATCGAAAGCATCTGAGATACCTGTGCTGTCCTTGAGTACGCAGCTGGAGATGTTGCTTAAAGATCTGGGATTTGTTTCAATTAGCACGTGACCATTCTATTCTCAGCTATTTTGGTGTTTGGAGTTTTAGGCTTTGGTTATGGGGTATGAGGATAATTATTGGGCATTGAGAAGTTTTGGCCTCTGGAATGACTTCTCCTAATCTTCAGTTATCCAAACAAAGTTTGTTATGCTGGAGGAATAGGGACTGCATTGATTTTGGAATGTGTTTTAGAGATTCTTTGCACTGAAATTCTTGCCAAGACAGTTTTTTGGAAGGATTGAATTGAGAAGAAAGGCAATAAGTAGGAGCATGTGGACCACTAACAATCTAACAGACATGTTGATGTTCCATTTATTCTAACCTGAGTTTACTTTCCACTGTTACCATCATGACAAGTACTGGAATGAATTAGGAAAAAAGCAGGTGTCCATGTACAGGTGATATGTCCTACTGGAAATACAGACCCAAGTAACTGTTAGATATACTGATGTGATAACAATTGCAGATGATTTGAAGTGCTTTCAAGTTACAACATGGTGCCCTCTCAGCACCACATAATGATATGGCAGCCAGGATGATGTTCCGACTCTACCTGGGACTCTTTGTTTTCTACTTTTATCCTCCATCTGATTCCAAATCGGGATAATCAAAATCCTTACCTTGGGAACTTCAGATTCTGTAGTTTAGGGAGAGTGTGAGAACGGGTTAGCTGTACAGATAGCAGCTTCATACTGGCAGTGAGAGGACTCTCCAAATTCATAGGTGTATATGAAACACAACTGGAGTGTCAGGTTTTGAGGCCAATTAGAAGTGAGCTCTTGCTCTGGGGGATATGGGAGTGAGCCAGAGTTATGAGTCTGGATACATGTTCTTTCTCAACAGAGGGAAAGTTGCCTGCCTATCCTGAGGGAAGCATTTCCCATAGGCTGTTGCTATGGCAAACAGAGGAGCTTTATTGCCCTGTTCCATTGTGTTAAGTCTTTGGCAAGGCAGGGTAAGAAGCCTGCTTTGTTTTATGAGCCATAGCTTTTCAGACAATATCAAATATAACTGGGAGGCTAGTTCAGCTACTTGCAATGAGGATAGGAGAGTAAGTGTAAAAGATCTTTCAAAATGGGAGTGGAATGGGCAAGTTTAAGATTTCTGGGACATATCCTGAGTTGTAGAAAATTGGTATAGTTATATCAGTCACTTAAAACTCTTAGCTGAATGCAAGGAGATATATATAGTGATTCTGGCAGAATCTGAGCTTGGACATCAGATGCCACAGGTCCACTCCCCAGACCCATATAGCCAAGTCTACTTTGGACTTTGGGGTGATTCTTAATGGATCCATTTAGCCTACTGACCCCCCCCTTCTCCAAATTGTAATGGTCTGTTTAAATTAAATTTTGTAAATGAATTCAGCTAAAGACCTGGCCCACTCCAAATGCATTTCTAATGGTTTTACAAGAAGCACAATGCTGAGAGAGAGAGAGAGAGAGAGAGAGAGAGAAGGTTTGGAGCCTCCTTATTGTAAACATGGATGGAGTGGTAGTACAGCTTAGATCAGAGACACAAAGCATGAAATGAGAGCTTGTGTTGTGCTTCCTTATTCCAATGAACCCATGTTCATGACAAATACACTCCATTGTAAGGCTCTCAGTGTAGTATACATAGAACTTCGCCCCCTCTGGTCCTCATAACATAGTTGCGTGGCAGTGTAGCTGAGAGATAGCATGTGGTTCAAGTTCAGCCAGTGAGTTTCATAGCTGAGTGAGGAATTTGAATCCACATCTCCATGGCTCTATTCCACCTCACAATATGATAAATAATGATTTAAAGTGCTGTGAGGTAATGGAGACAAAGGGAGAGGGGCATTGGAGGTCTCTTTTGGCAAATTAGACAGTAACCATCCTTGGCCATGGTTTGGACACCTCTTCTTCTTCCCTTCCTCCTCCTCTTTTTAGGACAGATTCCCCAAAGGATGAGTGGAAACCCTCTGGCACGGTGTCAGGGTCCTGTAGGGCCAGGCCTGAAAGTGGTCAGACATGAGTCCAAGTCAGGCTGAAATCAAGGTCTGAAGCAACAGACAGAGATCATAGGGGACAGAATCAAGTATGGCATCAAGGTTGGGCAGACCGTAGCATTCCAAAGGGCAGCAGAAAGTGAGTCTGTTTCGCTCAGATTGTTACTGCAGGCTTGGTTCCTCAGTTTCTAGGTAGGGAAAGGATTGTAGCTCAGTGGTGAGTTCATAGTTTGCATCCAGAAGCTTCTAGGTTCAACTCCGGACAGCTCAAGGTAGAGCTGTGAAAGACTTCAGTCTGAAACCCTGAAGAACCTCCGCAAGTCTGTGTAGACCAGGCACCCCCAAACTAGGCCCTCCAACTGTTTTGGGACTACAACTCCCATCACCCCTAGCTAACATGACCAGTGGTCAGGGATGATGGGAATTGTAGTCCCAAAACAGCTGGAGGGCCGAGTTTGGGGATGCCTGGTGTAGATGGTCCTGTGCAGTTCAATGCACTGTCTTGGTTCAGGGCAGCTTTCCAGGTTTGCCACTATTGGCTCCACAGATCACCTGGTCTGGCTGCACTGATGAGCTGCAGTACCCCTGTTTGGCCATTTATCTGCATGGCACTGCAGCACACAGCAAAGATCAGACCGATAGCTCTCTTAGCTTGAGAGCTGCCCTTGTTCTTGTGCAGGAAGTACGGTAAGTCTCCTGTGCTTTGTAGAATCAAGGATCATCTAGTCGCACCCCCTGAAACGCAGAAATCTCAGCCAAAGCATCCATGACAGATGGCCACCCCAACCTCTGTTTAAAAACCTCCAAGGAAGCCTCGCTGCTACAATTTCTCTTTTGAGCCCCCTGGAGCCTTACGAATGATAAATAAGAGCTTTGTACATAGGTGTTGAGGGATGTGTGCACATAACAGGAGGGAAAACCTAATGAGTGGTTCCCAAACAGAAACTAACTTCTGATTGCGGCTCCTTTCAGCAGTTGAAACTGCTGACGGTTAATGCTTTGGCTGCTTTGTAGTCTGTGGAATTTTAAAGCCCTTAGGATGCTGAAACAAATGCATTTCAGCTCTAAGTACAGATCTTATGATTGGTCTCCTCCGCTATTTTATCCCCCCCCCCTTTTCCCCTTTCCTGTGTTATATGTGCTATAATGTAAACTTGCAAGCACTGTGGCTTCTAAAAATAATTTTCCAAAGTGCCTAGCTGTTTTAGGTGCGTGTGAATAATAATAGTGAATAATAACAGGGATATGGTTTTAGAGTGAAAATGGAAGGAGGAGGGGAGGAGTATTCCAGTCTTGGGGCTGGGGGGTATTGGAAAGAGAGAAACCCAGCAAAATTATAAGGCTTGGATGTTTTCAAGATCAAGTTGCAAAGAAGCAGCATATCTTAATAGCACTTGTGGTTTCTTGCACCTAGGGATAATCTCATCTGAAATCCAGGGAGAGTGGGAGGGGGCAAGGAGCAGTATCCTTCTTCCCCCACCCTCCCTATATGATACTTCTGCTGTCACAATCCTAGAAGCTCCCCAGCCTTCGTTGTGGGGGCTGAGGCCTTGCCACTTCTCCTCTCTCTCTTATGAGTGTTCATGCTTCTGGATTCGGAGGCAGGTGCATTTCAAGGCACGACTTTCGGAGCTGGGTGAACCAGCAGCTTGATGAGGGTCTCTGCCTTGTTTTGATGTCCAGCAGGAGGAGGAGTGTGAAATTGAGTTACTTTCTCTCTCTTTCTCCGTCCTCTTATAAATTACAGGTACGGCAGGGGCATGGGGCTGCTTTCTGGGAGCAGGTGGTTCAGCTGCACCCACCTGGAGTAGTTTGTGTACAGGCATCCATTTGTAATTGTCCCAGGCAGCCCCTCCTTCTCCTCCTTTTCCGAGTTCTGAGGGAAACAGCTAACAGCTGCCTGACAAAGTAAAGGGTTTGCTGTCAAGAGTGCTGGGCTCACAAATCTGATTTTGGCTTCAAACTAATTCAATTTTGGTGGAAAATGATGAAATCGTTACACTGCTGCCTGCTGGGTCACATAACTGCTGACTCAGGGGAGGGAGAAGGCTTTCTCTGCTCTCTCGTTTCCCCTCCCCTCGTTCTCTCCCATCTTTCTTGGCTTGCAGTGCAGGTTTGGGGAGCCAAGTGTAACTCAGATCAGCTGCCATTCCCCCGAAGTCTGCCCTGAGCAAAGTAGGCGGGAGGCAGAAACAAAGAATGCAAAACAAGGAATGTGACTGAATGTATGAAGGCAAGAGACAGTTAAGGGCATCATGTGAGCAGGAAAGAAGACAGCTGCTTTTCGCCACTCACATTCTGGTGTTGGGGAGATTTCGCTGTTCCAGAAAGTCCTTGACTTTCACCAAAGGTCGGTGATGTTGGACCCTAGCTGCCAGGAATTCCCCCTCTGCAAAGAATTCTTGCTAGTCCCTTGGTTCAAACTTTGCTAGAAACAGGAAAGCCTGAAAGACCTTACTTCCTGACAGATTCTGGTTCCCTGTCTGATTTATGCAGGAAGTCCTGCTCTTCCACATTTAATTGCTTGGCAGTGGAAGGGAAGAGGACGTTTCTGAGCATGTGGCTGTAGTCTTTGGACCACCAGAACCAAAGGAATCGTCTCCATTCCCCCTACCTTCCAAAAGGCAGAGCAGGCGGAAGTGTTGTGTGATTGACGATCCTGCACAGTCTTGAAACAGAACCACTAGTTCACTCCATGTTTGGAGATCTCAAACCTTCTCAAAAAGCATACCGTACGAGTGCATGCACAGCTTTAGCAAGGGGTGGGGATTATGTGAGGGATTTGGTCCAGAGGCAAAGAGCTATCCCCAATGCTGCTTGTGCTATTAGTATTTTTATAAGCTCTGCAGAGTTGTTGCTTGCTTGGGAGGGAAATACTGCTGATCAGTGACTCATTTCGTTGGTAGTTTCCACTGAATTTGACCTGGGCCACTGCCCCAGTCTTCTGCTCATTAGAATTGCATTGTATTACTGGGGTGAGATCAAGGGCAGGACTATCCAGGCTTTTAAATAGCATATTATATAGTAGATGTCCGTGAAGCTTCTGCAACCACAGCAGTAATGAAGATAGTATTTGGAAGTGTGGGAATCTCATGTTCCCATGTATAAAATATTGCACTTTTAAGTGCTCGGCAAAAATGCAATATCCCTGCAATAAAGAATGTTTCCTCTGCTAAGCAAATGAGAAACAAATATGTCCATTTATGCTGCAGAAACTGATTGCATGGAAAGGCCTTTAATCTCATGACAGTCAGAAAAGTGAGGAGCGGGAGAGGGGAGGAAGGACTGAAAATGAACTTCATCCACTTGCTTTGAGCCCTGTCATATGGCTTTATAAAGATCCTTTTTCATCAGCTCTACAGGCTTTCCTCCCAAAGGAAGGCTTCTTTTTTATTGATGGCAATTGATTCAGCATGACTGAGCAAGCAAGGGTGAGAATGTGGGCAAGACAACAGGGCTTTTGGATTCATGGCCTGTTCTGTTGCAAAGAGTTATTCACATTCCTGGGGCATGGGCACCGTCTAGTGTCATTTTATGTATCAGAGCTGGTGGTTCACAGAATATTATTTCTTCTCCTTCGCCTTCTTCACACTCCTCAGGCACACGTTTTACCTGGACAAAGCAGTGTGTGAGCTTGGCGGTTGTCGATACAGGCTGCAGCAAATCCCTTGATTGCAGCTAGTGATGTTACCCAGCTTTTCAATTACCTGCTTTGGAATGTGAATTTTCTCCATAATGCTTGCACTTATTACAACTCGAACTCCATTTCCTTGAGAATCTTTTCTCCAGTCCAAAATGTATAACATGACTTTGCATGTGTACAGAATGTGCTCTTGTTTTGAATCCGTGGCCCTGGACACTAATCTCAACTCAGACAGAGCTAAGCAAGCGCTTGTGATGAATATTTTTTTAAGGGTCCAAGGAACCGTAGGAGTAACCCCCAAAAACCTTTCTCTCCAAAGCTCCAGCGTCAAATGAAGACAAGTTCAGGGATTGCACAGCACCCTTTTCCCTCAAGGCTCTGGAGCCTCCTTGGGCTTCGCTGCAGTTTCCTGGAGCCTTAGAAATCACCCTCAAGGGGTGTTTGCATAGCTGTGATTAGTGTCTGTGTCTTGGACAAAAAAATAAATGAGGGACAATTGAAAATGATAAGGCAGTATGATATGGTGCAGCCAGCATTATGAATCAATTTAGAACTCTTAAAAAACACGCCAACCATGATTTTTTTCCTCTAGTGTTCTCCAATGACGCTTGTAATTGCTGACCCAATTCTGCATCGAGCTGAGAAGAGTTCACCCATCACTAATAGCAACAGCTGGAAAAAGCGCTGTTGCAACCACAGTATGTGCTGCTGGCCAAATATGTGCTGGCTAGATTCACACATTACATTTGTCCACGCAAGGACATGTCTGAGAGGGATCAGGACTTCTTGCACAAGAGAAAGTGAATTGTGTGAAGCAGTCCATAGTCATTCGCCAGTGGCCTTGTTACAGCTTTTAGGATGCCTAATGCGTTGGTGCTTGGAGGTAATCTTGAATTGCTCAGAGCTGCCTTGGATCCAGGAGGAGAGGCTGCCAGGCTTGGCTGGGAGCTCAGGAGATGTTTGTACTTCTTCCCCAAATGCTGAGGAACTGAACACATTGGCTGGAGAACTCATTCCATCTTGTTTGTTTGTTTCTTTCCTTCACTGGCTTGGAACCAGGAATCTATCAGTCTGAAAATGTGACCCAGGCTGAGATGCTCTGCTGAACACTCTGAGTTGCCTTGTGGTTCTTGCTATCTTCTTTCTGTTCCAGTGTGAATCCTGGTCAACAACAACAACAACAACAGTACCCCACCCATCTGACTGGGTTGCCCATGCCACTCTGGGCAGCTTCCAGCAGAGATAAAAACAGAATAAATCATCCAAACATTAAAAACTTCCCTATACAGGGCTGCCTTCAGGTGTCTTCTAAAAGTCAGATAGTTCTTTATCCCCTTGACATCTGATGAGAGAATGTTCCACAGGGAGGGCACTGCTACCGAGAAGGCCTGGTTTCCTGTAACTTCACTTCTTGCAGTGAGGGAACCACCAGAAGGCCTTCAGAGCTGGACTTCAGTGTCCGGACTGAACGATGGAGATTTATGGGTGCCAAGTTGGTGACCACAGTTAAAAAACCTCTGTCTTAGTCCATAGTTAATTCCATTTCCATCTCCCCTATGTGTGTTTCTCCTTCTTGCATACTAGGACAAGTGAATTGTTTTAAGAGCAAGCTACAGTCAAGCAATGTAGTTGAGACCACAGAATTGTAGAATTGGAGCATTGGAAGGGTCATTTAGTCCAACCTTCTGGTGAATAGACATTCTGTTGTGGTGGCTTAAGTTTAAGGTGCCATTTGGCACCTAGCTTATGTATCTGGGTTTCTAACACTGGATATATCTAATGTGGAGGACGGTCGTATCTCAAGTGAAAACAAATGCCATAAACAGTGCACTGCCGCTGACAATGCGCTGTCTCATGCCACCATCTTGTATGCCGCAAGGGACACTCTGGAAGATCTTAAGTCTCAGGGTGGCAGGCCTTGGGAAAGGCATTTGGTCAAGTACCTAGGCACCAGACTTTTTAGGAATTTTGTAGACTGAAGTCAACACCTTGAATTGGGCCTGGTAGCTTATCAGATGTGCAGTCTGCAATGAACACTGTGTAGTGGAGTTGCGGTAAAAGTAATTTACTCCTTAACTGATTCCCTTTGAAATCATGTTATTTTGCTTCTGGTATATTAAAGACTTGGATTTGAATCACGGCCTCTAAGAATTATTTAAATTGAGGACTAAGGTCCTTACACTTCGCTATAAGATTATTTCCTGTCAGTCCTTCACAATTAAGTCCCAGCATAACATTTATAGTGAAATGAAACAAGGGTGTTCATAGAGTTCTCTTTTCTGTTGAAGATGTCAGGAAGCCCGGAAATGAATGGCCCTAAGGGACAGCTGAATTACTAGCCACTTAATAAAGCTAAACGAATGAATATTGTCTTTCCTGTCCACTCCTTCATTGCCCTCATAAGTGGGCTTGAAGTAAAGTAATGAATCAAGAAGACATCTACATTTCACCCTGGCAAAGTGCTTTCTCGCTCTCTGTGTGAACTCTTGTGTCCTTCGGCCAAGTCTGGCCAAAAGGCAAGCAAATGCCCAGAGAAAAATAGTATTCTGCCATCCAGTAACAACTGGAAGCTAATGGCAGATTCAGTGTGCACAAGCTCTGTGCCTATGTAATGAAAAAACAGGTACAGCTGGAGAATGTGATTTAGGTAGTTGTGAGGTTGGGCCTGCTGTGAACCATGCCAATTTCCCTTCATTATTGGCAGTAGAGTGAAGGCTCTTGTTAACCTGAGAGCTGGATGCCTGCTTCAGCAAGCAGTGTGGATGTAAGTGACCTTGTGCTTCAGAAATGTACTATTGTCAGGAAGGAATTATCTGCCCTACATGATGTGGCTGGCTCGGATGGACCAGTATGAGAATTTCGTATTGCAGCCCGTGTCCTTCTGCTCTCTGAAACCGCCCCAAATATGTTTTCTTCCCACCAAATAGTCCGATTTGATCTGGCCTCTTATTGGTGTGGCACCTGCCTGTGCATCCCTAACGAGTCATTTTGCTGCTAACAAGCTAATTGCTGGCATAATTATTTATTGAGGTGGTGTCGGTGTAGCATGGCAGGTGGGCGGCAGGCACTCTTCCGCAGCCCGGGAATGCAGCTGTATTTGTCGCTTCCCAGAGAGTTTGTTGAGACAAAGCAGAGAAGAGTAAACACCATAAACATTTATGCTCTTGCATATTCAGCAGCAGATGAGGTTGAGGAAGCTGCAAATTGGAGTGGGGAGAGCAGTGTGGAACAAAGATTGCATTGGCTGAGAGGTGCTGCCAGAGCTTAAATACCTTCATTGGTTATGCTCCGGCCCTCCTGGAAGTAGAATTTTTTATAACCCCTTTTCTACTACCAAGCTATACATTCTAAGAGCTGAAGAAATTAAGACGTAATGCACAGGCCTTGCAGGGCAGAGGTCATGTGACCAAGGTGAAAGGTCCATGGAATAATAATGGGGATGTCACATTCAAAAGTGTATTAGCTCTGTTATTACTTAGTGTCTGTGCGTGGCTAAATTTTCAGAACTCCATGGAGCACATGGGCTGAATTTCACCCCTTGAGATTAATTCATTCTGATCCTGGGGCAGATTCCCCCCTCTTGCTCCGCCCTGTGCTTCTCTTAGACTGCATATTTCACATTAAGATGTGACCCGGCATTAAACTATGCAGAACAATTAGGTATTACTTCTACATTTTTATGTATGCCTTTATTGCATTCTGTCCTGGCTTTTAAGTATTTTTAAATATTTGTCTTCTGAATGTCGGGAAATTTAGAGCTTCATATTTTAAAATTAATTAACATGTATAAATAAACAATTGGGCAGTGCCCTCTTTCTCCTCACCAAACTGGGAAAGGTGTCATTCCTGTCTGCAGCTAAAGTGGTCCCCTTCTGTCGACTTTGTGAATTATTTCTCAGGCCTAATTACTACTATTTATTATTTGCTGCTTCCTCATCACAAACCTCTGTTAAAATGAGCTATGGGGATTCGGGAACAGCTGAGCAAGCAAAAGGAGCCGCAGCTGTGAATTGGTTTTCTGGGTCTGAGTAGGCTTCCTCAGCTTCCCTGGATTTTTTTTTTGAATTTCGTTTTTAGTTGCTTTCTCCATCACCCTGTTTACTGAAGTGCAGAGGGTCAGGGGTTAGCTGTTATTGCCTTCAAAGGTGCGGGTCTGTGAGTGACTGTTGCAATTCTGTGGCTGCCTGCTGAGGCCCTTTAACTGCACAACTTGAGAGGAATTGTTCTATGCTAGGCAGTACAAGGGCAGGAGGAAAACAACCCAGAGGAAAGCAAGCAGGGGTTTGGGCCTGAAAGACCACACATAACTGGATGGTTAAAAAGGCACCCCGGCTGGATACAAATAGGATGCGAAAATAAATGGTTCGCCTTCACAAAGTGTCCATTCTTGCCCCAAAGCTGTGTTTGTATTAGCACCAATTTTTGTTTACTTCTAATCCATTTCCTGCACTGCCAGCCTACAAATGCTCAGAAATCATGATTCTGTTGCCAGGGATTTATAGTAGTAGTTAGATTTAACAGATACACAAGTGACCTTTTATTTATTTGGATTTTGGTGCCATTGGGGAATATCACAGTAAGGTTTTGAGTGTATTTGTTTTCAGCAGGAAGGAGCCGTGTGCTTGTTACTTACGATTACTTTTTAGGAATGTTCTAATGATTAGATTATGAAGCTTGTGATATTTAAGCTTTTGAGGAAGCCTAGGAACATTTAGCCCCAAGAATCTGTGTTACCAGTAAGTCTCTCTCTCTCTCTCTCTCTCTCTCTCTCTCTCTCTCTCTCTCTCTCTCCCCTCTTAAAGCTACTCCCTTATGTCCAGCTATTCATGACTGCCACAGAGATTGAAAGGGTAAGAAGGAGGGAATCCGGTCTCTGTAGTTTCCCCTTGTTGATATTGTTGGGTCTCCTATTCTCTGCTTGGCTTCAGGCAAAGGTTTACACAAGCAGGCAGTCACGCAAGCTTCAGTAACAAGCATCTATTTGAAAGCTATGTGTCAGGCTTAAACTATCTGGAAAATTTCTGTCAGAAATAGAATTCTGCTTCTGTCGCCTCTCACATCCTGCCTAGATAGTACTTCTGGTTGTATTGTAAATGAGAGTTGGTATGAAAAAAATAGAGGTGTGGGGAATTCCTTGGGAAATGCCATACGGATGTCGGATCTCTGTACCAGTGTCTAGGTTTCACCCAAAATTAGGCCATTGTAAACTTATGCACATCATGCTCAAGTCCCACTAAAAGTGTGCATTGGGTTGCAGCCTTTGTACCCTTGTCGGGGGTCTTGTGCCCTGGGCTGGCTTTTAGGGACCGGCGCATGCTGATTATACCATTGGTGGGTACAGAACCTACAGGACAGTGCAGCCTGTATGGTATGGGTTAGGCCTAGCTACAGATTGGCTAAAAGGGACACGGGTGGCACTGTGAGTTAAACCACAGAGCCTAGGGCTTGCTGATCAGAAGGTCGGCGGTTCGAATCCCCGCAACGGGGTGAGCTCCTGTTGCTTGGTCCCTGCTCCTGCCAACCTAGCAGTTTGAAAGCACGAAGTGCAAGTAGATAAATAGGTACCGCTCAGGCGGAAAGGTAAACGGCGTTTCTGTGCACTGCTCTGGTTTGCCAGAAGCGGCTTAGTCATGCTGGCCACATGACCCAGAAGCTGTACGCCGGCTCCCTCGGCCAATAAAGCGAGATGAGCGCTGCAACCCAGAGTCGTCTGCGACTGGACCTAATGGTCAGGGGTCCCTTTACCTTTATAGAGTGGCTACCCCACTTTTCTGCCCTGAATGTGCGGTTTGGCAGTGAGCACATATAAGAAAGGGGAAGGAGGTGCGATAGTGACAAATGAGCTGAGAGTCGTGCATAGTGACTTGCTATCCATATATAACTTTGTCAAATATTTATCAAAGCCAATTAATTCAAAACCCTCAATATGTGTTTTTTTAGGAATGTGTGCACATATACATGTCTAATAATAATAATAATAATAATAATAATAATAATAATAATAATAATAATTTATTATTTATACCCCGCCCATCTGGCTGGGTTTCCCCAGCCACTCTGGGCGGCTTCCAACAGAATGTTAAAATACAATAATCTATTAAACATTAAAAGCTTCCCTAAACAGGGCTGCCTTCAGATGTCTTCTAAAAGTCTGGTAGTTGACTGAGGCCATTTAGGGCTTTAAAGGTCAGCACCAACACTTTGAATTGTGCTCGGAAATGTACTGGGAGCCAATGTAGGTCTTTCAAGACCGGTGTTATGTGGTCTTGGCGGCCGCTCCCAGTCACCAGTCTAGCTGCCGCATTCTGGATTAGTTTTAGTTTCCAGGTCACCTTCAAAGGCAGCCCCACATAGAGCGTATTGCAGTATTCTAAGCAAGAGAGAACTAGAGCATGCACCATGCTGGCGAGACAGTCCGCGGGCAGGTAGGGTCTCAGCCTGCATACCAGATGGAGCTGGTATACAGCTTCCCTGGACACAGAATTAACCTGCACCTCCATGGACAGCCGTGCACCTGGTCCTTCAGGGGCACAGTTACCCCATTCCAGACCAGGGAGTCCTCTACACCAGCCCGCCTCCTGTCCCCCAAGTACAGTACTTCTGTCTTGTAAGGATTCAACCTCAGTCTGTTAGCTGCCATCCATCCTCCAACCGCCTCCAGACACTCACACAGGACCTTCACCACCTTCACTGGTTCTGATTTAAACGAGAGGTAGAGCTGGGTATCATCTGCATACTGATGAACACCCAGCCCAAACCCCCTGATGATCTCTCCCAGCGGCTGCATGTAGATGTTGAAAAGCATGGGGGAGAGGACAGAACCCTGAGGCACCCCACAAGTGAGAGCCCAGGGGTCTGAACACTCATCCCCCACCACCACTTTCTGAACACGGCCCAGGAGGAAGGAGCGGAACCACTGTGTTGTAAGAATTTATGGTCTTTTATTTATATATATAATATATTATTAATTCACCAAGCAAACACAGGAAGAACAGGCCTCACACCATTTTTCACTCCCAAACTGACAAACTGTTTCTCTGCAAGGAGGAAGGAGGTGAGCAGCCCTCTGCCTGAGTGATAATCTCTGGCATTCTGATGGGCCATTTCCCATGGATTTGGCCCGGGCTAGAACAAAGGACGGTCATTAGCCCTGCATTAGCCCTGCCTGCCCAGGACAGGAAACCATGAACACTTTTGTTTTGCTGAAGTGTGTGTCTGGGAGGGGTTCAAGGAGGGATGGCACAGGTGTGAGAATTCTCAGGTTACCTCCTCTGACCATCCCAATTTGTGATGTAATTCTGATGTATGTATGATGTATGGAGGGGTGGTCTTGAGCTGGAGGGGGGCAATTTCAAAAGTCTATATAGGAGCTTGCGCTCCATTGTTCTAGGTCTTTTGCTTGCAAAACACCCTGCTGCAACAGTTTCTAATAAACAAGGCCTTGCTTTGGGAGACTCGGTATTGTCTTTGTCTTTGTGCTGCGTTGTCGGGAAGGGGCTCTTAAATTATAGCGCTCTTCCCGGGGTTACGGACTCCCTTCTGGAGACGGACCCAGTTACAGAATTTTTTATAACAACTGTATAACAGTGCCCCCAGCTCCCAACCCCTCTAGATGGTCCAGAAGGATGTTATGGTCGATGGTGTCAAAAGCCGCTGAGAGATCCAGCAGAACTAGGAAACAGCTCTCACCTTTGTCCCTAGCCCGCCGGAGATCATCGACCAGTGCGACCAAGGCAGTTTCAGTCCCATGATGAGGCCTGAATCCCGACTGGAAGGGATCCAAATGGTCCGCTTCTTCCAGGCATGCCTGGAGTTGTTCAGATGTCCTAGATGTGATGCTGTTACTATATTGCTAACAAAGGCTGCCCCCCCTTGCACTTCCACTTTAGCCTGCAAATTTAAATGCCCATGGATGCAATTCCCTATTTGCTAGGAACTTGTGTACTTCTGAGTGCAACTGGGCCTTTTCTTCTAGCAGTGTTCTCTCGGCTTGGCTTGGCAGTTGTCCATTCTGGGTGTTCAGTGAACCCACTGAAGATTGCTGGGAACTGTATGTCTTTCATTACTGTACTGCTGTATTCTGCTGGAATTAGCAGAGCCTAGGTTTTTTTTTGGTGTGCACCTTGTGGGTATTTCATCTCACACATTGCCATTCATGGTATTTGAGTACTTCAGTTATTTCTCTCTTCGGTCTTCCTCTCTGTTTTCTCTGCATCCCCCAGACCCTGAAATTCATGGCCAGAGTCTGCTGGACCTAGAGGTTGTCATGGTAACAGCTCTCTTCCTGCTGAGGTGGAGATGGGAACAGATTTCATGGTTCAAGGAATTTCCCCATTCCTGACCCCTCCTTCCCTCCTTCCTTGTGGTGTTTTCTCCACATCTCCCTGTCATCCTCTCTTAGTACCAAGCTGCTAGGCCTGCGAAGGGAGCATACACACTGCATGTTAACTGCAGGCATTTTGCCATCCTTCTTGCCTCCTCCCTGTGCCATGACCTGTGACAGACTTAGGCTGGGGCATCTCATGGGATGCTTGCAAGGAGGATCTCGTTCAAGGTATACTATATGAATGAAAGGCTGAGGGGGAAAGAAGAGGACTTCTCCAGACCCTAATCACTTGCAGTTTCCCTGCCTCCTTTCTTTTTTTTTTAATCAAAATGTTGGTGAACCTCATTTCTGGAGGCAACTGTCAGCTTGGCAGACTAGGGTCCAGCTTAGGCAAAGGCAGAAAAATCTTGCCCAATGCGTTTGTCTTTTGGTCCGAAAGCAGTGTGTTTGGGCAACTTGGCCCTTTCAGGCCTTGTTTCCTCATTACAAATGTGAAATAGGTTGTTTTAGGTTGATGTCTGTGAACCACCCTGAGACCCCTGGGTATATTATTAATAATAATAATAATAATAATAATAATAATAATAATAATAAAAATAAAAATAAAAATAAAAATAAAATACAGTTGTACCTTGGAAGCCGAACACCTTTGCACTCTTTGGCTCCCAAACGCCGCAAACCCGGAAGTGAGTTTTCCGGTTTGCAAATTTTCTTTGGAACCTGAATGGGACCATCCTGCAGCCAATCGGAAGCTGTGCCTCGGTTTCTGAAGGTTTTGGAAGTCGAACAGACTTCTGGAACGGCTTCTGTTCGGCTTCCAAGGTATGACTGTAATAATAATGTCCAAATGACAAATGGTATGGGGAGACTAGGATTCCACTTTACCTGGCCGTCTACCAGCTGCTTGGGAGAGAACAATACAAATTATTATTAGTCTAAACTCCTACAGAGTTAGAATTACTTTCCTACAAACAAGACTGCACCAGTTTTTGGAAATATCGGAATTGGTGACAAGGAAACACATATTTTGTACCTAGAAAAACTGATTCTGTGACCTGCATTAATTGTGCAGATCTTCCTATATGTGCCTCTTTATTGGACAATTTATTCTGCTTCTGAATTTTGAGAGCGTGCTGGGGGCACCAGTCACAAATTGGCTGCTATGGGAATGGTGTGGCATAGCACAAAATGGTGGCCATGCAGAGCATGGAATAACACAAAATTAGAGGCAGCCACCCAGCAGCTTGATTTAGGCCATATTCAATCATATCAGATAATTGCTGAGAAGTGTTCTATTATTGGGCTAGGTGCTTAAGTGAGTCATGGTCCAGCTAGGCATTTTTTGCATTATCTTCAACTCCTTCAAACCCAGGACCCAGTTTTAACCCAAACATGCATTTGGAGACCTTTTTCTAAATCTTTTACCATACATTTGCATGATAGCAGAGCTCCAATAGTGACCTACCTTGGATCAGAAACTGAAAAACACGCAGTGAAAGCCGTTCAACTTCTGAGGTGTGTTCAAAAACGGAAGCAATTACTTCTGGGTTTTCAGTGTTCGAAGACTGAAACGTTTGGCTTCCGAAACACTCGTAAACAGAGGTACCACTGTACCTCATTTTTTACAGTTACAGTGGGAGGTAACTGCCTGGAAGCACACTAAGATACGATTGCTTTCTCTTCCCCTTCTCTGATCAAGCATATTGGTCTCTGGGAGGGCCTGCAGATGGATTGGGAGTATTAAAACTGCCCTCCACTGTTTTGGCATTTCGGGCTAATACACCTTCTCCCTCCCTATCCCCCCCCCCCCGTGTTTTAGAAGACACATATCAGTAAACGTATGTACAATAAATGCTATGGCACACTTAGAATTTGTCACTAGCATGAAAGGCAAGGGAAGATAAGCCTTGCCGGCTTCCTCTCTATTTTGGATATGGCTTTCTAAAAATGCACTCTATGAAGCTATTCTGCAGACCTCTCTCGGTCTCCCAGAGAGACCCAAACAACCTTGCAACTGTTCTGTGAACAGGGTCCACTTCATCCTACCCCCGCCCAGTCCTCTCATCCCTTGTTGAATTCTGTCTGTCTCTGGGGCAGAATGTAGGAGTTGTTTAACATCTGTGCAGACACAAGGGCCAGCAGCTTAGGACAGGATGTGGGCAACGTGGTGTCCATGCGAAACTACAGGGAGGAATGTATATGGGTGGATTCTGTAGTTTGCATGTGTGTGTCTGCAGCTTGCAAGCACATTATTCTTGCCGCCCATGAGATACAACATTCCCTATTTAGGAGTGACCTGGGGGAGAACTGGAAAGCACACAGGTGCAGAATTATATAGTGCCATTCCCCTTGGGCCCTGTAGCACAGATGCGAAGAGCTGCACAATGAATCCTTGAGACTGTGATAAAAGCTGACAAGAAGAATTCCTCAAGTGGTGCTGGTTAAAACATGTGCATGGAAGGCCTCGTCTCTTGTTAGACCAGCTGCTAGCCACAGTATCTTGGCCCCTGTAAAAGGACAGGCAACTTTCCCCCCACATGCTTAGACCCTTTACAACACTACGCTGACTTTACTGTGTGGTTTCAAAGTAGATTTAAGCACCAGGCAGCTGTCATAAAGCTGGGAGAGATGGCCAGGCCCTCTCTTGCATGCTGTCTAGAATCTCCCAAGAACAGATTCTTTCAGTGGACATTCAACCCGCTTAAACTCTGAATGTGTGTATTTTCTCCTTTCTGCTCCTGTCCCCTTTTTCCTGTGTTGTGTCTGTTGTAAGCCATTCTGCAAGGGCATGTCTATATGTTATCTTTTGTACAGAGTGTAGTGAACTTTACAGCATAAATAATGGCAATGGTAATGATAATAATAGTAATAGTAATAGGTAAACATAGAACTCTTCTGCCTCAAAGTAGCAGCAGAGGTATTTTATCTAAAGGTGCTCCATTAGCTGAAGCAGATCTATATCTCCCTCTACCTGGAGAAGACTAATTAGATGAGAGATTTGCTGCAACACAAGCTAATATTACCAACTGTGGTTTATTAAAACAATAATCAGCTGTGTGCCCACATGCTCCCTCCTCACTCCCCCCATCCTTCCTCCCTTCATAATCATGGGTGTAGCCAGGATTTTTGTTAGGGGTGGCAGGCCTTTTGTTAGGGGGTGGCAGAACCTTAGTTAGCTATGTATTTATTTTGATTTTGATTTATTTTGGGGGCAGCTGCCCCTCCACAACACTCCTTGGTTATGCCGATGCTTCATATGT
This sequence comes from Lacerta viridis, assembly GCA_900245905.1. Lineage (NCBI taxonomy): Eukaryota > Metazoa > Chordata > Lepidosauria > Squamata > Lacertidae > Lacerta > Lacerta viridis. Next base: position 622,241 of record OFHU01003090.1, read on the forward strand.
CCAGCTTCAGCAGAAATTTCCTGGTTTCTTAAACTACAGTTTCCTGTGACTTTTGAAGAGGGAAAATAGGGTTTAAGGTCTCTCTCCAGACCTGTAGCTGATCACTTCTGTTTTCTGTAGTTCAGCTCTTTGGCAACGTGGCACAATTGGTAGTTACAGTGGTGCCCCGCTAGATGAATGCCTCGCTAGACGAAAAACTTGCTAGACGAAAGGCATTTGCTAGCGGAAGGCTGCCCCGCTAGATGAAAAAGTCAATGGGCTTGCCTTGCAAGATGAATTCCCCCCCCCGCGAAAACCGCTATTCTGCCTTGGTGCTTCGCAAGACGAAAAATTCGCAATACGAAGACACTCGCAGAACGAATTATTTTCGTCTTGCGAGGCACCACTGTATGTAGGTCACCATTCTTTTGGAAACATTAAGTAAACAAAAGAATATGGGGAAGTAACGGTTATTCCATTCATGGAAGGTTGCCCTTTAAAAAGTTACAACACCCTAGTCACTTTGCTGCTTTTTCTAGCAATTTACAGTTTCAACTGGAAGGGAAATATTCACGTAACTAAACCATTGAAAAGGATACAGGAACATAAAGGTTGCTATGACCTGCCATTAGGGTATTTGAGTCAAAAGTTGGCCTTAATGTGATGGGGATAATGGTGAGTTCCAAAGCTTCTGCACTGAAAAGATGGACTCCTCACAGATGCAAAGTGAACGTTAAATGGCACTTGTAAAAGTGTAAGTTCCTCAAATCAAGAGGTTCAGTAGACACTGAGTAGACACTAAGCTGATTAAAGGTAAAGGTAAAGGGACCCCTGACCATTAGGTCCAGTCGCGGACGACTCTGGGGTTGCGGTGCTCATCTCGCTTTATTGGCCGAGGGAGCTGGCGTACAGCTTCTGGGTCATGTGGCCAGCATGACTAAGCCGCTTCTGGCGAACCAGAGCAGCACACAGAAACGCCGTTTACCTTCCCACCGGAGCGGTACCTATTTATCTACTTGCACTTTGACGTGCTTTTGAACTGCTAGGTTGGCAGGAGCAGGGACCGAGCAACAGGAGCTCACCCCGTTGCAGGAATTTGAACCGCCGACCTTCTGATCGGCAAGCCCTACGCTCTGTGGTTTAACCCACAGCACCATAGCAGGTTGTTAATTAGTCTCACCCAGGTAGCTTGTAAACAAAGAATTTTTCACCAAAACTGGGGGTGCAAAGCAAAGAGTGAGGAAGGAGTTTGCAGGTGCAAAACCTGTTTGCAGCCCCTGGGACTGCATCTCTGTTATTGCATCTGAACTGGGCCTCAGGTTGCTGAATCTCTGCCCTGTACAGGTATAGACTGAGTATTGTACTAGCTATGCAAGAGAACAGGATCCTGGCATATTTGTGACCTACTGTGCAATTTGCTGAGGCCACTCTTGAAAGAAAGATTTGCAGTTGAAACAGGTACATGTTAAAATTGCAGCTTGTGCTCACTTTTCCCTGCAATGTGCATGGTAGATAGGGTTTGTATTGGTCTGTGTGTGTTTACCACAAAAACATACTACAAGGAGACATCGCTAGTTCCTACAGTTCATATGCACTTAAAAAACAATGTTGCCAGCTTGTTATGGGGTAGAAGCCAGTGCACACTAAATGTTAACATGTATTTGCCTCTGCCATGAAGTGTGTGAAGTGTCTCTTACTTGCTGCATCCCAGCAGTTTTTGTTTTTGTTTTATTCGAGTGTATTGATTTTTACAGTAATTTTATATAGATGTAGGAACTTCAGAAATGCTACCTTTTTATTTTGGTTTCATCCCTTCACTTTGATAATTTCCACATTTGGGAACTGTCCCATGTCCTTCTTTTGCACTCTTCTGAAAAGATTCTGAAAGTGGAAATTAGATGGTTTAAGTGGTGTATATCCTGGCATGTGCCTGTGGAATTTTTTTAAGGAACAGTGATGGAGTGAGAGGCTGCATGGGCCTCTTGAAATTCATGGGAAGGAATAGGAAGAGGGTTTCTAAGAGAGTTCTCTCACCTGTGACTGCCTTACACATGCTTTCTAGTTCCTAAGGAAGCCAACAGCATCTGCACTAGAATTATATGTTTTTGTAGCTGTGATGACTTTGCAGATTTCTGTACCATTTTCTCATCCACAGCCATTTACACGATGTGCTGGAATGCTGTCAAACAGCTAATCTCTTTCTTCTTTTCTCTCCTACAGCCCCTGCAAATTGATGACAATTTCTGTGGTCAGGATTTTAACCAACCTTTGGGTGGAACAGTCACCATTGAAGGTGTGCCGCTCTTTGTGGACAAGGAAGATGGCATGACATCAGTGGCTGCGTATGACTACCGTGGGCACACCGTGGTCTTTGCTGGGACACGGAGAGGCAGGATAAAAAAGGTAGAGGGCAATGAAGTTCTTGCTTTGGGGTTTTGTAGGGTTATGTTGCTTGGACCATAAGAGGGCAAAAGCCAGAGGGTGAGAGCAATGGAATGGAAGGGGCGGATATTTCCATGTGCACAATTTCTTCATAACGTTTGGAGCTATTTCTGTATGGAAGGATTTGACCTTGAACAACTGTTACTTGCTTTTTTCTAGTATCCTTTCCATCTGTTCTTTCAGCAGAAGTATTACCCTCTGTACAATCTCTCCTGGGGCAGAAATATTTTAAAAATACAGGCCAATATTACATGTCAAGTGCCTTTTTCTGTGCAATTTGCTAAAGCCAGATTGCTTTTCTTCATGTCTTCAGCAAGTCTTGTAGGGAAAATAGCAAATAGACTCAGTTGGTCTCTTTTTAAGGTCTCATTAGAGCAGGCTTCCTTCTCTTTAGAGGACCTTTGCCTGCCTTTTTGAGGTTGCCATCATTTCTGTTCTACCTGACTTTGCCATGAAGTTACTGCTACTTTCCTGTTAGCTTCTGCAGCATTGCCACACACATTTGCCTGTGTTACACTAAGCAGATGCAATTTGGGGGGAAATTCCTGAGGACGATGGCTCTGCTCTGTCAGCAAGAACCAAAGACTCTGATAACTGTGCATGAGCCTTGGAGACTGCAGAATAACTCTGATGTGGATGATTTAAAACATCTGTGGGCCTAAGTCCACAAAGTAGAGGGAACTCATCCTTCCCCAGCTACACAAAGGGTTCTTGTTGTTGGTAATTAGCAAATAACTGTATGCCTCTCCTCAATATCTCCACAGGGCATGGGTTTCCTGTTATCATAACATCGTTCCTATAATTACAGCTGGCTATTCCCTGTGTAAACACAGCCGGCAATAACTGCATCTTCTACCAGGCAGAATTGTATTTAGGGTCTTAGCAGAATTTTTTAGGAAGCACCTAATCAAGTAGGGGGCTCCTCTTTACCCAAAGCATGTTGATACTGGGGTCTGGACTAAGGAATGGCTTGATTTTTGAGTTGCTTCCACTTTTTGATATTTTTGCCCCTCTCTGCCTAAGGTTCTAATTTTCAAAGCTTGTAAGTATTTTCTAGTACAGAAGTCAGTGTAGTGCCTTTTGAATGTAAATGTAGAGAGGAAGGCACACAGTGGCTTAGTATATGCATTGAATGTATTATCCTCTTGGGAAGAACAAAATCCTTGTACAAACAGAGCATATAATAGATGCAGGTGTGCATTAGTGGAAGTCAGCATGTGCTCGTCAAACTCAGCTGAGAACGTTGCACATTTTGCTGTAGAAAAGGACTCAGGTTTGCCATAGGAGCACCCATTAGCCAATTCTGTGTCCCTGATGAGGTGTACATGTGTGACACATGTGTGCAAATGTTTCTAACCCATTCATACTTAACGTGCCTTTTTAAATATGTTATCTTAAAAGCATAATGTGTGAAGTGTTGGGTTGTGGCCCTTAAGATTGTGTCCTGGAAGCATAGTTTAGGAAGGGGCTGGTGCTCAACATGCTAATTACGGATGTGGGGTGGCAGGAGCTTTACTCTGTTGATCAAACATTCTGTACACTGAATTTGCTCTGCATCTCGCCCTGCTTGGAGTCATCTTGTCTATGTGGAATGTTTTTCTAGCACAGGGAAACTGGTATCTACATCTAATCCCTGCAGACTGAGAACAAGCAAGATACTGATTTTTAGTTCAGTGAATCTGGAATGCAAAGACTGGCCTGAGGCCAGGTTGAAGGTCGTTTTTAGGATATGTGATTAAGACAGTGTAGGCCCTACATAAGCAGAGGAGAGTTGTTTTGTTTATTAGGAGGGTAAATAGAGTTGGTTTGGGAGCTTTTTTTAGTCTGAAGCCTTCTCAGCTCAGCACTAGGAAAACTGTGAAACCCCAAGGTAGTGTCGTAGCTGTTGTATTACAGAAATGCAGGTGTTTTGTTCAATAAGAACAACCTAGACTCTGCCACTTTGAAGCGAAAGCTCATCTTAGCCAACTTTGTTCTCTTCTCTAAACATGAGACCTCCTCAGAAAAGACAGCTCATCTAGACAGCAGGCGGAGCGATATATCAGTATTTTAAGAGAGAACACACCCCATGAGGTGGCCTTAAGACTGATCTTATAGGCCTCATCATTCAAAGATTAGATATTTTGTTTGAACAGCCAAAAGTGGGTTACTTCTTATAGGAGACTGAATTCAGATACAAAGTATTGGGAGGAGTGGCTGTGTCACAGCTGCTTCATGAATTAAGTTTGCTCTACATCAGGGTTTTCCAAACTTGGGCCTCCAGCTGTTTTGGGACAATTCCCATCATCCCTGGCCACTGGTCCTGCTACCTAGGGATAATGGGAGTTGTAGTCCAAAAACAGTTGGGAGACCCAAGTTTTGGTAACCTTGCTCTACATGGAGACAATCTCTGGGTGTAGAGACATATATGTGCTTTAAAGTATGTCTGTGGCACAAATGTTTTCCCCACTGCAGATATGCAGATTTGGCAGATGCTGTGAATTATTTATGTACAGATAAAGTGTAATGTAGAGCATGAGGTCTTTTCATTGGTGGATCTTAGTTTTTTTATGTCTTGGGTATATGGGGAAGCTGAACTACCAAGGAGAGAGAGGGGACCTGGTGTACACCACTATTTGAAGTTCTTGAGCTAGCAGTCTATGTTCTCAGCCACACTGCTCTAACTGTTAGGACATCCATAATCTTGCTTCAGTGTAGCAGTAAGACTTCATTCCCTTTTGGGCAGTAGCACCTGTTCTTGATATTTCCTGACTTATTTCCGATCAAAAGAGGCACCAGGATGGCTGGCGGCCTCTATTCCAAATGGATTGTGAGAGATTTCACATTGTCAGGGCTTTGCTGCCATGAAGGCTAAGAGGAGACATAGGCAGATTGTCATCCCTTTCGGATTGATATGTGGTCTGAAGTGACTGGTGTCTCCTTTCTACCATTCTCTCTTCCACTCTTAAGGTTCCAAATTGCAGGCTTTAAAGAGTTCTCTGCTGGGGCAGTTCGGCATGTAAGAATGTGTGGATGGACATGTGGCAGGAGGATAGATGAAACCACTGAGATGGTGTGCTTTAGCATCCAATTATTTGTCTCTGGTGAATCCTGATGTTTGCTTTATGTCCAGCAAATTTCTTCCTTTGGTGGTAGTTTCCTCCTCCCTTAGAGGGAGATGAGGGGCAGATGGGGCTTGTCAACCTGGGAAGGTTGCCCGTCAAGGAGAAGGAAACTCTAATCCTAAACCTCTGCTGCCTTGCTGCTATACTCATTCATGAGAAAGGCTTCCGGAGTAAACCCAGAGGAAAAATCTGTGGGAGAAGAAAATACTAAGGAGTAAACCCTACAAGAATCCAAAATGAAATCCCTAAGATGGTTGAAACAAAATCGAAAATTCTTTCCAGTAGCACCTTAGAGACCAACTGAGTTTGTTCCTGGTATGAGCTTTCGTGTGCATGCACACTTCTTCAGATACCTGAAGAAGTGTGCATGCACACGAAAGCTCATACCAAGAACAAACTCAGTTGGTCTCTAAGGTGCTACTGGAAAGAATTTTCGATTTTGTTTTGACTATGGCAGACCAACACGGCTACCCACCTGTAACTGGAACTAAGATGGTTGGATAGTGTCTTATATGCCTCCCTCCTGCAGCCAAGTTGGTGCCCAAACATCATGCTTTCTATGTCAACGAGGCTGGGAGGGGGGAGTTTTGTCCTCTGGGCAGCCAGGGAGCTTCATTCATGGTACCCAGGCTTGCACCCTGGAGAGGGCACTTCAGTGCTCCTAACAGAGAAAAAACAACACGGGAGGCAGCAGTTAGAGGAGTTACCGATCTCTGCAGCCACAACAGGCATTGTGATTCTCCAGTGGGTTGACTTCACCCCCAGAGGCACAGTATCTCGCGACAGATGGCTGACGACAACAACAACAACAACAACAACAACAACAACAACAACAACAACAACATTCTGCCTCTTCCCCTAACTTTTCCTTTCTTCCTGCCCGTTTGATTGACATATTCGTAAGACTGAAGACGCAAAGAAGCATCTTCTGGGTCTACAAAGCAACCCCCCTGGTAGGCAGGTTAGTAAAGAATGCAGATATAGGGTTAGTTAGGTCTGAAACTAGTTTCAGCTGACTTTTCAGAGCGTCCCTGCCCTCAACTTTGCATGCCAGCTAGTCCCAAAGAATGCTAAAAATAAGCAACCCTGCAAACAGGGAAGAAAAGGATATGTGCCTTTGCCAGATATCAGTTTTGAGTGCAACATATAGCGGAACTGTAGTGGGGCTTAACCCCCCTGAAGTGTCTGTGTATGTCGGTGTATAAAGTGGTCTGTGTCCCCTGCTTTAACCTTGAGGTGGTGGTGTGTGTGTGTAACTCCTGGGGTGACATCGAGAACTTGGATTTTTTCAGCAAGGGCCGCCTGACTGAGATTGGAAGATGGGGAAAATGCTGCTTCAGCAGTTACTTGATCCTCCTAGGGAGCCCCGTGCAATCAGACCCTGCCCCTGGCTGTCTCTGCAGCTACAGCAGGAACACAATTCTCCCAGACTTCCTTCACTCTTGTTCCCCCAACCTAGAGGTAAATAGAGGGTGGGACGTGTGGCTACAGAGATGTATATAATGGGAGGCATTATGTGAAGACTGCAAAAGAGATGGGGAACAGTTATTATTGCTAGGCATAGGACAAAATATTTGAGGGACACAAGGCCCGAGAATTATAGGTGGTTTGCTGGCTAGGAAATGTTGCATGAAGGACCCTGTGTGACGCTGGAATTAAGTTGTCCTAAAGGCTTCCTGATTGTTTTGACTCCTAGTTGTTTTTAAAATCCAGTCCCTGTGCATATATAACATTGGGTTGTAGCCAGCATTAATCCTTCTCAGAGCAGAACCACTGGAATTAATGGGCATGTCTAACTTAGGGTCCATTGATTCCATTGATTTCAACGAGTCTACTCTGAGTAGAATTAATGCTGGCTATAACTCCTCACTCTCAAAAACAAAGAGCAGAAGCGGATGGGTGAAATAATGGGTGAACTTCCTTCAGGGTGAATAGCTGGAGATGTGGGGCAGTAGCACAGCCTTCCATGCAGCTCACACAGTGGCTGTCTGCAGTTTCTGTCTCCTGGCAGGGTTGTTAATCCTTTCGCTTAAAAGCAGCAAATCTTGTGCCAGAATTCCCTTCGGCATTTTGGTGAAAAGGCTGATCCTGGCACTATGTGGCAAGGAAAATCTTCCCATCTCCTGTTTCTCATAAAAGGAGGTGGAAAAGATGCAGCCCTTGAGAAGGAATGTGGGCGCTGCAGGAAGGGGTGTGGCTAGCTTAAGGCATGCTTCCTCGATGTGCTTAACAGTTAGCTCAGACTTTCCTCTGCTAGTCGCCTTGCTTGAGTTAGGAGGCTGGGGTGGAGAGTACAGGAATTATGCTTAAGAACCTTGGGCTGCATCCTCTTTCATGACTGTTATAAATATGGAATAGCTCTCCTGGTTCAGGGATGGAAATCCTGTGTCGTCTTGTACTGTAGCTCCATTATCTCTGACCATTGGCCATGCTAGCTAATGCTGATGTGGATTTCACTCCAGCAACATCTGAACGGTCACAGGTTTCACCTCCCTGCTCTATTTAGTCTGTGAGCTGGGAAACTGTTCTCATTTCTCTGTCAATTGGAGCAGTTTGCACTGGCAGAAGTGCCTTGGCCACCAGTATTCAGTGATCATAAGCCTGGAAGAAATCTCAAAGGTATTGAGTTGAGCCTCTGTCCTGCATCCAGGGTCCCCTCTCTGGGATTTAGGTGTACTTATTCCATTGCATGAATGGTGGCTTATGGATTGTGTTCATTGTGTCTCAAGGAAAATGACCTAATGAGCTTGGAAGGATAATCATATTAAGAAATGCTGGAAATGTTTAAAAAGATATGGCTAAGCTTGAGATAGGACTCACCAAAGCTCAGCCCCAGGTCAGGGTATTTAAAATATTTGTTATGTCATAACACAGTGGATTAAATTCCTTTCCCTCCACTGAGAAGTAGCCATACCTTTCCACTGAATGAGACCTTTCAACTTGCCTTGGCTCGTTTGTCTCAGGAAGAGACAGATGTGCACGGAGAGCTGTTGCGTTTGCAAATTCATGGGTGCCTACATCTGTAGTCTTAGAAACCCCACTGCCTGTGTTGCTGGATAGGGGCAGTGCTGCTTCCTGCCTAGGTTTGTGCAATATCGGAGGTCAAAGGGGAAGATAGACAAGCCTTCTCCAGAAGATGGCCTTAAAAAAAGATTGTGAGCTCATGTCCTTGTACGATGAGCAGCCTCTTCTCTCCATGCTACCCTGCCCTCTTGCATTTGTTCAGGATGCCAGATGCAAACGCACAGAGCCCCTTTGTCCCATGGAGCAACAGTGCAGGCTTGGCCCAGTTTGCTGTGCTTCGATAGACATGCCTCAGACAGTTGCCTCTCTGAGTATGTTCTGCCAGCCGGCACCTGTTGCAGCTGTAGCCTCACCCTTGACCTGCCCTTCCGCATCCTGTCTCTTCTGTCACCCCTCCCTCCCCCCTTTCCTTCCCTCCCCATTTCCCTTGTGCCTCTTCCTAGCTCCTCACTGAGAAGAGGATTGTCTTATTGGGTCTTGCAACTGGATGGCAATTTCAGATCTCGGCATTTGGGAGAAGAGGGGCGGGGGCAGCGATGCTAATCTGGAGCATAGTTTTTTCTTCTGCCCTCCTCCTCCAGCCTGGAGCTCTTGAAAGCGAGACTTCAGAAGCTCTCCTGTACATATATTTCTAGCTGTAATTGAAACTAACAGGTCATACATTAGACTCGTCAACACCTCAATTTCTTTAAAGCTGGTGTAATCATACACATTTTTAAGACAAGTGACACTTAAAACATCATGGCACCGACAGACTGGGAACTTAGGCAAGCAAATAAAAGAATCCAATCATTTTCCACTGACCTTCTCCCTGAGGTCTTAAGAAGTAGGATTTCTTAAGTTAGAACTTCCAAAGATGCAGGAATGTGGAGTTGTGGGTGTGTATCTCTGCCCTCCTGTACTGATCCCACTGAGGTGGAGGGAGGGGCCTAGCAGTGCGTGATGAGCTCCTACTGTGGTTCAGGTAACAGCATTGCTAGGTAGGCTGCCTCCACTTTTTTCTTCTTTGTTCCTGCTGCCCTCCTTCGCGTCCTCCCTGCTATTGGTACATTTTATGTGCTTCTGCAAATGTCCAAGATCCCCCTAAGTATGCCAGTAGCTCTCTTAATTTGGCTGCTAAGGGATCAGCACACTGTGCCCGAGCTTGGCATTAGCATGAGTGTTATGCTCTCAAGGCACTTTAATTATATATATGCGCATGCATCTTCTTCACCTTAAAAAAACCATTGGTAGACACAATTTCTTACCTAAGCCTTTGTGGGGTCATACGAACAGCCCTGCTGGTCAGAACACAGGCCCAGAGAGGGCAGCCAGAAGCCAGAAGCTATACAGTTGTGACTGTTGGTACATTGATCTACACCAGGAGTAGGCAACCTAAGGCCCGGGGGCCGGATGTGGCCCAATCGCCTTTTCAATCTTGCCTGTGGATGGTCCGGGAATCAGCATTTTTTTTACATGAGTGGAATGTGTCCTTTTATTTAAAATGGATCTCTGGGTTATTTGTGGGGCATAGGAATTCGTTCATTCCCCCCCCCCCAAAAATATAGTCCGGCCCACCACATGGTCTGAGGGACGGCGGACTGGCCCATGGCTGAAAAAGGTTGCTGACCCCTGATCTACATACTAAAAAAAACCTGGATTGTAGCCAACTACCGGTAAGTTCTACTTAGAGTAAACCCATTAAAATTAATGACTCCATGTTAGCCATGTCTGTTCATTTCAGTGGGTGTGCTCTGAGTTGACTTAACTCCTCTGAGCAAAAGTCTGTCTGTCTGTCTGTCTGTGAGTATAGAACAGGGGTCCCCAAACTAAGGCCCAATCGCCTTCTGAATGCGGCCCGCAGACAGTCTGGGAATCAGCGTGTTTTTACATGAGTAGAATGTGTCCTTTTATTTAAAATGCATCTCTGGGTTATTTGTGGGACATAGGAATTCGTCCCCCCCCACAAGGTCTGCGGGACAGTGGACCGGCCCATGGCTGAAAAAGTTTGCTGACCCCTGGTATTTCTAGCTTACCCAAATGCAGAAAACAGGCTTCTGGCACAAAGGGGGAGAGAGATTGAGAAGTGGAACTGCGTGGCTCCACTTCAGCCTTTTAATTAGGTGTTCATGGATGCCTATGGCAAGTAGAAACTGCCTTTAGGTGCCCTGGCATGGCCCCATTATTATTGTATGGGAGTCCTCATCCCCCTCTCTCCCAGAAAGTGAGAGTGAACAAAGCCACAGCAGCCACTCCTCCTGGGGGAATATAGCTGGGAGCTGTGGCTGCTGCATTTGTGCAAATCTTCTCTTGCTGTCAAAAGAGGGAGAATATCAACACTGGCTGCCCAGGAAAGCACTACTGCCTTTCTGATCTGACAGAGATACAGGGGGAGAGCTCATGTTCAGTCAGAGGTAAAAAAGGAAGGGATGGGTGGGTGGAACTTACCGTAGCTAAAAACGAACAAATAAATGTGTTTTTGTTACATGGCTAAAATGGAAATTCAACGGGGCAGCTGCACTGTAGGAAGTTATAGTTCCCCTCCCTGACTGGTGGGTTTCTCATTAATTTACTGCTGTACAGACCTAAACAAAACTGCAGTAAGTAACCATAGCAGGAACTGGTCACTTTTTAATCACTAGGTATTTTGCTATTTTGGAATTCTTTCACCTCTGTGAGATGCCCTACTGGCCTTCCCCCAGCCCCAGTCATTACATTTCTGTTGTCATGGGATTGTTGCGCACAAATGCAATGATCTTTGGATTTGCAAAGGTGACTAAATGTGAAGATGGCTAGGATTGCCACATAGAAGCCACATCCTTGTCTGAGTTGTTTGACTTGTGGTCAAACAGACCACAATTGAAACAGAGAATTACATGCTGTTTTTTCCACACCAACTCTTTGTTGTTCTTTGTGATTTCCTGTGGAAGATAGTACCGCTTTTCTACCCCCTTGCTTTTGCCAAAATCTCTTCTTCTTTGCAGTTATTTGATTATAATTATTTAATCTGATCACTCTAGATATTCACTAGTGCTATGTTCAGTTTAGATTAGATTGGCATTGCAAGGGAAGAAATAAGTACTAATTATGAACACTTAGAGCATAGCTTGAGATAGGAGTTCTCAGTAGCTTGCAGTATGGCCTTGTGTATTGTCCCAATTCTTGGTTCCTCCCTGTTTTTGAAAAGAGCAACCCACTTATTCAGACAGCCACCATCTGTTATTAAACCTACAAATGGTCCCAAGAAAGACAGAAGTCCCTTAAATATTGATGAGGGAGAAATGAGACCTTTTGAGCCTATTGCCTCAGGCACTTGGGCATTTACAGATTTTCTGTCACCCTGGTTGCAGTGGTGGGAGAAGAAGAGAGATTAAACATTGTGAACCTCTTGGAAGGGGATTATCTGAACACCAAGTTCTGTTGGAGTTTTTATTTGTCTCTCTCAAGGTTGTTTACACAAGTTATCTAGGCGCTATTAGAAGAAATGAGAGCCTTTTAGAGCCAGTCTCAGTTCTAGCCAGGAGAGTTTCTCTGTAAATGAGATAAGGTTGGGGCCAATGAGATTAGGATTAGGCCTAGCAGGGAATCTCTTTAGAGATAAGAGAGTGGGGACGCCATAAATAAATTCCAGGTAAATTCCAGAGGGATCTGTAGGGGATATCTTTAGGGTTATTATATTTAGGGACTTCTTTCTCAGAGATGTTGGCCAAATATTAGTTTTAGTGGAGGATTCATGTTTATTTCATGATTGGAATGTAGTGGCTTACTATTTATTATACTTTATCAACAAACAGATTTGAACATTTTACGAGGAATTGACAATATGCTGATTGTTGTTTTGAAAGATTAGGATGTTCATCATCAAAGTGTGAGGAATAACTTGAGAGTTGTTTTTTTCAAGGTACCTCCTGCTCTGTGACAGATTTTTTTGTATTACAGTGGATGCTCGGGTTGCAAATGTGATCTGTGCGGGAGGCGCGTTCGCAACCCGCGCCTCTGCGCACGCGTGTGATGCAATTTGGTCTTCGGCACATGCACAAAGTGCAATTTAGCGCTTCTACGCATGTGCAAGCACCAAAACCCAGAGGCAACCTGTTCCGGTACCTCCGGGTTTGGCGCGGAGTGCAACCCAAAAAGACATAACCCGCAGTGGCCGTAACATGAGGTATGACTGTTATTTCCAGTCTGTTCATTAACTTCATTTACATATCTCCCAAGAAAACTCTCAACTGAAATTGCCAGTCAGCATAGATGAGTTTTACACAAGACATCTTACTTTAGTTATGTATTTTAGTCAGTTTCTTTCTGTAAACATGAGCTTTCTTTGGTTGGCCACCTGATTAGTCTGCCTAGGGTATAAACCCTAGACAATGGTATGCTTGTTTTTGTGTGAGAAACTCTATACACATACCCTCCAACAAGAAGACATGAGATGTAGTGGATTTTGCCAGTATAAGTCTTTTAGTTATTCCTTTCAGTTCATGAGGATTACTTCCTTACTTTAGAGACTGGGTGCTTTAAATAGCCCCCCCCCCCCGAGAAGACAAAGAGTGGACTTGTTGAAGGAGAGGGCTCAGAGTCATGAGATCAGATGCTATTCTTGGTTGCGCCACAGACAGTGTAATCTAGGCCATGTTCCTTCCCCTTTAATGTTTGGTACGTCCAAGGGAATAGGTGGTTTCCTGCCTTTTCGTTGAAGTCAATATCATTGACATTTGTGGTGCTCTTCAAGGTCCAGTTCACCCTCCTTATGCTTTTCTTACCTTATAACTGGACTTGGGACAGGTGGAGGACACTTTCAAATGAAGGGCTGCCTCTTTAACGTTGGGCACTTTGCCACCTAACTAAGGATAGAAGCATAGTGGGAATAGTGAGATGAAGTAGGGCACTTAGAACGAAAACATTTCGGCAACAACTTGAACAACTACAGAGGTTGGGTAGAATCTACATCATGGCTGAAGCACAGACAGCTCCCCCCCCATCTGTTTACATTCTTAGGATGCACTCTAAACTTGCCCCTTCCTGTTTGTGGAGGTTTGGTTTGATGGGTAGCAGGGCTCGGCTCACATCTGCAGCCCTGGTACTCTTAGCTGCAGCTTAAAGTGGTGGGTGGAGCAGGACAACCGGGCCCAATGCTGTCAGGGGATGACAGTGAGACTGGCTTGGGATTCAGTGGATTCCAGACTAGATGATTCCAACCACCTCCCTGCTCTTGGAATGTCTTATTTTGGAACATTTGAAGGATCTCACCAGCAGGCCTCTCTCTGCCCTACACGCATGTTTGTTGGTTGATGGAAAGCTACCTGAGCTAGGAGAGCTGGGTGGAGGGGCACTTCCACCATTCAACACACACATGCACCCCAGTGTAGTGATGATGGGGGTGCAGACTGTTTTGTTAGTGTGTTAAGAGAATTTGTGTTTCTTATTTTATGCAGTAGGATAAAATAAAGAAAAAATCCTGCCAGTTTCATTTGCTCGGGTTTTTCCTCTATGCTGTTGGACCATGAGAATAATGCCTTCAGTTGTGGTTTTAAAATCTTGTTTCTGAACCAGAAACTGAAATTTATTTTGATTCTGTTTCAACAGAAACTTCCAGTCAAGGACTCACTTTCTGTTATTTAGGGGGTGGGGTGGGAGGGAGGGGTTTGGTTTTTTAGCTCAGATGCAATATGTTTTTGTGTTGTTTGACTGTCTTTCTGCTTTCTTCCTTCTATTAAAGGCCACCTTTCCCCTTCCTTGCTGAATTTCAAATATCTTTCTCTTGGCTCTGTTCCGTCCTGTTGTTTTGCTGGTAATGAATAAATAAAGCTAAATTAAAGTGTTTAAAATGGATTCCAAGGCTGAATCAGTTCGGATTTTGGCAGGATACATGCATCTTTTCTTCCTGGTGTCAGGAAGAGACATTGACCCTGGAATTTGGGGGAATGTTTTCTTGTCTGCTTTTGTCTATCCAGTCTCCAGTATAATTCCCCTAACCCAGTTTGTTTCTCAAACCAGATGGCTCCTGGTGCTAAGGCATTAGGGAGGTCTCCAGAATCTGCACCCCTCCACTAGAGTTCACGCACTCTTCAGCTTGTTTATTCTCTCCCATGGAAGCTGCAGCTGATCTGGCCTCATTTCTGTTTTTGTTGGCTCATCTTCTTTAATAGCAATAACAACAATAAAATAAACAACCTCTCCGTGTTAAGTAGGTTATCCTGCCCTGGCTAGGCTCTGTTCATCACTTCTGCTGGTGAGCTAGAGTTTAAGAATTAATAGCCTTGTCTCCCCATGTCTATGATGACCTGAGGCCTAGTTTTAACCAGTGTCTGCGGAGCACCGTGCTTTACATTGCTACTCTGGGTGATATTCAACTGTTTTACTCAGAGTAGGCCCATTTATTTATGTATTTATATCCTACTATTTTCTTACGGTGGCGTACAAGGTTCTCTCCCTCCTCATTTAATCCCCACAATGACCTTTTGAGGTAAATTAGGCTAAGAAGCAGTGATTGGTCCAAGGTCACACAATGGACTTCATGGCTGAGTGTGGATTTGAACCCTGGTCTCCCAGGTTCTAGTTCAATTCTCTAAATTAATGAACATGACTAAGTTAGGTCCATTAATTTCAATGGGTCTACTCTAAAACATATCACCAGTTTTTCACAAGGTGTTGTTGTTTTTTAAAAAGAGAACAAATTTTGCCTGAGCAACAGTCTTCAGAAATGCTGTCTATGCCAAGTTCCATGGTATACTGGTAAGCCATGGAATAATAAAATGTTGGTCAGATTTGGGAGGAAGATGGTGTACAATCACCTGCAGGCCAGTGCACTTTAAGGAGAAGAAAACCAAAATCACATCAAAATGAATGGGAGTAATTTGTTACCTCAAGATAACCTTGGTATTCTCAAGGAAATCCCAGGGAGGTGATTTGTCATGTGTAGACGAGGCCTCAATGATCATTTAAAGACATCCCAGGAGCAATGAAACAGTGGACTTTGAAAGTGAGAGAAGCTGGGATAGATCTCTTCAACAACCAGCATATTGTACAGCCCAGTACAGTGGTGCCTCGACTTACAAATTACTCGACATATGAATTTTTCGACTTACGAATGAAAAAAGTGCCTGCATGCCTACAAATTTTTGACATCCGAAGGACATCTGTTGGCGGTTTTAGATGGGGTTTACTTGACTTACGAATTTTTCTGAATTTTTCATTTCCAATGCATTCCTATGGGGAAATCGCTTTTTTCGACTTACGACTTTTTTGACCTACAAATGTGCATTCGGAACAGATTAAATTCATAAGTTGAGGTACCACTGTATGTTACAGTTCCCTGAAAGAAACAGTTTCCCCAAAGAGTCTGGCCAGTTTGGAGAATTGCAAGGTTTCAAGTGCATGGTGTTACCTTAGTGTTCTTTCTCAGTTTCAGATGCATTTAAAAGCAGAGTTTAGGAAGAATTCCTATCAGTTAAACTTGAGAATGCATCTCCTGTACTTTCTACCTGGTTGACACCTGGCAGAAACTGGGGCCAAAAGCTCTGGTACAATTCTGGTACAATTCTGGGAAGAAGTGGCAACAACTGTGGCTTGTGACTTGCTGCTTGTGTTATCCAGCCTGCCCTGGCAATGGTGCTTGGTCTTTCGTACCTCAGTGCTTAGAGGCGAGGCAGCTTAATTTCTCTGCTTTCACTAAGCGTGTGAGATCATGTCGGTCTTGTAAGGTCGGTGCTTCTCATGTGACTGTGCTTTGCTGTGCCTTGTGAGGCACAGCATGGCTGTTTAACCATTTCCGTAAAAAGGTGCTGGGTTTGTCAACGGCATTGTTAGGCACAGTCCACCAGCAGGAAAAAGGCAATTTCTCTCTTGCGTCACTTTTCCTTCTCAGCTGTTAGATAGAGCTGCCCCGGACACAGTTTGCACCAGTTTTGTCTGTTATTCCTTCTTAGGCCACGCTGTTCTAAACCCTTCAGCCTCTCTTTTAATTCACAGCTTTCCAAAGGCTTTTCGACCTTGGCTTCCTGTCACTCCCACCCTTGCAGCCTGCCCTTCCCAACCCCTGTGATGTCTCTCAATCAGTCACAGTGAGCTCGTGACACTCCAAGCTCTTTGCTCTTGTCTGTAATCCCATTTACTGCCTGTAGCCCTGTTGACAGGATTGACTGGTGTGTCTGTGATGTAGCTGTGCGTGCGTATGTCTTGGTACTTCTTTTTAAAGTGTAGATAGTTTTAAAAGAAAGAAACAAGGTTCTGCAATCAATAAATAGACGTTCTGCACTCAGAATGAATGAAGCCGTAGAAATATATTTTGCAGTATTATTTGTGAAATTGTGAATGTGCTGCGAGGAATTTGGATAAAATAGTGGGTAAGAGTGAAGGCAGCAGATTGCACAATGGCAGAGGTAGTATTACATAGTAGTCCGTGGGTTGCCAACCTTTTTGAGGCCTGTGGGCACATTTGGATTTTTGAGCAAGTGCTGTGTGTGCCACCCCCTGTGGTCAGTGCTCTCCCCCATCCAGCAGATCAGCCCCCCTCGAAGATACAGAAACCGAGAAAGTGCATGAATACGCCCCCCACCCCCCACCCCCCAATTGAATATATCTTGAATCTTGAAAAGCACACAATACCTAAGGGGAAGTGGGATAGAATCCCAGTCCTCCTAACTTCCTCTTTCAACTCTCTGTACTTTTCAAGGGAGGAAAAGGAAACCACCCTCAGCACCTCATGACCAAGAGGGCAGTGTGTGTGTGTGTGTGTGTGTGTTGTGTTGTGTAGTGGAGCAGCTCAGAGGCTTTGTGGGTACAAGGGGAAGTCCTCAAAGGCACCACCACATCCACAGACACCACATGGGTAGCCCTAAAGTGTTTTGTGGGATTAAGTTGCACTCCCTTTAAATTTTTGCCATATTTTTAATTCAAACTTTACATCATACAGTACAATAAAAAACAAACATCTAAATAAAAAAAACGGGGAAAGGAAAAGAGAAAGAGAGAGAAAAAAAATACAAAGCCCTCTCTCAAAGGTAGATTTTCAACCTTGTTTCACACAGAAGTGGGTTGACCCTCCCAGCTCTCACCTGGGAGCTTCTCTTTTTTTCTCCCAGCCTCCCACCCTGGGAGATCTTCCCTTCCCTGCCTCTCACACAGTCTTTCACCATCCATCCATCACCTTCATGAAGATGCACTCCCTTTCCATTATAAAACCTGCTTCTAATTTCTGACGGAATGACAAGAAACTGCCATAATGTGTTCAGATATATATTTTTTTATTCACAATCATAGGGACTGGGTGATCCCCCTCTTCTTCTAAAGGGAGGCAGAAATAATCAGGATTGTGAAGCAATCCTGCTAGATTCTGTGTAAGAAAAACAAATTCTATTACAGTGGTACCTCTGGTTAAGTACTTAATTCGTCCCAGAGGTCCGTTCTTAACCTGAAACTGTTCTTAACCTGAAGCACCACTTTAGCTAATGGGACCTCCTGCTGCTGCTGCGCCGCCAGAGCATGATTTCTGTTCTTATCCTGAAGCAAAGTTCTTAACCTGAAGCATTATTTCTGGGTTAGCAGGGGTATGTAACCTGACGCGTATGTAACCTGAAGTGTATGTAACCCAAGGTACCACTGTAATTGTACTATGATTGCAGCCACACACAGATTCCTAGAATTAAAAAGGTAAAGGGACCCCTGACCATTAGGTCCAGTCGTGTCCGACTCTGGGGTTGCGGCGCTCATCTCACGTTACTGGCCAAGGGAGCCGGCGTACAGCTTCCGGGTCATGTGACTTAAAATGTACTAAAAACAACTTAATATTCTCAGAATGCACTAGAAGTGCATTTTCCTTGAAATTTTGAGAGACAAACCAGTACAGCGGCATAGTTGGATCTCAGCCATGGCTTTCTGTTACAAATGCTAGCCGAGTTGCTCCTCTTGCAACATTTTCCTAAGTAATGCCTTTGGATAACTACTTGATAAACACTGCGCCTCCTTTCCTTGGCCCCACAATGTGGAGAGGGGAGCTCACCCTCCCTTTTAGCGGACTCTGTGTGAACTTGATGTCTTTTACCCACCTGCCTGTGCTGTTCCTGCCCTCTCACTTGGGAGCTGTGTTTTGGGGAATAGGATTCTTTCCTCTTTTTTTGCATCCCAGGGAACTGCTTTAGGACCAAAAATAACCTTATAAAGACTAACAAATTTGTTGTGGCGTAAGCATTTGTGTACTATGGTCCAGCTTCCTCATATGCATTTAGAACCAGTTAACAGCTGGCCCATCCCTGCTTCTGTGCTGAGCGTTTGGCTTCAGGGTGCTGGGCTGACCTGCCCTGCTCTCAGTCTGGAATGTCATATGCTTGTCATGTGGAGAGAGCCTCCCACTAGAGCCCCAGGGCTTATTCGCTGTAGCCAGCAAAGGAGAGCTGGACCCACCAAACAAGGAGATTGCTAAGCCAGCTGTCTTGTGCTGCACAAGGGCCTTTTGTTCTCATTCGTGGGCTTCTTTTTGTCTCTTTTTATCGGGTTTCTCTCCTCCCCTCACTCTCCCATTCTCTCTGCAGTCCCTCTAGGCACCCCTGTTTTCTTATTTCTCAACGCAGGTAGCTCCCGCCGAGGGTGTCCTGTATCTTCAGGCCCCATGCGTTTGCCTGTTCGTCTCTGTATCTCTTACTCATTTCCTCCATTCAATAGCAATAACGTTAATGGCATGACAAGGTAGCCAAGTGTTGCCAAAGCGAATCCATCAAATACTTCTCAGCTACTCCCCAAACCCCCTGGGAGCCCTTTAAGTGCAAGCCCTTTTAATAAAGGTGGAGGCTGGTAGCTCTGTTGTGTTAAGTTGGGGAGTGGGAGACAGGAGAGAGAGAGAGAGAGCGCACACACATGAGAGAGGAGCTTGGTCTGGCCGCAATAAGAGCAGTATGTGGGGGGAAGGCAAATATCCTTTCCTGCATCCACTGGCTGGGAGCTTGTGTGCTCTTTTGTCAGCATCTGGCTTTGTGGAGCCGGCCAGTTCCAAACAGGATGTTCCATTGTTGCAGGAAACAATTACAAATCTATCATTAACCATTGGCCTCAGAGAGAAAGGACAGGTTTAGGGCTGGTTGGGGGGTGGGGAGAGGGTTTGACAGCAGCCAAGTGCCCTTCCGCAAGTGAGCTCAATGAGACCCTTTTACAAACAGGATTGGAGGCTCTTCCTCTCCTGTGAAGTCTGCCCACAGCCTCCAGGCTGGCCGACTGGCCAGAGGCAGCTGTGTGTGCCAACTCAGGGCAGAGGTTTCTATTGCTAATGGCTTGCTGTGATGTTCTTCTGACCCTCCAGCTTAGGGTTGTTTTTTGTGTTAGGTTGAACTAACACTTCTATCTAAAGTAGTTTTAACCACTGCTTTTCTTTTAGGGAAAAAAGGTGCTGGTAATGTGTACCCTTGAATGCCCCCAGGAAAACCCCCCTGCTTAAAACATTATATTATTGAAAATGATCATATTATATTTTAATGGTGTTTCTACCTGGAATGAGGACACAGATATGCTGAGGTTCCAGAAATGGCCTGGGTGCATTTGCATTTTTCTCATGTATGATAATTCATAATCTTTGTGCCCACCCCAAAAGGGAATTTAGACATGGAATTGATGTGTGAGAGCATATCTATGTTGCAGGAAGTTACATGAAAAGTGGTCGTCTTTGATTACAAGCAACAGCTGATTTGGCACTTCCGAATGACGTGTGCATGGTACCGAACCCAGAAGTAGCCCCAAAATGTCATAAAGCCTTCATGGAAAGAGGTGGAACAGGGTGGGCTTATGCATGCTCCTCTGACATGTGCAGGGGTCCAGAACGGAACCCCCATGCAAAATGAGGATTGTCTGTATTTTGTCATAAGTGTCTCCTGGCCTCCCCCCACTCCAAGGAACTCGAAGCATTATCCATGGGATTCTGGTGTGTTATTCCATCCAATAATTGATCAGGTCCTGCTTAAGAGAAGACAGGTGTCATCAAATCATACGCAGCTCCTCATCCCACCCCAGACCTCTGGAATTGACAGAGTACCAGAGCTATTGCATAACTATAGTCTTTTCCTTTCCTTAGGTCACCTGTGATCCATGGGCAGTAACTTTTCACTGACTCTGTCCTATATTTGGAACAGTGTAGAAAGGTAAAAGAAATGAGGAAAACAGCCCCCTGCTTCTGTCTTCCAGCCAGCTTTATGCACAGTACAAGAGGCAACAGCAAACCCTGACATGCTTACTCCCCTGCCCCTTGAAAATGCTGAGCTTGCACATCTCCATTGCTTCTGTTCCTCAGTGACTGGATAAGGAGCCGTGCATAACCTCTGTTCATCAGCCAGCACTTGCTGCTGGATTAGACATGGATGGAAGCAAAAGGCAACTCTGGGTAGCAGGCTTTGCACAGACACCTAAGCACTGGTGTCAATTAGGAAATGTTGCATTTAGCAGGGTCTCCCAGCAGTGTAGTCAAGACAGCTCAAACATTCAAAGCCTGCAGGTGCTTCTCCCTCCCATTAATATGACTGGAAAGAGTGGAGGGGACTAAATAATGCTAAACGCCAAATAAATAATGAGCTGATAATAGACAACAGGCATGACATGAATGAATGATGTGACTCCTCAGAGACTGATGTTGTTTTCTGAAAAGAAAACAGGGATGAGTTTGTCTCTTACTTTCTATATTTTCATAGTGAGGCTTGGGATAAAGTGTGCAAGCCTGACACAGCCTGATTCTTTCTGGCCACAGGCAGATCTATAAGTCACAGGCAAGCTTCGTTTATTAGGAATCGTTCTGCTGCATTGTGTGTTAGTGCCCCATAAGATGTGGGCATATCCGAAACGCCAAGTCCTTAGTCTGCCAGATAGGGCCAAATGCAGTTGCCCTGATAGCAATGTTACCAGACTCAGCAAAACATGACACTTCTAAACACGGAATGCACATACAGTTTCACACTTGCCTCCACTTCCTCAGCAGGCAGTGATGGTTATAGGTTGTGGTTTCACTCTGCACCAGGGTGATTTTGGACATACTTTCACAGCACAGGAGCAGAGGATGTGGAAGGAGAATGAAGATAAAAGGTACTATTTATAGCCCACGTTTGCTTCTAAGGGACCAACCCCTGTTCCATAGTTAAAGGTAAAGGTACCCCTGGCCATTAGGTCCAGTCGCGGACGACTCTGGGGTTGTGGCGCTCATCTCGCTCTGTAGGCTGAGCAAGCTGGCGTTTGTTTGCAGACAGCTTCCGGGTCATGTGGCCAGCATGACTAAGCTGCTTCTGGCGAACCAGAGCAGTGCACGGAAACACCGTTTATCTTCCTTATTTATCTACTTGCACTTTGACGTGCTTTTGAACTCCTTGGTGTGTAGGAGCTGGGACCGAGCAACGAGAGCTCAGCCTGTTGTGGGGACTCAAACTGCTGACCTTCTGATCGGCAAGCCCTAGGCTCACAGCGCCACCCACATTAAAAAGCTGTCAAATGGTTTCTCTCCATCCTCCAGTTCCCCTGACCCCATATTCCTCGCCTTTGACCCAAGCTTCTTTGCATAAAAAGAGAGGAGAGGTAGATCCTCTGCAAGTGACCTGGCTCCGAGGACCCCTGCAGGGAAAGGGGTTGGGGTGGCAGTGATGAAAAGCTTTACCATTGAGATGGAAATGAGATGGGAGGCTCAAATTCTTGAGAGGTTCCTCCTGTTGGGGATCATTGTGTCCGTTTAAAAGCTGGAGCGCTAATTAATTTGAGCCTTTCTGTTGGCAGAATTACTTCCACATTGTCCCCCACTGGAGGGGGAGAATGGAGAGGAGGAGTGTGAGACAGCACCACAAGGTGAATAATGGAGGTGTCTTTTCTAGAGACAGAGGGGGGTCTATAGATTGTGCTGGTGTGGAAGGAGGCTGTTCCGGTATCCAAGGCAAGCCTTTGTCCCTGGCTAACACAGATTAATGGTGCTAGTGGAATATTGCCTGCTCTCTGTCTCATTCTGATCTCCCTTCCTGTGCAGGCGACTTTACATTTTAATGATGTATATGTGTGTGGTTAACTCTTTCTCCTATCCCAAGTCAATAGACCTATGGAGGATTGTTCCTTGGGAGAAGGACAGCAGTTCCTTTTTAAAAAATTTGGACAGCAAAGTATTGCAAAGAATCAAAGAAGGACATAACAGCTTGGTTCATTGTCAGTTATGAAGAAAAGCAAAGGTGCCGCGGTCCTGGATATAGAAGCTGCAAAACTCATTTCTCCTCAAAGGGAGTGCTGATTCTTAAAAAGCTAGCAGGAGTTTTGATGCTGTGCATTTTAAGACAGGGGTAATAATACTAGTAATACTAATAATAATAATAAATTTTATTTATACCCCGCCCTCCCCGGCCAAAACTGGGCTCAGAGCTGCTAACATCAAATATATAACGTATTTCCATAAAATCAAGCAATCAATTAAAATACATCTTAAAATCAAATCAGAATCAAAGTGAAATCTAATCAGATGGCAACTTGCAAATTAGGGACGGGGACCTTAAATGCTCACCAGGCCTAACTGTTTATACTGATCTTATATGAGCCTGTGAGAAAAGTTTGGGGAGGGCATTTTCATGCAAGGTCTTATAAGGAGAGAGGGGGAGTCAGACTGGACCCCAGCCAAAGGCCTGGCGGAATAGCTCCGTCTTGCAGGACTTGCGGAAAGATGTCAGATCCCGCAGGGCATTCCACCAGGCCGGGGCCACAGCCAAAAAGGCCTTGGCCCTGGTCAAGGCCAGTCTAATCTCCTTGAGACTTGGGACCTCCAAGATGTTAATATTTGTGGACTGTAAGGTCCTCTGTGGGGCATACTAGGAGAGGCGGTCCCGTAGGTATGAGGGTCCAGGGCCGTAGGTAGTATTGCAGAACAAGAGGTAAGGGAAAGCAGTCGGGATCTGGGTTGCTCTTTGGCTTTGTAACTGCTTCCTTGCTTTGTTGCCTATATTTGGGTGAAAACCTTTGGCTTTAATGGGGTCAACTCTTTGGCGATTCCCTCTGGACACTGAACTGAGGATAAGAGTTCTTGCTACTTGCAATTCCCATCTTGGCCGAGTGGGTTCCTTGTCAGAGCAGAAGTGTTGCACACCTCCACTTCTTGCCTCCTCTGATTATAGCATGGCTGAGATTGGCTTGGATGTTAGTGAGTTAGCAAGGACGGCTTCCACAGCTCCCATCACTTCTTCTTATACATGTTCTTACACAAGTGCGATGGCAGGGTAAGTCACCTTTTGCTGTTCCTTTGTGGCTTGACCTCTGTGGTTCCTATGGTAACGACCAGCACACGTGACTAAAGCTGTGGAGACTTCCAGATTGGGAGGAAAATCTCCCATAAATCACAAGTGAAGTGGAGGTGCAGGCAGCAGTGAAACAGGGGGAGGAATGGGGAGGCTTTGGGAATCAAGGGCTGCTTCTGTTGATGCAAACTGCGCTGGCTGGTTCCGCCATAATTCTTGGAGCCTTTTGATAGTCGCAGAGCATTGAGTTACGTTGCATGACCCCAGTAGGGGCACTGCACTTTTAACGTTGACTCCACCTGCTTGGCCAAGGCATGCAAAAGCTACAGACAGGCTGCTGCTGAATCCCACTTTATCCCCCTCGTTCTCTTTTTGAAATGAGGAGTAAATGCAGGTGACCTCATGGTTGAATCAAGTCTGCTGAGAAGGATAGAGGTGCGATTCAGGCAGGCCCTTGGTGATCAAAAGCGAATAGAATGAAATTTGAGATGGAATTCGTTCAAGGGTGAGGGTATGTGTGAGTGGCAGGGGCCTGTTACAGGTTTCTTGCTGCTAATGCGAGAACAAACAAATTTGCGGTCACACGTGCAAATCCCTGTCCATGGTGCCCACCCCTTCACCGAAAACATGAGACGAGACCAAGGTATGGGTTCAAATTGGCCACAACTTTATTAATTTCAGAAGTGGGAGAACTTGGCATAGGCCTTGGCAGGCAACCCTCTCAGCCCGAGAGCTGAGGATATGCAGGATGTAGAGGCACAGCGGGTGGGGACTGCAAAGCACACACTTACACAGCATGCCCACCCACTAGCCTCAGTTCGGGAGTTTGACCTGTGGGCCACCTCCCAGAGGTCAGGGCAGTGGCGGAGGTAGCCTCCGCGGCACCCGGGGCGGCAAAGGAAACGCCCCAGGGGCGGGGCGTCGTGACGGCACATTGTGACGTCACGATGCCCCGCCCCCGGGGCGTTTCCGGGAGTGCCGCCGCCGCTTCTGCAGCCCCCTTTTAAGCCGAAGAGCCCGCTTTTAAGCTCTGCGGCTCAAAAGGAGGCTGTGGAAGCGGCGGTCCGACGCTGCTGCTCCCGGGGCGACTGAGCGAGCGGCAGCGCGTGGGGGTGACAAGCGCCGGCCCCTCCTGCCACTCCCCACGCTGCCGGTCACCCCGGGAGCAGCAGCGCTGCACGGACGGGGTGCTCCCTCGGCCGTGCGCTGTTGCTCCTGGGGTGACGGAGGGAGCGGCAGCGCTTGGGAATGGCGGGAGGGGCTGCCGCTTGTCACCCCCATGCGCCGCCGCTTGCTCCGTCGCCCCGGGAGCAACAGCGCACGGCCGAGGGAGCACCCCGTCCGTGCAGCGCTGCTGCTCCCAGGGTGACCGGCGTTGCGTGGGGAGTGGCGGGAGGGGCCGGCGCTTGTCACCCCCACCCACCGCTTGTCACCCCCACCTGCTGCTTGTCACGTCTGCCACTCGGGGCGTACTGCCCCCACCGCACCCCCCTAGCGACGCCCCGGATTTTTGCCCTCTAACGGGCCCCGCACGCGTCGCCGCTTGGGAAGAGGAGCATGGCCGCTCCCTTCCCCCAGATGATAGACTAAAGGCAGCCTTGCCAAGGCCTAACTCCGCTACCCGAGGCCCTATAGGGGCCTCGCTGCCAAGAAATCCCACGTCCGAGAACCCATACCCCCACACTTGCTATTAAGCCCTGCTGTCATTCCTATTCAGGAGTACCTGACGCAAATTGCTCAGCCATATATCATTGCCAAATGATGTCAAATGTACTCCATCGTCCCTGAAAATGCCTGGTGTGTCAGCCCGAATGGTGGGGTGTGGAATGGAGAATCCCCCAACTAGTCGCATGAAATTCCAGATGGCTCTGTTGATTTTTTCAACCGCGTGGTTAATACGAGAGGGGTTAGGAACCCCCCTCCATCGCAGGTGGGGGAGTAAGTAAGACCAGCCGATTGCCATCGCTGGGTACAAGGCATGCAATTGCATGATATCCACCTTGGCTGCCAGGACCAACTCAATTCCTTTTTGTTCCACCAGGTCATTTCCCCCCAGGTGTAAGATCAAAACTTCCGGGGGGCCATAACTCGCAGCAGTCCTGCTGATCAGGGGCATCAGGCCCCGCCAACGTATGCCCCGGTGGCCCATCCAGTAAAAGCGTACCTTGGGGTGGATGTTAAGGTTGCGACCCCCATCGTGTCGCCAGGCCTGCTCTGCCGCCCAGTGCACAATACTGTGTCCTACCACCCAGATCCTTGTGGTGGGCAAACCTGTAATAAAATAAAATTAGAGTGCAAGGGTTAGGGTGGAGGAAGAGCTAGGCCGGATGTAGCTTTTGTACGCTGATGAACGCCAACGCCCTAGCGCCTTAATGCGCGCTGGGTCCCAACCCTGGGCTGCCGCAGAAGTGGCGGCTCCGATACGGAAGGAGTGGCCGGAGTATCCTTGGGGGTCGGCTCCACAGGCCGCTAAGACTTTGCGCAGGACTGTGGTGAACTGAAATCGCGAAAGAGGGCGCAAATTTGCATGTACGAGAAAAGGGCCGCTACACTGGGGCTGGACCCCGAAGAAGCGGCGTGTGTCACGGTAAGGGCAGGGCCCCCCCCTGCTCGGCCTGGGCCAGTGACATCGTGACCCCTTTACGCAACTGGTCTGTTTTTGACGCCCGGATTTTAATATTTACCATAGGCCCTTCAAACTTAATGTCTGAGACTGCCAACCCCGCTTGCAGGCCCAAACATTCCCCGATACGCAGGGCGCCAAAAAAGGTGAGGGAGAAGGCGGCCCGGAATAGACGTGCTTCAAAGTTTGACCAGCATATTTCCGGCAATTTTTCCACATTTCTTGAAGGATGTCGAAAGTAATGGGCTTCCTGCCATCCTGGCGTGGTGGAATGATGCGACGCCACCCCGCCAGCAGCTTCTTGACGTGGAAGCTGTCGCAAGGGTCCGGCCAACGAAGGAATTTACAGGAAAAGGAAATTGCGGCCCTGTAAAGCAACAGAGTTTTAATGGCGAGGAACCTGCGGGAGAGAAACCGAAAAGGGGGAAATCTGGGCGGCTCTGCCGCTTTTACCTGGCCCTTGACCCCGCCCCTGGCCTCTGTCCTTTGTCCCATCCTGGCCGGAGGCAGGCCAAGGGCAGACCTGAGCCAGGGGGAGTGGAACCTGACCAGGTGATCCCGCCTGTTACAGGTTTCTTGCTGCTAATGCGAGAATAAACAAATCTATGGCAACACTTTGTAAGGGGACCATTCTAAGATACCTCATATTTATTTCCCAATAGATTATTTGGCCATGTGCCTCAATGGCAGGAGCTAATCCCAAACCCACCAAGGGCAAGAGGAAGCTTGTATGGGATGCTGTGATTAAAGCAACGTCTCTCAGTCTTTATTGTGTCTGAATTAGATTTAAGCAGTACAGTGTGAGGTAAACAAACTGGCAGATCAGGATCACAGCAGTAATCTGTGGGTGTGTTACATTATTGCAAACAATCAAAGGCTGTGTTCATCAAAGGGCAGCCCAGATAGAGGGTGGCATACGGTGAGGATTTAGGCAAGCAGCTGGGTTTAGTGGCTAAATAATCTAGTCAACCAGTATGGGAAGACCTGTGTGCTAATCCCATCTTAGGCCACAATGGTAAAAACATTGGGGGTTTAATGTGGTGTTTCAAAATTGATGAGTTTTATAGCTTCTCAGCCTTATCCTCCACTGGAACTCATCAGAGAAGTCTTCCGTAGCTGACATCATTAGCATAATCTACTCAAAGGGAATGAAATAATATTTGAGGGACGAAGAAAGAGTTGTGGGTCAGGAATCAGGAACACACTTGCAGTTGGCTGTGAAGGCTTCAGAGAGCAGCTTCAGATGGTGGTGTGATGTCGATCGACTGATCTTAATGCGAGGACCCGGAATTGGATGGGGGAAAGGAAGTGGATGCCACTGGTCAGTCTGTGTAGTTAGTAGGTCTGGTTACAAATATTTTCAGAACATCAGAAGTGGGAATATGAGTGTTGAACATTCGAACAACAGGACCCAAGGTTCTAAGATCGACTCCAGGCATTAACTTCTACTTTTCCCAACAGTTGACATTTTATTTGCCTCATTGTGGTTTGTATAATGTTGGAAACCTGTTTATCTTGATGCAGATCAGTTTCCTTTGCTTCTCATTGTGCCCTCCACGCCAAGTTATGGAGCAAAAGGAGGAGCTGCATTGTAGCCCCAAAGGTTTTGCATTGTGCACTTTAAAAAGCAGCAGTGAGGACTGCAAACCTTCCTACCAGTTTGTTCTTTCCATTCTTTGTTCCAGGAAGCTGAGGAGGACAAATCTGAGGATACATGGCATGATAATAATCGGACAACAAAGATTTCTGAAACAGCAGGCCATAGTTGAAGAGTTATCAATGGGTACAATACAACCCAAGATTGCCTAAAGGGCTGGATTTGACAGCTGATGCCTAAAATGTCTTCATAGCAAGAATATATTTTAGCAGAGACATTGTGATTGCAGAACCCATTTGCTAATGCTAAACATCCTTGTGGCAACTACAGCAATTGCCTACATGAAAAGCAATAACAGGAAAGCTATTGAATTTATTTTCAGCATCCTTTTAATGTAATTTAGCAGCTGGAAGTAGGAAAGGGAACCAGCACCATGTGACAAGGTATTTCATTTCAGATCAGGAGTTGAGGAATGAGAGTGGATGGTTAGCAATATTCGGCTTGAGATTTCCGCCCTGCCAGTTTAATTGATCAATAATAAAAGTAGTGGAGCATAAACAGACTGAAAACCTCTGATACAGGCAACTCCAGATTTATCAGTATTCTCACTTTTTATTTATATAGAAAATACCTTTACTGTAATACCATAATAACATTCTGGTCCTGTGAGCTAGTACCTGTTGGATTAAGCACAAGGACTGTGGCACCAGCCTAATTTAACAATTTGTGACATTGTATTGCTCATCAGTAGTGTGTATTGCTTTGCCAGAAACATCTATCTCTCTCCATCACCACCACGCCAAAAAGAAGGAAAAAAAATTCCACAGAGGAAAGAAGATACAGCTACAGATGACTCAGCCCTACTTCTTTTCTTGCCTCCATCCTCCTCTGGCCTCTATAATTGACAAACTCATTGGAAGAACAAATGTTGTTTTAATTTAATTTTCAGACAAACAATAGTCCAGGGACAATGTTAAATTCATGAAACTGGCATAATGTGATGAAATTTAATGAGGCAAATTGTGCTCTGCCATGGGCTTTTGCAGTGTGCTTGCCCCTAGCTGTGTGAGATCTTGCGTTCGCTGGAAGCAAGAGGTCACACTGCCTCACTAGTATTTCCATCCCATTTCCCTGCAAGTGTGGCACCTTCCTTTCCCCATTGTAAATGCAATTCTGAGAACTTGTGTGCATACACTGGCAAACACATTTCATTGGATTAATGTAATGTTTACAAGTGTGGGTGATCTGTAGCTTCATATTCACTGCATCATCCACTTTTTTAATAGAACGTGGACTCGTATTTGATTAGAATAAGCTGAACACTACCAAAGAAGAAGGCAACTACTGTGTATGAGGTTTTCACAGATGATGGGATGCAACACATACAGGCTCAGAATGGAAACAAAAATGTCCTCAAAAACTTGAAACCACACAAAGCCCCAGGCCCAGACGGCTTCACAGCAGAATTCTATAAGAAATTCAGAGAACCCCTGATTCCCTACATGACACGCCTGTTTAATGACATCATAAAAGGAGGGCCCATCCCCAAAACCTGGACCCTCTCCAAAATAGTCTCCATCCCAAAACCACTAAAGGACAGCCTCAAAGTAGAATCTTACCGCCCAATCTCATTAATAAACCAAGACTACAAAATATTCACATCAATCTTGGCCAACCGCCTCAAAAAATTCCTATCCAAGCTAATAGCCCCAGACCAAACTGGCTTTGTCCCTGGTCGCAACATTACAGACCCCATCAGGAAACTACTAAACCTAATCGAACACAGCAAGGCAACTAAACTCCCACTGACAATTATGTCCCTAGACATTCTCAAAGCTTTTGATTGCTTAGAATGGAAATACCTATCAGCAGTACTAACCAGCATGAAATTTGGCCCCAACTTCCTACAAACCATCAAACAAATATACTCCCAAGCCTCAGCAAAATGCAGAATTAACAACATGGACTCAAAGACCATAACAATCCAAAGAGGCACAAAACAAGGATGCCCACTGTCCCCCTTCCTATTTATCCTGGCGCTGGAACCCCTAGCAATTCGAATCCGAGCAGCCACAAACATCAAAGGGGTGGAAATAAAAGGCAAAACGTATAAACTAGGACTTTTTGCAGACGACCTAATGGTCACAACACCAGATCCCTTTAAACACAGCACCCTCCCTAATCAGAGAACTCAACACATTTGCAACGGTGTCAGGCCTACAAGTAAATTTTGCAAAATCAGAAGCCATGTGCTTCAACACCCCCCCTCACATCCAAAGAGAACTCACCAATAACCACCAAGATAAAACTGTTGCCACACCAAGTTCAGATATCTTGGGGTGCAAATAACCAAAAACCTCAACAAACTATACCTTCACAACTACAAACCCCTATGGCAACAAATAAACAAAGACCTTAAAGAGATGGAACAACATGAACTCCACTCTCTCAGACAAAATAGCCATGATCAAAATGATCACCCTTCCAAAACTAACCTACCTGTTCCAAACCCTCCCAATCTGGATTCCCCCAACCCAACTCCGCAAATGGCAGAGAAAACTACACTCTTTTATCTTCTCACACAAAAAACCAAGAATAAGCACCAAATACCTGCACCTCCCCACCTCAGAAGGAGGATGGGGAATCCCCAACATAGAAGCATATTACAATGCCAACCAACTACGTCACATAATCCCATACATACTAGAAGACGAGACAAAACAATGGATACATCTAGAAAGGGACACAATTGAAAATATCTGCACCACAGCATACCCACTCCTCCCAAACAAACTAAGAAAAATCCCCACAACACTTAACAGGTACACACAAACCATGTTCAAAGCATGGAAAACAGAAATAGGCAAATTATCCCCTACCCCATCCCCACTAATTCCCCTGGCATACCACCCACTATTCCTACCACGCAGCACAAAACCTCCAAACAAAAACATGGCAATCCAAAGGTCTGCATCGCCTAATAGACTTTTATAAAAATAACACACCCTTATCAACACAAGAAATACAGGACAAATTAGAAGACACCCAAATACCATGGTTAGCACAACACCAATTACATGCCCTTTTAAACAACCCAGCAGTAAAATCAACAGCAACTAGACCCCTGACAACCTTTGAAAACCTCATCCTAATGACAAAGGGACACGGCAAAGGAATAGTATCCGCAATATACAAAATACTACTAAAGAATCCCACAAACCCCCTAGACACAATCAAAAGACAATGGGAGGACGACATAGGATACGAAATCAACCCCACCCAATGGACCAGAATGTGGTCTAAACCCCCCTTTAAATCCATATCAACAAAAAGAAGGGAACTCACCCTAAAACTAACCTACAGGTGGTATCTAACACCAAGAAAATTAGCACAAATACGCCCAGGAACCTCACCAAGATGCTGGAGAGGATGCACCTCTACGGGCACATACTTCCATATGTGGTGGGAGTGCCCCAAAATCCAAACTATTCTGGACAACAACCATACGAGAAATATGCAAAATAACCAAACAAGTGCTAGAAATCCACCCCAGAACTGGTCTTACTAAACATCTTCCAAGACAATAATGCCCACTTACAACACAAAGGAACTCATAATCCACTCTACTCTCAGCAGCCAGAAACATCATAACCAGACACTGGAAAGACCTGTCAGGAGTCAAGCATGGACCAATGGTACCAAGTAGTATGGGAAACAGCCCTACTAGAAAAACTTAACCAGCAAGCCTGAAAACTGAGCACGGGGACAAACAGAAGAAGACACCTTCACCCCCGTATGGTTCCCCCTTCATCGCACACGCAGCCCAACAAGACAATGACAAAAATCCTACCGACAGCATACAAATCAATATGGCTAACCTGATCCAAAACACCACCCAGCCACTCACCAGGAAACAAAGACCATCACAGAACAATCACAAACCCTACGCCAACCCCGAACCTCTCACCACCAAAGGAAACACAAGCAAACAACAGAACAAACAAGCGCTGATACCAAATCCTACATATATTAAGGAAAATAGAAACATCGTCTCCCCACCCCATCCCTCCCACCCATCCCACCCACCTTCTTTCCCCCTTTTCTTCCCTAATGTCTCAACAAACTAAAATTGATCTGTAAAAATGTTACATGGAAAAAATACGAGAGAGACATTGCACGAAACTGATTTGTAAAAATGTTACATGGAAAAAATACGAGAGAGACACTGCACATACCCCTGTAAATCAAGAAAATCTTTAATAAAAATACTTTTAAAAAGAAGAATGGAAACAAAAATGTCACGCAATGCTTTTATAGCTCCAGATGTCTTCAGGTGGCTCTGCTGATGTGTCTTAGGGCTGGTGTAATATATGTACTCATACTGATCAACATGATCTAAAAACAGGCAATTGCTTGTTGAGTCATATAAAATCATTTCTCATTAGGTTCACTGTACATTACTTAAACCCCTCCCCCCCAAAACCAGCCTTTACATGGCGGGGCAGGAGTTAAAATAAAGCATACACTACCCAGTGGTGGAGCATATGCCCACGCTGCCCAGGGCGGGCGCGCTCCCGAGGGGGGCAGGGTATGGAGGGTGCCCTTCCAGGTGCGGGATAGCTGCTCGGGTGCATGCGCCCTGTAGCTGGGGGAGGAGTGAGTTGCCCATGGCAGACATTCGGCGTGCAGCCCGCCCACAACTCCCAAGCCTCCCCCAGCTGTCAAAACAAAGGGGGAAGGGGGGAATGCAGCCGGCAAAGCGGCATAGCTCCCCCCTTCTCCCGATGGCTCAGGACAGGCTTGGAAGTCACGGGTGGGCGACGCACCAAATGTCACTCCCCTCAGCAAATACACCCAGGGTGATCCGCCCCCACTGCACCCCCTTCCTCCGCCCCTGACTCTACCTCAACTTTCTACCTTTTCACCCCGTCTTCTGAGGAATTGGAGGACAAGTAGTTTTGCTTTCTCTTACATAGGAAACTATATTACCAGCACAGTTTAGAGGAATGACGTGCTGGTCAGGAGTGTGCTTTTCTTCCTGGCTGCAGGATGTTGAGCTGCTCCTAACCTGTTGATATCTGTGAACAGGGCTGAATAGAAGTAGGCATAGCCCTACCTCTTTCAGATTCTCATTGTATGTAGGTCCCGGAAGGCTCAAGCTTTTTTGTTTAGCATTTTTCCTCAAGTCACTTTCTTAATAGGAAATGAATCCAACCAGGTGTTCCTGAAGTTGCTAGGTTTGTCTGAATCAGCAACTACATTTTAAAAATGGGGCTAATAATATAAAATATTCTTGGCCACAGAGGTTAGTTTAGGACAGGCTCTGAACAGAGTATTGAAAAGTCTTGTTTTCCCTTTCACCTTTCATTTCCTTCCTCCATCCCTTAACTTTATTCTAATTAAAACCATGCTGAATATGCCTTTTTCTTCTACCTATTCTGATGACTTGAAGTCTCTTTGTTGGGGAAGAGCTCCAGGCATTATCTTTTCCAACATGTGCAGCACCAGGGACAGGCCTAGGCATTAGGAAGAGTTTGGAGGATTAACACTGATCTTGCTGCTAATTCTCCATTGTCCACCGTCTCTAGAGCTGTTTCAGAGGGCAAGTTAAAGCAAGGTTTACCTAGTCCTGTCATATAAGAAGGGCGCTTCGAGCAATGTGACTCTCCCCTCCCTTCCCCAGCAATAAATTGAAATATTTGTAGACGGAGAAAAACACATTAGCCATGTGGTATATATTATGTGTGTATCCTCCAAGGATCCAGAAGGTAGATACCAAAAAACCCCTAAGAATTTGCTTCATTTTGTCCTTCTTCTGACCAGCACCAGTTCATCTTGCATGATCATTCTGGGCTCTGAAGGCCTTGTTTATACTACAGGTTCAGTGACCTACACTGCTGTTTCTCAACCTATTGTGTGTGACCCAGAAACAATCCAGCTTCCAAGGCATCTCTTATCGGTACAGAGGCTGTTCACCTTTGGCCTTTCAAAAAACAAACTCTTCCAAATGACCCCTCTCCCAGTCAGAGGGCAGAAGGACAAAGTTCACTAGGGCTGGTCCAGGCCAAGAGTTGTTTTGGAGTTTGTGTGTGAATGTAAAAAGTCCTGCTGAATCAAACCGAAGGCCCATTTAGTCCCAACATCCAGTGGATCCTTATGGGAAGCCTGTAAGCAGGGCATGAATACCCTCCCCAGCCATGAATGTTGTATACAGGGACGTACTATGGGTTTTGTTGGGGGTGGTACATATTTGAGTACGATTACTGAAGTTGGAGCATAATGCATATCTCTATGTGTATGAGGGAGCTGGCAGGTGGCCTGTGAGGCTGTTCTAGGGATAACACATCAATAGCTTGCTTGTTGGAGGACATGAAAGACAAATGCACTTTCTTTCTTAGCAATGTATTACTGACTTAATGGTCAGTATCAAGGTCTTGCTTGTAAAAGCTGAATAAATGACACCTAGGTGTGTTTATGCATGGATTATAAATGGCTAGATATGCATCAACAGACGGTGTTACAGATGGTTATTAGCCAAGTTTGTCAGCAAGCTGTTACCCTGGCGTATTCTTTTTATCATCCTATAGCAATTGATGAATCAGTTTATTAAAGTATTTGATAATCATTGATGAAATCACTTCATTAATCAACTGCCCCATTAATAAATGGGATTTTAAACTTAAAGTGTGATTTTTCGTGAGACAGTTTCTCTTTTTACTCACATGAAGCAGCTGCAATAGCGATGAATTCAGCAGAAGACAAATGTACAACGATGCACACTGGGATATATATACAAACACATTCCCAACATTAGAACGCATTATAGTCTGACCAAGAAACAGAACAATATAGAATTATGCAGGTATAGAGGCTATGCGCAGATAGGAACAAGTTTGGTTCTTTGTGGATGGGATTAAAAGTTCATGAGTGTGGGGTATGGAATGAATTTCCAGGAGTGCCCCCAAGTGCACCACATTTTACTCTCCCCCCCCCCATAGCGGTGCATGGCAGCCACTCATCTATATGGGGGAAAAGTAAGTGGTCACTGCTGTGATGGGAAAAACAACAACTCTGTCCTATATCTCAAACACTTGGGTGGCTGAGCTGCCCCTGAAAAATAGCCCACAGGGGATACAGGCTGCCACACAGTTCCTCTAGCCATCATAATGCTGGGCATTTGCTAATATAAATATTCCAGTATAATAGATAACCCACTAAATCCTGGTCAGCATATTGTGATGCAACTTCAGTGATTCAGACTAGTAGATCTTCATAATATCTATATGTATATCTATCTATCTATCTATCTATCTATCTATCTATCATACATACATACATACATACATACATACATATCTATATTGTGTCTGTCTGTTTGTCTGTCTTTCTGACTGTCTATCTGTGTGGAGGAGGATCAAAACATCACCGTGTTATGTAGTGTGTAAAACAGGAAATGAGAAGACAGATTCTGGGTTATATTCAGATATTTGCTGCTGATATGACATGAAATGCAGATGAGAATAGCTCACAAGGGAGAGAGGTAAGGATAAGTGAGTGCTATCCCTGTCTGAAAGGTGTGAAGATGATAATTTGCTGCATTTTCATGGTGGGTGGGCACAGCCCCCTCTCCCAGGCCTGAGTTAAAACACCTGGCTCTCTGTTTAGCATAAAGAGTCTTTGTTTCTTATTAAAGTTAATTAAATCTAAATAGCCGTCATTTAAAGAGAAATGCCAGTGAAATTTTCATATACAGTAAAAACAAAACAACCAATGGGAAAATACAGACATACTCTGTATGCTCCCCCAAATAATCCTATGTTGCAGCCAGCCAAGTTGACCATAGCTGGAATTGCCTGTGGAAAATAGTAATAGTCACACTTCCAGAGCGCTGTTCATTAAAAAGCATCTTGGCCTCATGATAATTGGGGTGGGGGTACAAATGGAGAAACTAAGTAAGAGCAGAGTGAAGTCACACAGCAATGGAATCGGAGCTGGCATCAGAAATGGGAAGGTTCTGGCTCCTGATCCTGTGCACAGACATGGAGCCCACAAAGCTAGTGTTGCAAAGGTAACTTGGATGAGATTTCATGGACTGCATTGGGTGGAACAGTGTGGCAAGGCAGGCTTTGGCATAGCATGCTTCACTTCTTTTAATTAGCTGTAGGTTTTGTAGAATAAATTGGCCTTTTATGAACGGAACCTAGGAAGAAGAGGACCTGCCTTGTGGCATTTTATGTAAACTGGCAGCAATGAGGTCTTTAAGCCGTGATTCAGAATTCCAGGGGATTTACTTTAAAGGGGAGCCATGCATTTGGAATGTGTACGATTTCCGCACTTCACAGATACTTGGACCCCTATGTGTGTGAACAGGTTTTGAAAACTTTGTGGATACTAATTATGAACAGGAGGCACTGTAGCAAACAAGTCTAAGGCCCAAATGAATTGTGACATTCAATTGCATGTGTATTTCCCCTTTAAATAAAAACCGAAGCAGTGATTTTGAGCAGATAAATGCTTGGAAGAAGGCAGACTTTTACTTTAGGATTGTACCTTGAGTTTGTACACTGTCAATTAACCAATCAATAGCAAATCCACATTGTTTTAAGTTGGTAATGAATAAATGTAGAATTTAGAAGCCTTGTTTTTGAGTTGCTAGGGGCACATCCAGTAATGGCATTACTGTTTGTGTGGGCATTCAGTGAGCATAGATTCCCATATGATGTCTTTGCAGACAAGTATTGTTCTTAGGCCTTTGTATGACAAGGCTGCATTGCTGTGCTCACTAACCTGGAAGTCAGCTCCATTGAACTTGATTGGGCATGCTTCAGAGTAGATTTGCATAGAATTGCACTTTTAATTGGTGTAACATGAAGAGAAATGGTACCTGAAAAACCACTGTGTAAATCTGCTATGAAGTTCTGGTGTTGCTGCCAGTGTGCCCACCAGTACTTTCTATGGTGCCTGAGAAATAACTCAGGAATGCCACCTTGAAAATCCACAATACATGAGAGACTGTTTGCTCCTCCAGTTCAGGTCCTGTTTGCACTGACTCAGTCTCCCCAACATTGAGCACACCCATTTAGACAAGTCCACATTTTGTTGGATGCCAGAATTGGATATCTGCTGCTTTCACTGTTCTTATCAGAAGAAAGGTACAAAGATCTTCTCCTTGTCAGTGTATCCGCATTGGATGTAAGTGTATTTCCCCCAATTGATGGGGCAGCTGATTACGGGGTGTTGGGGTGGCACACAGTTCTGTCTTTTTTCTGCTCTTTTAGATGCAATAGCCATTTTATATTATGCCACCCCCATAGGCAGCCATTTTGTAGCACAATTATTCATTTTGGCTGGGAAACAACATTATTATAATTATTATTAATTGTGTCCCAGAAGTTGCATCCCCAAACTGAGAATTAAGGAAAAGGTATTGAATTACTTGGGATCTTCTCCCTAATATTGATATTAGACAGCAATGCTTTGTATCTAAGCCTGTGTATTTGGTTGCATTAAATACAGAAAATGGATGTTTCTTAATGTTTATTAGCATAAATAAGAAAATTTTCTTACAGGTGCTCCTGACTCCCGAGTTGCTCAAAGGTGGTTTTTCATATAAAGCAGGCTTCCTCAACCTCGGCCCCCAGATGTTTTGAGACTACAATTCCCATCATCCCTGACCACTGGTCCTGCTAGCTAGGGATCATGGGAGTTGTAGGCCAAAAACATCTGGAGGGCTGAGGTTGAGGAAGCCTGATATAAAGCCCCAATAAAGAATCTTCCCCTTGGCTTAGTATATGGTTCAGTTCATGCTCAGCAGGCCTTGGTTTTGGAATTTTCTTCTTGATTCAGAGCCCCTCCTTTGTATTCCAGTCTGTACATCTGTCCCTGGGGTGCATCATAGCCATGCAAATAATACTGTGCTTCAGTCTGAAAGAAAAACCTGGCTGGCATCCTCCTGCTCTGCAGAGACATAAAATGACGATAGAGTCAGCTTTGCTGTGAGCTTGGGTCAAACATGTGGCTATTATCTGCTTCCCTATGTTACTGCGTACTGGGATAATGGTTGCTGGCAGATTTTTTTTTTTAAAGTGCTGTATTTCACAGGGCTTCCAGCCAAGTTATTCTCTCTGCCTGGACATAAACAGTAAAAGGGTGATTTCAGTGAAGAAACGTGAGTTTTAGCAGAGGAGTATTAGGTTCATTTCAACGAAGGAAGCTGTAATAGGGACATAAGTTTTGTGTTTCTTTTATTTAACAAAATGTCCTAAAACCACCCTGGGAGTATAATTGTAGGGCAGTATGAAAATGCTTCTAATAAATAAATAAATTAGTAAGTAAGTAAGACAATTTATGTTGAGAGAATTTATCTATAATGGCTCTTATACATCTCCTTAGATGTCTGGTAAGAGCCACCAAACTTGCTGATTTACCCTTCCTGAAAACATCATACCTCCAAGGCATTTTCAAAGCAGCACAGAGGATGGAAGCTTCCAACCTTCAATTCCATGTTTATTTCCCAAAGGTCATTCTGCTTGTGTGTCTTCCTTTCTCTTGTTATGTTTATGAGTCTCCTGACAAGTATGCGTTTGTACCCTCGACATTTAAAATTAAGAACGTGTTTCTTTTTAGCAAGTGCGGATAAACATTTCCCTACTTCTTGTTACAAGTTTAATGCATAAAAAAGTAGAAGCATCTGGGAGTGAGAAATGGGGGATTTCCAAGCTGCTAGAAAGTGTCTTGCCTTCTAACCCCAAGGGAGGGAAAGAGAAATTAAATATGGGAGGTAGATGGGAAGGGACCAGCAGCTATAGGTAATGTCCATCACTTATGTGTTGTAGTGAGGTCTCGTAGAATTGTTAAGTTACAGAGAATTTTGGAAAGGCTCTCAAAATGGTTTCCATGGAATGTGGAGGACAGGGAGGCACTGAGTGCAAAAGCACTTTGACTGGCAAAAACCCTCCAACACCGCCATTAAGAAGCAGAAGCTCTCCTGTTAATTAGAGCTTAATTGGACTAAAGTACAGGTGTGTGCTAAAATACAGGGGCGCGGGTGACGCTGTGGGTTAAACCACAGAGCCTAGGGCTTGCCGATCAGAAGGTCGGCGGTTCAAATCCCTGCACGGGGTGAGCTCCCGTTGCTTGGTCCCAGCTCCTGCCCACCTAGCAGTTTGAAAGCACGTCAAAGTGCAAGTAGATAAATAGGTACCGCTCCGGCGGGAAGGTAAACGGCGTTTCCGTGCGCTGCTCTGGTTCGCCAGAAGCGGCTTAGTCATGCTGGCCACATGACCCGGAAGCTGTATGCCGGCTCCCTTGGCCAATAAAGCGAGATGAGCGCTGCAACTCCAGAGTCACCTGCGACTTGACCTAATGGTCAGGGGTCCCTTTACAGGTGCGTGCTAGAAGAGATGAGATCACAAACTGTGGAACAAACCAACTGCAAGGACTTTAAGGTTCGAATTTGAGATAAGACTTCATTCGGTACAAAAGACGGGAGGGGGGAGGGGAGCCTACAGTTTCTTTATTTAAAGTCTTCTCTACATTTACGATGGAAACTTAGAGCTGACTCTTTCCCATCCTTTATTATCTGTGAAGTAAATTGACTAACTAAGAGGACTTGGAATTTAATTTAATTGCTCTCTGACCAACAAAGACTAGAGCCAGGAAAGGGAGAATAGAATGAAGAACTAATGAACTTATGAGATAAAGAGTTAGGGCTCAGACTAGTCCCCACGGACCCAGTAGGGTCCACCATCAATTTACACAGTCCTCTGTCCTGGGCAACTGGATATGTGAACCTCCTTGGAATGAGACAATGCTAGGCACTCATGTGCACTGTGTCATGGTTTTGAGCCCCCTCGACTGGGCGCCTGGCACTGGGGAGCCACCCACACCACCCTAAATCCTGTGTTATTCATTGATATAAAGGGCCCCTCTGCAGGGGGCAATTTTCTTGGTTCGCCCTCTCATATGGAGTCATTCCTAAAGGCTGATTCACATGCTTGAGTCAGCTGGTTTATGTTGTTATGTTATCTTATGTTTTATGTTATTTCTATTCACGTAAACAGTCTTGTGCGGTCTGATGCATGAACAGGGAATTAACTGTTATAGTAGTTTTTGTGATCAGAGGAGTTCCCAGCCCATCGATTATGCTACTCACATGAAGGGACTGTTCATATGAACCGAAGGGGGTTGGAAAGAGGGGATATTAAACATACAGGACTTTATTGTACAACTGTATCCTTAGCCTGGTAGAATAGGAACATGCTGGGGAGCAGTTTTTGGCACCCAGGGCCCCCTTGAAATCTAGAAAAATTCCGGTGAAGTGTGTAACTTAGGCTAGCAGCCATTTTGCAGGAGTTTTTACATTCCTTTCTGAGATTCAAGGGCCCTTTTTTGCTTCACATATACTGCTGTAAAAATGCCAAAGTCTAGTGTGGGCTGGAGTGTTTGAGGCTGTTGCTGTTCTTTTTGTATGTGTGTGTGTTTTGTTTTTTAAAAAAACAACCAAGGGCTTTCAATTGCACACAGGATGTTTCTGTTTATCCAAGAAAATGAAATCTCACAAACAACCCACCCTATTTGGCTCTTACTGAACTTCAGCTGTGTGACCCAGGATCCACACAGAGCCAGATAAATACTTCCCTCCCCTTTCCCTAATTCCTTATTACCACTGGGGCTTGTTTAGGAAGAGCAGGCTTTAGAATTGACTACAAAAAGGAGAGGAGGCAAGGGAGATGCTTTTTAACATCTGGATTAGAGTGAGATTATGTATTGAGACCAGATTGTGGCTTGGGTTCTTGCTTTCAGCAAAACCCAGTTGGATGCAAGAATATAGTGCCAAAATGCCAGATTGTTTTTTTTTTGTAACTTATTGTTTTATTAAGCTTTTATAACAGGTAATACAGAAAGCAATAAACAGAACCTCCCTCCCTCCATCCACACAACTGAAAAAAAATTATAATTACAATTACCTTCCCTAGTTGCTCACTTTTATTTTGGTTCACTTAGCATAAAAAACAGAAAGCAATATCTTCCAAAGCAATTAGTACAAACATATAGTTTTGTATTTATTTGGCTTACCCTAGTTCATAGGTTCAGTTTCTAAATATGTGAGTATTGGCCAGCAATCTTCCATGAAACAATTAGATTTTGCCTCCCTTGCTGAGTGCTAATTTGATGCGTTAAGATGTCCATTATCAATAAATCCAATGCAGCATCAGATGCAAAAACAAAAAACAAAAACACCAGCTAGGAAATCGGTTGGACTGTTGGGCGACAAAGGACTTAAAGGTCTGCTGAAGGAAGAAAAGGAGATTTTTTGGGTATCTGGATTTTTTGTACTTGTCCTCACTGCTGAATATGTAGATACTTGTGTCTCAACCAACATTTCCAGGCTTCTTGAAGGAGTCTGAAGAAATTGTGGTTACAAGAGATGAGATTCTAGGGCTTAGAAATGAGCAAATTACCAGGTCCACTCAATAGTTCTTTAAACACAAATGTAAAATTGATGAACTTCTACCAAAATGTGCAACGTGTTCTTCAAACCAGCCTCTGGATCCAGAGAGAATGCAGGAGATTACAGTAACATCTGTTCTGGAAAAACTGGTGGAAAGCATGGTTAAAGATAGATTTACCAAGCATATAGAATAACAAAACTTGCTGAAGAAAAATCAACATGGCTTCTGTGAAGACGAGATCACACCCACACCATACATTTACCCCCCTCACAGAGCTACAATTCCCAGTGCCTTTAACAAACTACGGTTCCCAGGAATCTGTGGAAGTCATATGTTTTAAATGTGCTCTTCTCACTAATATTCCAGAGGCCTTTGAGAGTGTCAACAGGCATAGAGATAAGGGTCTCTCCGATAGACACTGTGTACTTAGTCTTTTAAAAAGCTTTTGACAAATTACTTCACAAAAGACTCCTGAGCAAAATTAGCAGTCACAGGATAAGAGGTACAGGACCTGGTTAAAGCAGAAAGTCGGGATAAATTGACAGTTCTCACACTGAAGAAGTGGAGTTCCACAAGGATCTGTCCCTTTTCAATTGTTCATAAAAGATCTGGAGTTACGGGAGAGCCATGAAGTACCCAAGTTTATGTCAAATTATTCAGGGTGGTGAAAACAGAAAGGGATCTTGAAGAGCTCCAAAATGGCTCCTCACATGGCAAAAATAGTTCTGTGTAAGTGTGAGGTGATCCACAGGGCAGCCAAAAATCTGAGCTGACAGTGACTGTCCAGGAAAGGCCTCATGAGGTCATTGTCCATAACTCAGTGAAAATGTTCTCTGTGTCCAGCTGCTGTGAAAAAAGGTGCCAATTTAGAGATCATTGAGAAAGGTATTGAAAAGAAAGGTTCAGAAAAATGCAACCAAAATAATCAAGGAGATGGAGTAACTGCCCTGCAGCAAAATATTGCAGCATTCGGGGCTTTTTAGTTTAGAAAAAAAAGTCAGTAAGGCGGGCATGATCAAGACACAAAATTATACATTGTGGGGAGACACTGGTTAGAGAGAAGCTTTTTCCCTTTCTCAAAATACTGGGTCATCCTGTGAAGCTGAAGAATAGGAGACTCAGGACAGACTAAAAGGGAGTACTTTGCACATTGTTAAATTATGGAACTCGCCACCACGAGCATAGGTGGCTTTAAAAGAGAATAAGACGAATTCATAGAGGACAAGGCTATCAATGGATACCAGCCACAAAGTTTATATACAACCTCCAGAATCAGAGGCAAGTAGGCCTCTGAAAAGCTGTTGCTGAGGATTGGCCATGGAAGAGGGTTATTGCCCTCATGTCCTGCTTGTGGGAACTCCTTGTGCAGACTCCTGAGGTCTTGATTCAGGTGTCCCTGACTCAAGGCTGAGGCCTGGTCATGATGGTGGGGCCTGGGTTGGCTTCTAGCGTCTTCGCCTCTGATGATGCTAGCCGGTCCATTGGATCTGGCCAGCCTCACCTAAGTGGTGTTGAACTCAGCCCAGGGTGAGTGGGTTCTGACAACGCACAACTATCAGTTTGCATGGCTTGTGTGCAACAACTACTTTGGCCAAAAACATGGCTTCAAATCCATATGTCTTGTACAAGGAGTCTTAACATTACTTTCCCACCCACCCTGCTGCAGTGTAATCCAAATTGTTACATTGAATTGCTGGCTCAGATTCCCTTCTGATATGAATCACAAATTGGTGCTAAGCTAGGCAAGTGAAAGAACAAGAGCAGTTTGAGACAGAAATTCATTGGGAAATGTATATTTGCAAGATCGGAAACTAGAAACACCAAGCATTCCAAGAGTTGATGGAATCATGGTGTTATATTGTTTTTCTGTTGGACTTTTTTCCTTGGCCTTTTTTTTTTTAAAAAAAGCATTTAATGGAACAAGGGAAATGGGTCTGTCACAACCAAGTTCTCCTGGGCCAGTTTGTGTATATCCAAACCATTGCGTTGGTTACCATGGGAAACGACAAGGCTGATAACCAAAGAAGAATGAAGCCTGCATCAGTGTTACATGGAATTTGGAGGAGTGAACTCCATGGAGAGGATTAGAACGATTTAACAAGCCATTAACGAGAGCTGGGAAAACACTGGAGGAGTTTAGGAAAGGTTTGAGGAGGAAGGAATAGGGGAGGGGAGTGATTTTGGCAGGGAGTGGGTCACACTGGCAATCTGTTCCTCTTGCCTAGATTTGTTATGAAGTTTTTTGAGGTTTTGTGAAAAGTGTCTGGGGAGCTGTGGCAAGCCAAGCAGGCCCTGGGCCAACTTTCGGCTAAACATGTTGTTGTGTAAAATTGTAGTCAATTAATTTAAGACCTGCCAATTTCAACTGCAAAATGCTACGAGGTTCTGTCAAATCCGCACCAGGATGTAAAAGGAGGGGAGTGGGAAGAGGGGAGCGAGTAAGAGAGAATGTGATTCAAAAAATGTGTTTGGCAGCATGTTGTGATTAGAGTAGGCGAGGACTCACTCTCATTAAAATCATTGCGCTCAGTCCCTGCCTTTATCTGAAGATAGGTGCTCAGTCATAAATTGTAATAGGGCAGGAGGGCAGGCGAGGGAGAAGGGGTAGGGGTTGGGGTGTGTGGGTT
Source organism: Lacerta viridis (assembly GCA_900245905.1). Classification (NCBI taxonomy): domain Eukaryota; kingdom Metazoa; phylum Chordata; class Lepidosauria; order Squamata; family Lacertidae; genus Lacerta; species Lacerta viridis. The sequence goes on from OFHU01003090.1 coordinate 666,291, forward strand.
TCAGGGCATTTTTACAAGTGATGCGAATAACGCCTTTTCAGCTGGAAAGTCATTTGTGAATGTTGTTAAGTAAGCATAGAAAGCAGAAGAGAGCCCATTTTAAATCATGTGTACATTCTAGTCTGTATAGAATTTACGCTTGAATTATAGCCACGGGAAATGTAAAAACCAACTTTTAAGTTGCAGAGAGCCTTGTGCAAGGTCAGCTATAAGCTGAAAAGCAGGCTGGGTCTGGTTACCATGGGAACTAGGAGGAGCGGTCACCTGGGAAGTTCATGAGGTGTAGTGTCGTCCTGTGCATGTTACTCAGAAGTAAGTCCCACTGAGCTCCTTCTTCAAGTAAAAGTGCTGCGGATTAAATCAGTACCAGTGAATGGTTCATAGAAATTAGTGGGTGTGGACCATTGCATCAGATTGTTAAATAATGACAAAGTTGCAGTGGATCTAGATAGAGTCCAGGAACCCTGAGAAAGGCTCTGTTTCTTAATTTCATTATTTGAAATTATTCCTGTTAGAGGAATTGTGAGTTTCCATCACTTGATCTTTTACTGGCCATTAGAGAATGTCCCAACTGCTGTTTTCTGGACTACAGTGAAGGAGACACACAGCCTCCTCCCATTGTGTAGCCTCAAGTCTGTGGCTCGGACAGACCAGAAGTTCTTAGCGGGAGAGCAGGCATATCAATAAAGGTGTGAATATTTGTATTGTAGTGCAAAGTCACTTTTGACCACTTTGTGCCCCAGTTCAAGAGGCAATGTTCTAAGCTGCCTAGTGTATCATGGCCACTGGTCAGCTGTGATTGCTCATGCATGGTTCAGTGGGGACGCAGCCAGGGGCGTAGCAAGGTAAATTGGTACCCGGGAGCAAAAATTTTCATTGTCAACCCCCCCCCCCGAGGCATGGGAAGGTCAGGTGGTACCCAGTGCGGAAAATTTCTTGTCAACCCCCCCATTGATTCCCCCCCCCCGCAAAAATGGTTTTATGTTATTTCATATTTTCTTACAAAGGAGTAATAATAATAAAAAACTTTTATTTATATCCCACCCTCCCCGGCCGAAGTCGGGCTCAGGGTGGCTAACATCAGATACATAACATTGGTATAAAATCAAACAATAATTAAATTACCTCCTAAAAACATCTCAAAATCAAATTAAAGTCTAATTAGATGGCTTTCCACAGGGTTAGGGTTGGGAACAGTAAGTGCTCCACTGAACTGAAATTTCAGCCTTCACGACATAGGAAAACAGCCAAGTAAACAGCTATTTTGGTGGAGGAGGGTCAAGATATTAACCGATATGCATGAAATTTCATATATAGCTATATAATCCCTAGTATAGTAAGATAAGACCTTTGGAGCAGGCATTAAAAAAAAATTTTTTTTTTCCCCCAAAAATTATTCCTTGATAATTTGTCACCCCCCCCCATTATGGAACCTGGGGCAGCCGCCCCCCCCCCCTTGCTACGCCCCTGGATGCAACCTATGTTTCTGGGGGTTTTCTTCCTTAGGTTACTGCAGTCTCCCATAAAGTTGCGCCTTACTGCTGCAGCTCAGCCATCGTATGTTGGCTAGATTTGGTGAAAATTGGAACTTGAGGATGTTTGCTTTGGCAACGTCGAGCACCTCATGCAATGAACTTACTGTTTTCCTATGAAATTGTTTCTCACCATTTTGCTTTTGTGTAATACATTTTATGTTTGCAGGACAGAACACTAGTGTAGCTGTTTGTTAGGCAAGTAGTGTGCTACGTTCAGTGTTTGAGACGTATAGGGAAATAATAATAATAATAATAATAATAATAATAATAATAATAATAATAATAATAATAATTTATTTGTACCCCGCCCATCTGTTTGGGTTTCCCCAGCCACTCTGGGCAGCTTCCAGCAAAGATTAAAAAAATACATTAAAACACCAGTCATTAAAAACTTCCCTAATCAGAGCTGCCTTCAGGTGTCTTCTAATACAAGACAAGACTGGAAAAGCTGGGCAGTGGGAAGTGAGGTGCAAAGGACCATGAAAATATCCTGTGGTTTTGATAGCGCCTTCTCTAGTCCTATCAAAAACAGAATTGTATTAACAGCTGTGTGCCAGCTCCTGAATCTTTTTTCAAATAGGGTTTAGCACAGTTCAGCCCTGTTTTGGTCTGTCCCCCAGCTGAGATTCATCCTGTTTGTCCCCAGCGTCTGCATCATGTTCTGATCCTTAATTTCCCTGGGGTGAAGGAAAAGGGGATGTCAGAATAGTATTCCAGGGCTCTGCAGAGTTCCCGCCTTCTACTTGGCGGAGACTGTCACTGTTTTTGTAATATGTTTGTTGGAGATTTGGGGTTTTACTTTTTACAGTTTAATGAAACTCATAAAGTTCTTAACAGTCACAAAACTTGCACAGAAAGCTCTGTTTGAGAGCGTCCCATGGGCAGTTCTTAGCCAACTTTGTAAGAATAAGTTCTAAATATTACAAAAAGAAAGGCAGCTTGTTCAACATCTGCCCAAGGCCTGCGTTTCTCTTTCCATTGGCTTTACACTCTCTTACACTTTTTAATCCTTTATTTTCTTTTTTTCCCCAACTCCGAAAAGACTTGGGACTAAAACTGCAGTCCAAACCACACTTAGTTGGAAGTAATTTGAACTGAAATGAGTGGGACTTATTCCAAATAAACGTGGTTTTAGGCTGTAAAAGTGCCAGTGGTTGTCCTCTTACCTTGTCCATCCCTGCTATTGTCTCTCTCACAACATTTGTAAGAAAAGTTTTCATTCTACACATTGGAAAAAACTTCCTACATCTTCACTGTGAACATGACATTGCTCTGTTCTCTCTTTCTGTTCCCACCTCCTCAGTACAACAGTTAGGCACAATTCAGTCAAATGTAAACATGACTTATGAGGGAGTAAGTCCCTAAGAATTCTTGTTGGGATTTCTCAGTAGACATTATTAAAATGCTCTTAATTTCCATTGGGCTTTTTTTCATTGGATTTTTTTTTTTCAAATTTCAATTGAAAATATGTGGAATTTAAAAAGATACCTGCCCAAAATACTTACTGTAGTTTAAAAGCTATCTCTCCCATGTGCAGGGATGTTGGGCTTACTGAGGAAGTTGTGTGATTCTAGTCATCACTTAATACATTCCACCATTGCCTATGTGTAATTTGAATTAAGCATGGGATTTTGCTTTATGTTTCATGCATCTGTCTATATCTGTCTGTCTGTCTGTCATCTATCTATCTATATCTGTCACAAACATTTTTAAAACCACACCTTACTCCATGCTGATGTACTGGCATTATTTCATTTATCATCATGGAAACAAACACCCCTCCCTGTAAGGACATTTATGCTGAGAGACAGTGACTCTGAGCAATGGACCAAGTGGGCTCCATGACTGAGTGAATATTTGAGCTGGAGGAGTCCACATTGTGGACGATTGAGTGAACACACCCCATCTCAGATGTAGCTGTACTTCTGGATACTTCAGCTATTAATGGTTCAGCATTGCCTTGGGAGACAGAAAATGACTGTGAGATCATACTGGTACAACTCAGAGGGACCGAGTAGTAAATGTTGCACAGCTCCACATATGCAGCGTGAAGCATCCTGGCAGCAGCTGGGCTTTGCTTTGTAGCGTGTATCGTTGCATGCCTGTCTGCGCATATGTATTTCCCCAGCATGCCTCATGGTAATTTCCTCTGACCTCATCAGCAGCTTGTTAATATTTTACTGGGACACAAGAGGAGGCTGTAAGTGTTTAACTTCAAAGGGAGACAGCTTCCCTTGGCTTTCAGTTCAGACGCAAGACTTTTAATAACTTTGTGTATTTCTTAAAAAAAAAAAACCCACCACCCATCAGTCTTCAAAATGAAAGGAGCCTGCCTGCCTCATTATTATATATTGGAGAAGGTTGAAACATTGTAAGCACAGAAAGATACTTTCCTCTCCTCAGTTTATGCCACATGTTATATGGCAGCAAACCTGGGTTTGCCACAGGTAGCACACTCTGTGTGGTTCCCTATCCTTTGCTGTTGTTGTTTAGTCATGTCCAACTCTTCATGACCCCATGGACCAGAGCACGCCAAGCACTCCTGTCTTCCACTGCCTCCCGCAGTTTGGTCAAACTCATGTTAGTAGCTTCGAGAACACTGTCCAACCATCTTGTCCTCTGTCGTCCCCTTCTCCTTGTGCCCTCCATCTTTCCCAACATCAGGGTCTTTTCCAGGGAGTCTTCTCTTCTCATGAGGTGGCCAAAGTATTGGAGCCTCAGCTTCAGGATCTGTCCTTCCAGTGAGCACTCAGGGCTGATTTCCTTCAGAATGGATAGGTTTGATCTTCTTTGCAGTCCATGGGACTCCTCCAGCACCATAATTCAAAAGCATCAATTCTTTGGCGGTCAGCCTTCTTTATGGTCCCTATACTTAATGAATGCTAATTCCTTCATTGGGTTATACCAGTGGTGTCACAGGGCTTCCTGGCAAATGTTTGCCTCGAGAGACAATGGAGTGTGCTTCCGAGGGTGAAGTCAGACTGCTGCGCTAGCAGCCCCGGAGTGACCTCTTCAGGGCACAAGCCTGGGCAGTGTGTATGGAGGTCCTAGGCTGCCCAGGTGATACCACCATCCCGCCTTGCTGATGTGGTCCAAAGGAAAGCAGAGCAATACATTTGACACAAGCTTGGCCGTAGGAGTTGCTGGAAGGAGGCATCTGGAAGCCACTCCAGATTTGTGTAGGGTTTTCTCCTTGGCCTTTTCTTCTCCCAAAGCTATGGCGGAGCATAAGGCATGTACACATTCCAGATGTTCCATGCTTCCTTGCTTGTGGGAACTACTCTCTTTTCCATCTCAATGAAAAAAAGCTATCAGTTCGCTTGCAGCTTTTTTTGGCTGTTTGCGACCAGTTCTGTCCTAGCACACCTTCCCAAGCAAAATTTAGACCACTGAAGTGAGGTTCTGTGGAAACCACCCAGCAACACTAATCCACTTTGACAGCTTACCTACAACACAGATGTGTCTTTGTCTCATTCACACATTGTATTTTTAGGTATACTGTTAGTTTGATGCTAATTGTAAATATTTGTGTGAGTGTATCCTTTTGCTTTTGTCTCAGTTTGAAGCTTTTTCTGTCCGTCACCCCCTCCCAGACAATTTGCGCACAGTCCTGTTCATGTGATGTGGCCATATGGAGGAGGGAAAATTTTCTGCCCGGGATCTTTTGTCCAAAGTCTCTGTCTCTGTCTGCAAACAAAGGGGTTGTCACGTTCCTTGTCTCTGAGGGCCAAACTAGATATAAAAGTCACATACGGAAGGGAAGGTTTGGGGGGTGGGGGTGGGGTCAGGGTCTGGTTTTGAAAAGCAAAATGCTGAGGAGTATAACCCTTCCTCTGCTTGTAGTGTGCTTCCCTGCAAATGGTGGATGCAGAGAGGCTCATCTCCAGTCTGCATTGAATTTTGGGCAATCTCAGGTGGTGGGTGGCTGCTGTGGAATGACAGAGCATCAACTCAGGCCCCATCCTTAACTGCCATCGCCTACTGGGGAATCACATCTGGGGGAGGAGTTGAGGTGAGTGACTGACCACAATAGCACGAGGGTGAAGGTTCGTATCTGATACGGTGAGTGTGTCAGCACTGGGGGACAGGGACCCAGAATATCAATGTTTGTGAAAGAAGAATCTGGTTTAAAAATCCACCCCACCCCAGAAATATCTCATCCTGCTTTGCCTGCCTTCGTGCTACGAATATGTATTAGTAGTCTAGCTGAAGTAAGAAAGGCTGCTGCTGGATGTGTGGGTGTTTAAAACCTTTGCCTTGGGTAATTCATTTAAACGTGACTCAGCTGTGACTCTGAGGTGACTTGGGGGACTGTCATCACTCCTCTCAACAAGTGCCTTACTCTGCTCTTGCCACCAACTACGTTGAATTCATTCGGAGTTGAATTCATTCAGGGCTTTGCCGTTTCCTGAGTCTCGGTGCCTTCGTGTGCGCTGCATTTTGTTTGCGTGTGATTTCCTTTTGTGTGCGCGTGGCTTTCACATCTCGGTGATTCCAAAAGGCCCCAGATTGGCCCTCTAGGAGCGATAGCACATGAATTACTGCATTGCATGGGCGTCTTTATGTGTTTTTTAAATCGTGTCTCCTAATTATAAATAATAGCTGTGATATAAGATGTGATTATGATGAATGGTGATTCCATATTCTGCGTGCATTAGCTGCTTTAACCTTGCTGAGGTAATTATGTCTCATTTAGAATTCTGATAGTATTTATTTGAGGTAGGGGACTGGGAATTTAATTTCTATGGCTTTGTCTTTTAGTATTATTATTATTTGAAAAGGATACCTTTGCAAAATTGTTTTTTAATAATTCCCTCCAGTGGCAGCTCTACTTCATTAATATTTTAGGGGCTTGCATAGAGACATTTTAAAGATCCTCTTAAAGGTACGGAGGGCCATGGTATATGTAAAATAAGGGTTAACATAGGAGCAAGGGAGTTCCTCTGGGAGGGATGGGGGACAGACCCTGTCATGCAGTCACACATTCTCCCTCTCTGCATTAGAACAGCAGAAGGCAATCTGAAACCCTAGTTAAGACGTCTCTTGTGTGTCAGAATTAGCAATCAGTTTTCTTGCATGTTGTAATCTGTGCACTTTAAAAAATGCCTGGCATTGAAGCAGGCACCTAATGCATTGGAATCTTGGTCTCTCTCTCTTTCTTTCTTTCTAAAATGAATTCTTCTCCACTCCTGAAACTAATCAAATGGATACTTGTAAAAAGTATAGCATAGGCACCTGAATACACAACAAAAGGCTAGAGGACGACCGTCATCCCCTAAAGAAAAATACTGTATTCGTTGTGGGATTAGCACTATATCGCCGCAAGAAACTCATTCGTGTACCATATTTCAGTAAATAGTCTAGTTTTATATGGTTATAAACAGGTCTGGAGAAAATATTTCAAATCCCTAGATTCCAACATTAGGTTTCTAGATTCTTTCCAGCCTTTGTTATAAATTGCATCTTCAGTCATTTCCATCTCTGATCGCAATTCAGGTATTAAGCAGCCATCAAAATTTCACCCAGAGTGAGATTTGAAGCAAATTTGTGTGCTCTTCCTAGGAGCACAGGAAGCTATCTTACTCAGAGTCTAGCACATTGTTGTCTGCAGTGACTGGCACTGGCTTTCCAGGGTTTCAGAGAGGGGTCTTTTCCAATCTTACCTGGGGAAGCTGGGGATTAAACTTGGGGACATTTTGCATGCAAAGCATGAGCAACACCACTGAGTTATGGCCTCTTCCCTGAAGGGGAACTGCAGTAATACATAAAGCAAAATAGATAAGGAATTTTGAGAGAAGCCAAAACAGCTCTGATAAACCGCAGTTACCGGTATGTTTTTTCAAAGTTTCCTTAAATCTCTAGGATATCACCAGATTTTGCCTAAAGTGAAAATCAGAACAGTTTTTGAGACTTTTCTCTTGGTGAAACATCTGAGGGACTGCAGTGAAAGTGGGGCCGGGGGGGGGGGTTAGTTTCAGCAATGCTAATTAAGTTCCTCAGAGGGGATTCTGCACATTCCTAGCCCTATGGAAGCAATTGCTTGATTTTATTAATCCCATCACTAGTGGTGAAGAGAACCGACCTCAAATTTAAAAATGCCTGCTCCTTGGGTGGGACCTAGCACAGTTTGGCAGGGCTGGGGGTGTGGTATATAAAAGCAGAAAATAAGAAATCTTTGTTCAGCCAAGTTATCATTGAGAAGGCATTGCTCCATTTTACTAAGCAATACATTGACTGAGGGAGAAATACTTTTCCATTACCACTTAATGAATCAGTGCTAGGAAATTCCAAGTACAAATACAAGAAGCTCTTGTTTATTCTTATCAGTAACAACATTTCACAGCGGGGCTAAGCAATATGATTTGATATAGCTGATCATATGCAGAGTGACTTTCCCTAATGCAAACGGCAACCCATCATTACAAACTTTACTTTTTAGTTCTTTCTCACAGGGCCAAACTAATGTGATATTATTCATGTAAATAGCAATTGTACTGTGTTCGTAACCATGGAGGCAGATTAAAAATTATTGTTCTACACACATCCTTGCATGTGGCATGCATTGAAACCAGCCTGATTTGCGTGTGTGACAAAACAATGAAAGAGGAAAAAAATAATGGAGGATTTCTAATCAGGTAGCTGAGAGAGCGAGCAATCTTGTACTCCAGTTAGGTACCAAGAAGGGGAGACAATATTCTGTGGTTACTCTGGTGGAATCGACCACCATATATGCCTGCTCAGATGAGGAGAGTGAAAACATGCCACCAGAACACACACAGAGAAGTTGAAAAATGGCAGACATGCCATTAATCACAATTCACTGTCCCTCAGCCTCAGGGTTGCTGTGAAAATAACATGGAGAGGTGGAGAAGCATTGTAAGTCACCCTGAGTTCCTTGGAGGAAAGATGGAATATAAATGTAATAATGAATAATAAAATCATGCCAGTCAGGAATTGTGCTGGTGATGATGCCCTAAAGCAGGGACGTCCAACTCCCAATAGACTGCGATCTACTCACCATATAAAAAAACTGGCAGTGATCTACCCATTGTCATAAAAAGACTGGCAGTGATCTACCCAAAGTTGTGGAGCTTTCTTTTCCAGGAAGCCAAAGTTGTGGAGCTTGAGCTTTTTTTAGGAAGCCGAAGTTGGTGGGTTTTTTGCTTTTTTGTAAGGAGATTGCTGAGGGGCCAGAGGTCAATCAGGATCTACCAGGAACGCCCTGTGATCTTCCAGTAGATTGTGATCTACCAGTTGGACATGCTTGCCTTATGCACTCTTGAAGTCACTTGAAGTCAATGGGGCTTCCTTCTGAATAGGCGTTACAGGGTGGTGTTGTATGTGAGGGTCTGTACCCATCCATAACAGGAAAAGGTTGGGAAGGAGAAGGTGGAGGCAAGTCAGGAAGAGATGGGGCTAAAGCCCATTGCCTAGCAAACCCCTCACCCATTTCTAGTATGTTTTAATTAAAAATCAAATCAACCCAAAGATTCTGCATGTGATTCTTAATCAGTTCGGAGTCTCCAAGAGAATAAAGTAATTATACCAGTCATTTGGTTACAGTAATTAAAACTTTAATTAACATCATTTCTTACCCCTTAGCCTCCCTAAACAGCACAGGGACTTGAGTGCTTCCACCCTGGCACCCTCGGAATCTGCCAAGACCACTGCTGCCTTTTTGATATTGGCATCAAAGGAACTGTTTGTTTTTAGGCGCCGTCCCCACATTCCCTTTGCTTGTTTTTAAATCATAAGGCTGCTTAGAGGAACCATGCAAATATCCCCCTTGAAACATTTGCAAGGCAACTGTACTTTGGACAGATAAATGTCTGATGGCTTTTATCGCAAAATTGGGCTGGCAGGCACTGCTTCTGTGTGTAGGAGCACTTATTTCAAAGATGCTCTGTTTTTAGGCAACATTACAGATCTAACAAACCTAATGGAGGAATCTTATTTCAGAGCTCTCTCAGTTCCATAGCACTCTGTAAAAGGAGACCCAGTAGAAAAGAATATCTCTTGATAGTTTCTGTTTAGCCATTCATTATCTCTGTGCTTCCTGTTCTTGCCATTGTCTTGCTTTTTCCTAAACCAGACAAAAATGCAGGTAATTGTGCTGGTTCGTCTTTTTAAAAAATAAATAAATCCAGAAGCAACAGTAGTGTACTGCCATGTATTCGGATAAAAGTAGCGAGTTCAAGTTCTGAAGAACTCTTTTTTTCCAACTAGATGCTTAGGAAACTTAATAAAAAGTGAGTGTTGCGGGGTGGGGTGGGAAGAGAAGCAGAGGAATAGTGTTTCAGGGAATGATAGAAAATCCCAAAAGTCTGCAGTTCATGACAGTTTTACAGTGAGGCTTTTCCATCATGCCCTTGAAGCAAATGAATAGGCATAGAATGTATTGTTTTTAAATGCATTTGCTGATTTGCTTCCAGCACCCCTTTCTGAACTTCCAAGGTAGTCACCGTGGCACCATCCAGATGTGGACTACAACCCCCATCATCACTAACCATTGGCTATGTTGACTGGGACTAATTGGAGTTGTAGTCATAGCATCTAGAGGGCATCACATTGGCTATCCCAGCTGTAGTTGTTCAGTGGTGAGCAAAGGGCAGTTTGCTTATGTTCAGATGCGCATTTCTTTCAGATTCCAGGACTTGGGTGCTGGCACTGAAAACAGGCTGCCTTGGTGAGCTCTGGGTACAAACTGCCAAAGTGAGAGGGAAGACTAGGAAAGCCTATAATAAGAAAATGTGTGTTTTGTGTTTTTGTTTGTGTGTATAAAGTAGTGAATGGAAACCCCTTTCCACTTTTGTGAAGACCTGCTGGATAGAGGAGAACTACTGAGGAGTAGGTTGAGCGGAGGGTCACAGAATTAATTATATGTTCTTTGGTTGTAGCTTCCTGGCATTGATGGTGGAGTCAGTGCTTATTTCCTAAAGAAAGAGGTTCCGGGGTGTTAATCAGAAGATAGGACATCATTCTGTAAACTCTGGGTTGTAGTGAAAGTAGCACTATGGAGAAAGTTCTGTCAGGGCAAGTATTTCCCTTTCCACAATGGAACATTCTCCTCCTTTCCTCTCCCCCAGTGTGACCCCCTAAATCTGTTCTATGACTTTGTCCAATCCTCTGGAGCAGATTTGAGGACTGTGCTCGGCGGGGGCTGGAGAGTAGGGCACTCCAGTTGTATTAGTGCTAATTCCTGTGCTACAGCAATTATTTAGCTGAATATCACCCTCTGCCTCCTAATTAGAAATATGTGAGACAGGAGGTAGGCCGCAGTTGCTCTGAGGAGAATGGGAAGCACTCTGCATAGGCTTAGAAATGCTGTTATCATTACATATGGTCATTACAGCCTTGGGAATGAAGCCCACCAAAGCTACCTACAGAGGAGGGATGAAAAACATGGCATTGTTATGCTAGGGGTGAAGAAGGTGGTTTCACCTAAGGAAAGCAAGCCAAGCCACAGCTCACATGACCAATTTTATAGATGGAAAACATTGAGGCTGAGAAAAAGCCCTAACAACAATAATTGATGGTAAAAAAAGAGAACCAAAATGCATGTGAAGCAGATATGTAGACTAGATAGCTCACAGAAGTTACCCATACCATATACTACAGATTACAGGTAGGTAGCCGTGTTGGTCTGCCATAGTCAAAACAAAATATAAAATAAATAAAAAAGAAGAAGTGTGCATGCACACGAAAGCTCATACCAAGAACAAACTTAGTTGGTCTCTAAGGTGCTACTGGAAGGATTTATTATTATTTTTTTATATATACTACAGGATTAGTCACAGATGTGTACTACATCTGATCAAGGAATTAACTGCAACAAACTAGATTCATATGCATATATACAAACCTAACCCACACGTGGTGCATGGGTAAAAGAGAGATCAGAGTTTACCAAGTTTTACAGCTGATATTCATTTATATATATATAAAAAATACAAGCCAATTAACCAGTCCCCTAAGATCTAAACTCTCCTGACTTCCAGATCTGCTGGTTTGAGGAGGTGAGGATGTTGTTTCTGCCTGCGGTAGCTATGTAATAGGGTCTTGTGAGGGCAGGTCAGAGGCAGCTTTGGGTCTGCTGAGTCCAAAGGCAATTCATTCCCTTGAGAGGCCATAAGATTGCACCCCTCAATTATGCCAGTCTGGAGCTGGTGCAATTAACTTTCAGCTCATATAAATCCAGGTGTGTGTGTGTGTGTGTGTGTGTGTGTGTGTGTAGGTAGGTAGGTAGGTAGGTAGATGTGAGTATCCCCCCCCCCGAATTAAAAAAAAAAAAACCCAACCTCTTTCCCTGGTCGGCAGGAGCTGTCAGGGTTTATTTAGAAGTAGTAGATTATCTACCATTTCACTCCTTCACCCCCAGTTGAGATTGCTTGTGTGTTTATGTGCAAGAGAATTAGACATCTAAATGGGAGGCATTTTAGAGTGTAGTTAAGTACTGTACTCCCTCTTTATTTGCTTCCAGCCACAGGATTTGATTCTCTTTTTATCAACAGACTTCCTTCCCTCCTACATACTTCTGATTGGACATGCATGCATTTGAACCTTCATGATCACTTGCACAAGAAATCATAACAACTTTTGGTTGTGATTTTGGCAGATAAATAGAGGAAGGCCCAATTTTCAAATAAGCAGGTTGGAGGGCATGCAAACTTAGGGGACAACAAGTAATTTTACTTTTGAAAGAGGCATGGATCCTTAACGGTCATCTTAATTTTTTTCCTGAAATGAGCTCCATGAAGCACTATTGCTGAAATACCATTTAGTATTTAGGCAGTGTTCATGGCTGTTTAATTGGATGCAATTTGTCAATCATGAACACCCCCCCTCAAAAAAGTGGGGGGAAGCCTGGGAGACAATAAGACAGCCATGAGAGACTTGTTCCTTGTAAAAAGATCAAATGTGTCTGTGAACCAGCTAAAGCTCAATCTCGTCAGCACAGCGAGGGCTTCCTTTCTCCCTAGGCAGTCTTGAATGGGCAGTGGATTTAGCTCACATTATGTACGTTTGTGCTGTGATGTACTATGTGGGAAATGACTTACCAATTGCACATAGTAGAAATAATGGGTTTAACACTCACATGGCAGGTGCCAAGTCATTTGAAAGACACTGGCGCATGCTGGGATCAGGTTGTCTACCTGTTCGAAAGGCTTTACGAGCCTGTGAGATTGTGCTGAGTTACAGTGCAGGGTTATGTCAAGAAGTCTCATGGCTGAATAGGATTCTGCGTGTGACAAAGGGGTCTTTTAAACAGCCATAATAATCTTTTCCACTGAGAGAAGATGTGTTCTGTATCTGTTTCCTATGGCAGTGTTACAGTATAGCGGTGGGGTTGCCAGGTAAGTGGGGTTTGATGTAGCCAGCAATAATGAATATTTTGTTGGTTATTCTTTCTTCGTCTCCATATCTATAGCTCTTTCTCTCAGCACTAGAGGCCATCTGCAGAGATCAGCTTATGCCCTGCTAATCTCACTTGGCGTTAAGATTCTGCTTCTGAACAGTTTTCAAAGGTTTAATGTGATTTGATGATTAATTAAGGGTTGGTAAATTAATGATTGTTAAGAGTCCATCAGGCCAATGAGATTATTATTTCACTGCCACCACCCAAAAAAAACCTATGTTGCTTGAGTGGTGTTTGTGAAGAGAAAGATAAATTGAAAGGGGCTCTAATTTCATTTTGTTCTGCATGTTGTAGCCTTCTGTTTAGTAATTACTTTACAAGTTGTCCCAGAGTAACTACTTCCCTGCAGGATTGTCTGCTTTAACCCACCTTTCCAAAGCATAACATATTCTGCAGTACTTTCAAAAGGATCTAGCCTAAGACCACTTCCTTCATCAGATACTTGGTAACTGTGAAACTCCTTTTCTGCGGAAAGTTCAGAAGCGCTAAATACATATGCTAAATGTTGATAACTGGGGTTCAGCCTGAAGGGCTGTCTTTTTAAATGAGTTTCCCCTCTTTTTTTGATCTGGTTCTAATAGAAATTGCAAACACTGTATCTCGTAACCACTGCACCTTTACCCAAGAGTAAGTCCCATTGAATTTAGTGGAATGTCTGCACAGGAGTGGACGGCTTGCTTTTGCTTTTAATTTGCATTGCGACTCCCATCATCCCTGACTACTTCACATGCTGGCAGGGGATGATGGGCACTGGAGTGCAACAACATCTGGAAGGCTATAGTAGCCCCATCCCTGCACCTAAGACGTTGGGATGAGGACAGGCTGAACCCTCAAATACATAAATTCACCTGCCTGCCCACAGTTTTTGAATTGGGTGTTTTTCCTTCCATGCATACTATTTAGTTGCTTTTAATGTCTGCCCTTTCTGTGTGTTTTAGGTGTGCTGTATTTTAATGTGTGTTGATTGCTACATCCCTGTAGCAATGATAAGCACACTAGACTGTCAGCTTGTCAGAGAGCATATTAATGTCATTTATTCAATTTGTTGTTAATTTCACTTCCTCTTGGCAATTTTGCTTTAACCCCCTTCTCTTTGTTCTTGACAATTAAGAGATGAGGCCTCGTAAGGAAGGCAACTTCTATGGCTAACAGGGGTTCTAGTCATTTGAAGGGGTAGTTAATAGAAAGGGGCATTGTTAAACTATGATATAGTTTGTAAGTAATCCACTCACGTATGTATGAATATCTTTTCTTGTTCTGTTACTTATACCAGCATGTTTGTCTCACACAAATTAAAGCCTTGCCCATGAAATTTCCTGGGGCAATTAATGCAAACTCCACTGGAATATTCCCATTGTCCCCCAGAGCCCTGGGTAGCAGTCTGCTGTGGCAGTCCCAGTGAGTGCGTTCTTTGTGAAAATGCTGGCACTTGGACCTGATGAAAGCTATACTTTCTCAGGGAATCCCTAACACTACCGGCTTAACACATGAAGTCCTTTTGTTTCATGTGGATTCCTGGTTCTGATAGAGCAGTGGTGGTGAACCTATGGCATGCGTGCCAGAGAGGGCACTCAGAGCCCTCTCTGTGGGCACGCGCCCTGTCGCCCCAGCAGGGCCGTGGCTTCCATGCCGGGGCTGAGGGAAGAGGAGGAGAGGAGGGCTCTTGTGCACCATCCAAAGCCTGTGGCACCAGGGCCTGGCGAATCAATGTTAAATTGACATGTTGGCACTTTGCGATAAATAAGTGGGTTTTGGGTTGCAGTTTGGGCACCTAGTCTCTAAAAGGTTCACCATCACTGTGATAGAGGTTATCCCAATATATATTTTTGGTATACCTTCCTGTGGCTATCCTGCGCTTAAGGAGTCTATAGATCATGGGTAGGCAAACTAAGGCCCGGGGGCCGGATCCAGCCCAATCGCCTTCTAAATCTGGCCCACGGACCGTCTGTGAATCAGTGTGCTTTTACATGAGTAGAATGTGTCGTTTTATTTAAAATGCATCTCTGGGTTATTTGTGGGGCATAGGAATTCGTTCATTTCCCCCCCCCCCAAAATATAGTCCGGCCCACAAGGTCTGAGGGACAGTGGACCGGCCCCCTGCTGAAAAAGTTTTCTTTAGTCCAGAGCTGGAGAAGTCTCAAAAACTGACCCCCCCATCACTTTGTGTGGATAGCTTTGTGAGAGGGAGATTTGAAGCCGTGTTGTGGAAGGCAATTTTAGAACCTAACCTAAAATGCAACGTGACAAAGTCTGTGTTTGGCGCAACCCAATCTGGTTTCAGTTGAAGTTGTATTTAGATTGCATAAAATGGAAATACTATTGTTGTTGTTTTGCATCAGTTTAGCAGAGATCTGCTGCAGGCCCTGCTTCTTCTCACTCAGAATGGAGAAAGAGAAGCCTGGATGAAACAGCAACACTGGTTTAAATAAAGACGACTTAAATATCCCCCAAGGAACGAGGAAAAGACATAAGTTTCTTTAGTTAGATTGGAGGCAGGAAAAGAGAATCAGCCATCAGAATGAGATGCAGACTTTACTGATTGTGTGTGTGTGTGTGTGTGTGTTGAGGTTTCATTTCACCTTTGTGGGACAAGGCAGTGAGAAATAATCAAAACACAGCAGTGATTCCTTTCCTTCTGGCTGCTAGAAGAAAAACTATTCCAAAGGGGAAAGCAGTTGTTAGAGTTACACCATGTTTGCTTCAAAATGGGTAGTCATATTGGTTTCAACAGGGTTGCTGCAATCCAGCTTTAATTGTGAATAGTATGATTGAAGATCTGCATTTGAATGCACACCAAGATGTGCATCCAATTGAAAACAATACAGTAGCATCACACAGGTATGCATTTAGATCCACATCTGAACGTTCATCTGAATTACAACGGTGGTTCATGATCCAGCAAATGATAGGTGTTAAAAAGTCTGCTTACATAGGCGGATCCCCTTGGCTAGATTGCCTGATAGCTTACACACCATTTCTTCCCACTCTCCAAATGATGGGATGGTTGAACCTGGGAATTGTGTGTGAATGTGATTTGTCTTAGTTTTAGGTAGGGACGCATGAGAATTCAACAGTTCGCTGCCAGAGGGTTTGAGCTTTTGCAAGTGCTTGATTTGATTGCTCATGAAAGATTGAAGGTGCATGCAAAGTTCCTGGCTCATCTATCTGCCCCAAAGTCCAAGAACTCGTTTTGGGGGAAAGGTGGAAATTGGTACTCCAGTGGATGGAACTGCTTGGGACTGCAACTGGGTCTGCCAGTCCCAGAGCCTCCAGTGGGAAAATGACACTGTTCACACTGGGGAGAAGGCCCTCCAAGCCCCAGCTGTGTTGCCCTCGGTGCTGCCCACAACCATTTGACTAGGGGAGCTGGCCTTTGTGGGTACTTCTGCAGGATTTGCTTGCAACATTCCTTGTTCTAGCATCTGACCAATCCTTGAAAGATCAGTATGAATTCCTAGGCAAAAGGCATTCATAAAATAGCATTTGAAGATGTTGAATATAAACATATTGTTCAGCTAACCCTGTTGTCTTCTCAGCATTTAAATGCTTGCCAAAATAGAAAGGCAATGGCGGTGTCCGTTTTACAAATCGGGAACTGAGGCTGAGTGAGTGTGACATGCCCAAGGGCACACAATATGTTTCATGGGTGACATGGGACTTGAACCAAGTCTCCAGATCCACAAACTGGCTCTTCTAGTCTCTGCTGTTTCCTGTTGCACAACAAATGAAATGGCTCCAGGAGTATCATAAAAATGTATTGGATTTGTTTCTGTTGAAGTTTTCCTTTGAGTGGTGGAAATTATTTGCATGCTATAGTTTTGTACATGCTGTCAAGTGAATCTTTCAAATAAAAGCAGCTTTTCTTCTGGAGATCTTGCTCAGGGAGGGCTTAGGTGTTGGAACTATGGAGTTTGCAACAGTTTGAATACCCCCCCCCAATGTTCAGAGCATCACTTTTGCAAGCTGTGTCACTTGTGATGTGAGGTTTTATCAGCTATAGAAACCCATGGTTTGGCTTAGCATGTCACCTGAACCCATTAGCTGTGACTACAGTTCCGCCCCCTCCCCAGTTTTACAAATCCTAGTTTATCTGGAGGAGACAAAGCAAAAACCAGGTTTGGATGACATGCTAAGCCAAACCAAACCATGTCTTAGCTTACTGTAGTGCAGCAGCAGCAGCAGCAGAGGACCAGCACAGGAATGTTTGGGTGATTCCAAATAACTAAAGCACTGCAAAGCAACAGACATTCATTCCCCAAGAGAGCTAAAGCTGCCTACTAAACAAACATGTTTGAATCTGTTTGCTCACGCCACACAGGCCTTCCTTGTGAGCATAGCTGCCCAAATTCCCTGCCCCCGGGTTCCCTGTGGTATCCTGACTCTCTGAAAAAGGGTGAAGGCTAAGCATTGATTTCCTTGTCAGTCCCCCCACCTCACCCTCCCTCAATTGACTCGACGGAGAACAATGTTGATTAGAAAATAATTGCAATAATAATAGAGATATTTGCTCCTGAGTAACTAGGCAATACAACCTGGGCATGAAGCCAGAAGAATTTTGAAGGGCAAAGCATGGAAATCAATGGCTCAAGACTGCTGGAGCAGCTGTCAGCCTGGGGAGGAGGGAGCAGGGTGAGGGCAATGGCGTGAACAGAGAAGATGAAGTTGCAAGTGCGAAGGATGGTTTTAGAATGGCTGTGGGAGGATTGAGCTTTTGCAGAGGGGGAGCTGAGGGGTAGCATAGTGCTGCTATAGTGTGATGGTTAAGAATGTCAGCTGTGAGCTGGAAAGTCCTCAAATCAAATCTCGTTTTAAGGTATGAAATTACAATGGGTAGCCATTGTCTCTCACTGTTTCCCTTACCTTACCAAGTTGTTGTAATGGTTATTGGGGTGATGTATATGAATCTCTTTCCATGCTTTACAGCATTTCATAAATTCCAAGTATTATTGCCATTGGTGATGGAGGATTGGGTTATAGAATGAAACACCTCAGTGTGCTGCTGCTACTCCCCCCCCCCCCCATATGAACATTTTATGGCTAAAACTGCTTTTTTATTTTACACATCCTGCATAGGTGGCAGTGTTGCTGTGCAATCTGCCCAAAGCCGCAAAGCACTGAGCTGGCGGCTTTCCAAAGAGAAATCTCCACGAAAGCAACATTACCAGCTTTTCAAGGGATTGGGAGGCTGGCCTACAAGTTACAATTCCCATGTGGAGGCTGCTTGAGCTGAAACAGCATCCAGGTGGCAGCTGCTTCACATAGTGGCATGTTGTATGTGGCTGGCGCTCATGGGGGTGTGCCTAAGGGCGTTCAAATTGGACTTTAGTTCAAGGAGTAGTGTCAGGAAGCTGAGTAGCCAGAGGGGGGTAATTCCCTGTGTTTTCACCTGCTAAATCCAACTCAATCCCATTTACAGGATTAGGGTCTAAATGAGATGAATTTTCCAGGTCAGCTTCTGGTGTGCAAGTTGCCCCAGTGAAGAAGGTGTTTTTAAGATACACTCTCAGATCTGGCCATAGTGACAAATTGAGACTGAGAGCCACTGTGTGCAGGATCTTTCTTCCCTGTTTTTATCATTGTTACTGATTTTAAAGAAGTGCAGTTGCAAATATTTCCATTGATTCTGTTGGAGCTTTTGGATCTCTTTTAAGGGGTCTGTCCCTGGCTTTTTAAATTCGCCACGTGTTTGTATTGGGGAGGAGGGTAGTCCCAAAGGTCCTTGAGCCTGCTTCTTAACAGTTCTTTTGCATATTGAAATAGACAGTTAACCAACAACAGGTGAGGAATGGTCTACCTTTTGTAGCCTCTCTGTAGAATGAAGTGCTTTACAGAGCATAGTAAAAATGCAAAGCTGATGTACCGTGTTTCTCCTAAAATAAGACATAGCCATAAAATAAGCCATAGCAGGATTTCTATGCATTTGCGAAATATAAGCCATTCCCCGAAAATAAGCCATAGTGACGCGGCACCTCCCATTAAAACAGCCTGGAGAGGCGTGGCTATGCAGCGTACCGATGCGACGCGGTTAAAATAAGACATCCCCTGAAAATAAGCCATACTGTGTTTTGTTGAGGGAAAAAAATATAAGACGGTGTCTTATTTTAGGAGAAACACGGTAACATAGGGCACTTGTGGATGTGGCAACTTTGCTGCTATGTTTTACTTTGTTTTACTTTGGCTAGGAGATCTGCCCCTTGAAATGTGTGGGTTATCTGCTGCAGATGCCAAAGGATCTACACACAGTAGAGCAGGGGTCAGCAAGCCTTTTCAGCAGGGGGCCGGCCCACTGTCCCTCAGACCTTGTGGGGGGCCGGACTATATTTTGGAAAAAAAATGAACGAATTCCTATGCCCCACAAATAACCCAGAGATGCATTTTAAATAAAAGCACACATTCTACTCATGTAAAAACACCAGGCAGGCCCCACAAATAACCCAGAGATGCATTTTAAATAAAAGGACACATTATACTCATGTAAAAACACGCTGATTCACGGACCATCTGCGGGCCGGATTTAGAAAGCGATTGGGCCGAATCCAGCCACTGGGCCTTAGTTTGCCTACCCATGCAGTAGAGCATGTTCATCTCTAGAATTTATTTGCTTGCATCTATCTACCTGTCAGGATTGATGTTGCATCTGGTGGTGCAGTATTCTTTATTCTTAAGAGACAAGGTTTTATTCCTGCCATTGATGAAGGGGCGAGTACAGACGGTGCACCTGGTCATCCAAATGAGTAAAACGACTCAGTGCATTTGTTCCTATTCCCAACTTTCATGACTCCTTGTCCTGCTTCTACTGCTGTAGAGAATTTGTTACCCATTAGTCCACCACGGACAGGCTCTTAATCTAAGACTCTTAGTAGGGGAAGAGCCTTGGGTTGGTGGCAGAGCATCTGCTTTGCATGCAGAAGGGCTTCAGTTCAATCCCCAGAATCTCCAGGAGGGCTGGGAGAGAAGAACCCGTGTCTGAAATCCTGGAGAGCTGCTACCAGCCAGTGTAGAGAATACTGAGCTGGGTGCAGCCAGCTTCCTATGTTTGTGTGTTCCCGAGAACTAAGTCTGCTTCTCTCCAGATCGGGCAGGTCTCCGTGCACTCCTGATGGGGCTGTGGTGCCTGGGCAGGTGTTTATTCTTCATCACATCCTCTCTGTAGTTTCTTCACACACACACCCCCCCCACTCCTTCTCTTGTTATTTGCCTCTGCTGACACATTCTTCCCGAGATCCCGTCTGCCCCAGAGAATGGTTTTCATGTCGAGAGCCAAGATTCTGTTGTAGGCACGCACACACTTCAGCTGCGTGCAGCTCTGCTGACGCAGCAGCCCCACTTAGTGCTGGGGTCATGTTTGGAGCCCATGAATAAGCTCACACAAGGATCATTTGGGGATTAAAAAAAAAGTTTGACTTCGTTGCACATTGGCCAAGATCCAGCATTGCCCTCCCCTGCAGGGAGGGAGATTAATAGCCCTCAGCAGCAGCGGCTAGGGAAGAAAGGGACCATTGTCTTCTATCTGTTTCTTTCGTAGGGGATGGGGTGAAGGCGATTACTTGGGAGGGAGGAGTGGATTGTTGCAGCTCTCCAGCAGCTCATGCCTGGCTCAGTGCCTAGCAAATGATGGGTGGAGGGCAAGGGGCTTGGAGTGTGAGATCCGCTGTCTTTTGGTCTGTCAAATGCAAGGAACAAGGAGTCTTCTTAACTCTATGTTGTGCAGCACAAGTGTGTGCTTTTCTTTCTTTCTTTCTTTCTTTCTTTCTTTCTTTCTTTCTTTCTTTCTTTCTTTCTTTCTTTCTTTCTTTCTGCTTAGGGCTATCAGGTGGAATCCTTCAGCTGCTTGGACCTCCAAGCTTTTGAATCACCACCTGAGAACTGACTTCATAGTATGCCTGAACTTAGGTTCAAGGGGAAATCTTAAATACTCCTAAAGTTTGAAGAGGCACAGTATTTTTCTGATTACAGTGGTACCTCAGGTTACAGACGCTTCAGGTTACAGACGCTTCAGGTTACAGACTCTGCTAACCCAGAAATAACGCTTCAGGTTAAGAACTTTGCTTCAGGATAAGAACAGAAATCGTGCTCTGGCGGCACAGTGGCAGCGGGAGGTCCCATTAGCTAAAGTGGTGCTTCAGGTTAAGAACAGTTTCAGGTTAAGAACGGACCTCCGGAACGAATTAAGTACTTAACCAGAGGTACCACTGTACTGTAGTTGGGATTGATTTTCACCTTCCCTCTGTCCTTTATCTACTTTCTCATGAGTCACGGGGGCAGGGGGGGGGAGTTAAGGAAACCTGACCTCTTTTTATTACTGAATAAGAAGAGGTGCTGAAAGAAAACCACCTTTGAAAATCTCAAATGAAGTCTTATGGTCAAGAGAAGCCTCATTTTGTAAAACAGCATACTTGTAGTCTCAAACTTGTTTAAATAGACAAACCTGTTTAAGTAGTTTGCAGAAGTTGCCTTGATGTGACCTACCGGTAGTCATTTAAATGAAGACTGCTTTTTGTTGTTATTATTGTTGCCTTTGACAAATATTCAAGTTTTCACCCTTTGAGACAGTTTACCTGAATTCACATTGAGTGTACTCATCAAAATCGAAGCAGGCTTTTTGTTTCCTCCATTGTAGCACAGCACACACGGTATAAACTGGCCAGTGACTGCTCCTGCAGCAGCTTCATTCAAAAATGAATGGGTGTTTCATGGCAACTGTGCTGGGTCCAGGGGCGTCGCTAGGGGGGTGCGGTGGGGGCGGTACGCCCCCGGGCGACAGGGGCGAGAAGCGGCGGGTGGGGGCGGCAAGAGGCAGCCCCTCCCACCATTCCCACGCGCTGCCGCTCCCTCCGTCACCCTGGGAGCGGCAGCGCACGGCCCGACGACGGAGTGCGCCTGCACGCGCAGGCGCACTCTGTCATCGGATCGCCGCTTCCACAGCCTCCTTTTGAGCCGGAGAGCTTAAAAGCGAGCTCTTCGGCTTAAAAGAGGGCTGCAGAAGCGGCGCCGGCACCCCCGGAACCGCCCTGGGGGCGGAGCGTCATGACGTCACAATGTGATGTCACGACGTCCCGCCCCCGGGGCGTTTCCTTTGCCGCCCCGGGTACCGCGGAGCCTTACTCCGCCACTGGCTGGGTCAATTGTACTTAGAAAACTAAAAACCCCCCATCAAATTACAAATCTGGGAATGCTAAAGATAAAGGCAATCACAAAGTGACATTTTTAAGAGCAAAGTTCAAATACTCAGTGTTAAGAATGAATTTACTTCTTGAAAACGTTGGCTGGTCAAATTTGGATGCCGTTCTAGCTCTGCAATGAACTTTCACTGTCCTCTGTGCCCACAATTGAAGTTTGACCATTATGATTTTGCTTTCTCCTGTTCCTCTACATTCTCAAATCTTAGAACTGGTTCACACTTTCTGATGGCAGTATTCAGAGACACCTTCTCCCACTTATAGACCATTCTCAGCTGCTGCAGCTTCTTCCATGATCTCCTGACCACCCAAAATGGACACTTTGGAGATGTTATAGTAGGAAGTTGCAGTGTCAAATCTAATGTCAAGTTCACCTGTCCTGTCTTCAGTGTCTCTGTTAAACTGACAACTGCCCCCAAGGACTTCAGTAGAAAAGAGAGAAGCAGAGGAAACAGGCCTGAAATTAATATTAATGGCATTCAATACATGGGCAGAAAAGCACCTGGCTCCTCTTTCTGGTGTAGTGACACCTCTCTGGTTGGGTATGGTGCAGCAGCAGCTGCTTGGGAAGTGGAGGCTAGTGTTGTATGCTACACAATGATTCCCAAAAGGGGGTCTCGAGTTTCTTATTCTCACAGCCTGGTTTGTGCAGCTGAGTTTTATTATGTCTCTGAGAACAATATTCTCCCTGCCATGGAGCTAACATTTGGGGGCCTTTCCTGGGGCAGACATTTCCTTTGCTGATCTCAAATTCACCTGCTTTCTTTCCTGGCTCTGCTTGTTGACAGCTAAGAGCGTAAGAGTTGTGAATTGAGCTCTATGTGTCTACAGCAGTATGAAGGTGTTATCCTTTCATGCACATGGAGTGGTTATAGGTTATTCAGAGAAGGATCTGAGGTGGCATTTGTTGTGGGCAAAGAATACATGCACTTGGGTTGTACAGCTGCTTTCTTTTCTTAGAATTGGCATTTATAAAGAAGACAATGCTTGCCTTACTGGGGAAAAGGGCCACAAATGAAACTGTTTTAACATGTAAATCAAAGCCAGGAAACCTTACATTTCTGTCCTCCCAAGTATGATTGGAACCAGCACTTAATCATGTGATCCACTGCCAACTCATTGGTTAAAAAAAATCATTAATTGATGGCATCAGAACCAACTAGGATGTTCTGTTGCTGTCTAGTTCCTAGTGTATATTTCTTACCAAGATGACCAAAGCAGTTTCAGTCCCCAAACTAGGTTGGCACCTAGAAGGCAGTGGATCCAGATTATTCACTTCATAAAAGACCACCTGGATCTCGGTTGTTGCAATACACTTTAGCACCTTGTTTAAAAAGAATAGATTAGTCACTGGGCAATAATAATCCAGCATGGAATTATTAATGGAGATATAATTTCCCCCCAGTACCTGTAATAGTTTCCCCAGAGCTTCTTTTAACACTGCTGGCATGTGATCAAGCATTTATCACCTGCTTCACTCCTTTAAGCAGTCTTCTTTGGCAGTTTTAAGCTGGCATGATAAGCAAGGCTTGAGTATGCATGTGGTTCACCTCAGGCTTCCACGAATCCTGTCCACTTCCTAAGGTGGAATGAAATGAAAGGCATCCATTACAGTTGCACATCAGGCACAGCCATTGATCTGGGGCCTTACATTGAAATGGATGCAAGTGATTTTATCCACAGAGTGCCTGTGCTAATGGATGGCAGCGGGTCACCAAGGAGTCCTCCCCACCATTCTGAGGGTCAAAACAGAACAAGTGCCCTTTGCCACTTGAAATACCTCTGTAATTTGTGCAGCCCACTGTGCTCTTGCAAGCAGAAGAGTGTTTTGATTCCAGAGGTTGACTGGGGCTTCAACAGAGTTGCCTGTTCCATTGATGGGAAGCTTCACCAGAGCCATCCAGAATCCCTTTAGACCATAAGCATCTGAGGGCAGATCATTGTAGTAGGTCAGGAGTTCTAGCAAATCTAAACTTTATTGGATAATGCAAGTAGCGGTGGCTGTGGCGTATACCTTCAGTATACCTGAAGGAGTGTATTGTTCACCCCCATTGTTCAGCCCGGACACTGAGGTCTAGCATTGAGGGCCTTCTGGTGGTTTCCTCACTGCGAGAAGGGAGGTTACAGGGAACCAGGCATAAGGCCTTCTTGGTAGTGGCTCCCACCCTGTGGAATGTTCTCCCATCAGATGTTAAGGAAAATGTTCTGTTGGGAGCCACCCAGAGTGGCTGGGGAGGCCTGGCCAGATGGGCGGGGTATAAGTAAATAATAATAATAATAATAATAATAATAATAATAATAATAATAAATAAATTATATCTGGACAGGGCTGGGGCAGGGCAGCAGCAAAGCCACATGGGTGCACTGGCAGGACTAATCTGAAGCCCCTTCCGATGCACTGGCATGTCCTCAAGATCATTGATGCCCTGCCTCAGCACTATCTAGATACGTAGCAATGACATGGCTTGAATGGAGGGTGGCTCCACCTCTGTTCATGACAAGTAAGTTTGTTTGTTTGTTAGATTTTTGAAAAAACAACAACATATATGTGATGAAACACTGGAAGGCCAGGAGGGGTACACTCTGCAGGGTTGGTTTACCAGTATAGCAATTGGCTCCTTTAGCGGGGGTGGGTGGGTGTAAGTATGTCAGACTTGGAGACACAGCTTTGTATTCTGCTGTGGAGATCATGAACCCTAAGGCCACCCCAGTTGAGAAGAGTGTTGTCATTTATTTCAGTAGGACTTGGGGTCTGACTTCAGACTTGGCTCTCAGGGAATCGTGGTCTAGCTTGATAGGGCCTCGCATATAGTGCGTGTGGGCAAGCAATTAAATTGCTAATGCTCATAGGTAATCCTGCGTCTGGTGTGGTCTCAGGCTGAGCAGGAGCTGCAAATTTAGTAGGCTCGCCCGGAGCTGTGGCCAAGGCCTAGTCATGCAGAGTGGGCCCATTAATAATGTTCACTTTAAATCAGTTTAGATTAACCAGTGTCATATCTGTCAGGGATGGTGAGCTGTGAGAGTTTGTTGCTCTTATGAACATTGATTTAGATTAAGTATCTCCCTTGCTTTTTTTCCCTTTGGCCTTATTATGCTGATATAATTAAAGTTCCAATATTTTCTGGTTTGTGGCAATGCAGAGTCTGGGACAGACGCCGCACTCGTATTAATCTTTATTAAATGGGAATGTATTTCTCAGAATAGAGGACAACAGCTAATCTTGCCTATCCCCAAATATGCTATCGATGTGGAGATGCTGTAGAGTCAATGTGTGAGAGGAAGGCTTCAGAGATCTGTGCTTTGCTAGGAAACCTGATTTATAAGGAGCCTGGCATATTCTCCCCCACCTCCCCCACTAAGCATTTGGGAGAGCTGAAACTCCAGGATAATGGTATTTGTTTAAAGGATTGCTCTGCAGACCTGTGGAATGAAGATTTGGCTTTGGCTGCAAAGGAAGTGCCCTTTTGAGCCAAATAATTGTAGAACTTCACCCTAATGACCATGTGGACTATAGCAGGTGCACCTACACCTGCATGTCAGGTGGTTTTGAGTTCTAGAACTCAAACCACCTGACACGAAGGTTGATCCTGTCACATCAGTTCATCTGATGTGTTGGTGAGGATCATTAGCATGCTCCCATGCCAACCCCTCCCTGAAAGGCTACTGTTTGACTGTCCTTTGGCATCCATCCATTCTGACAGGACAACTGCAGGAGACGGACAGGATAATTAACTGTGCCCCCCTCCCTGCACATATTTTCATGATGATGGGATTGTGTTCTCCTTGGGTTATTCTGGGACTGGGTGTGTGAGCTTATGGAAACTAAAGGCTGCTAGCTCTGGATAAGGCTATCAGCAGGAAGGAGATCCATGAGCTTCTATCATAAGGCTTCTGCCAAATTTCTAGTTCCTGGCCAGCTACATTCCACTCACACACCCAAGCTCTTCATTTGCAATCCTGCACAAGCTAGATTTTCAGTCCAACTCATGCCAGCACTTGTATTTGACCATCGGACACTTGTAGGAGCCTCAGCTGTCTCCTGTTCTGATACAGTCCGACAGATGGACAGACACATTTGGTGCTGCACATTGGGTATAAGTAATTACCTGCCTTTCATGGGTGATTCAGGGTTGCATTGCCTGCTGCCTGATCTTGGCAGAGATCTCACAATAGCCAGAGCAAAAGATCACTACAAAATTACTAGCTCAGGGGTTCCCAGCAGAGAGGTTCCTTTCCTAAAGCTACCTGTGTTGTTGCTAAACTTTCCTGACTTTAATGATCCAAGTCCCAAGTATTCCAGTCCTCCTCTAAGGAGGAAAAATCAATGAACAGAGGATGTTGTCTCATGGGTAGTTGGAAGATGACAGCTACTACCAAAGCAGCATGGTCTCGATCCAAAATGTGCTGGTAGTAGACCCCTGTTTTTGCTTCTATAATGGAAATATGCACAGTGTTCTCCTTTGGGAAACTGAATAAATATTGTGTAGTTCTGGTGCTGCTAAAACTGTAAGGAATTGCTTTGATATTACTGTTAATTGCCAATTGTTTTCTAGAAAATGGTGTCAGTTGGATAAATAGAATGTATACACTATAGGGACAAGCATATCCAAAGCTCCATAGCTTTTTTAGAAGCAGAACTGGTCATCATCCCAGGACATTTTGCTGCCTGAAGTGAAGGACAAGATTGCAACCTCCCCATTCCACATAAAGAAGTCAAACCAGACTGGCAGCTGTGAATCTTCTTCCACATTGGTGACAGAACAGCATCTTCCACTGTACCTGAGCATCCTCCAACTGCGTTGGTTGCATCACTCTGTTTAATGATAGTACTGGCCCACCTGGCAGAGCTGAGCTGCAGGTGGTCATTGAGTGGTATTGGGGGGGGGGGTCAGGCATCAGAGCTGGGAGATAGAAAAAGGTCAAAGCATGTCAAGACACTCATTGAAAAGGCGAAGGCCTAGCCTGAACAGAAAGCTGGTGAGGAGAGTTAATGACCAGCCCTGGATGGGAGGAGCCACTCCCAAGAGCCAGAAATCCTTTACTGCCTGAGGAAATACTCTAACCCGGCTTCTCCAACCTGGTGCCCTCCACATATTTTGGATATAGAACTTCTATTGGGAGTTGTAATGGGAGCTGTAGTCCCAAACATCTGGAGGCACAAGGTTGGCAAAGGCTGCTCTAACCTGTAGTCAGTGGCTTACTACATGTGGCAACAATGCAGAAAGCTATCAATTCCAGGTTCCAGTTCCAGCAGTTCCTGATATCAGCTCTTCAAGAGCCAGCAAGAAAGTTGTGTCTTGTTTGTACATGCCAATTATTGCAAACAGTGGCATATATGGAATTGCCCAATTTTTAAATGATGAAGAGACTGTTCTAGGTTTTTTTTGGCTCCGGTGAACATTTCTGTCCTCTGTTTCCATCCTTCCTCCATAAAGGGTTTATCTCTCTGCTACTTTGTTGAACGAGAAGTGGACCTTTTCTCTACTTATGATTGCTAAAGGTCTTTTGCAATCATGATGTTTTAAGTTTTTAAAAAGTCAGTGTTTGGAGCTATGAGATACCTCTGTGCACAGCCATATTGTGCTGGTTCACCCCCTCCCTCCCTGATAAATTGCTGCTTGTGTATGATAAATATGGTAAAACTTGGGGGTGACTGCTACTCATTCAATCAGAACAAGCCACAAATTACTGGGTAGTGTGGAGTCTTAATTTCTTGTTATTTCCGTGTGGTTTCGAAACGGCATAGTAATGAACCACAAACTGTATCGTCTGGGTAAGTCCTTGGACAGATGTCATTGGGGCTAATACTATTTTCTCAATCCCCCAGCTGGCTCACTTCAACAAAGAATGCTCTTCCCTTCTTGTCATAAGCTCGTGTTTACAGTGCTGCCGTGTGTAGCATTGGTTCCTTTGCTCCACCTTGGAACGGCTGAATCTCAATGGCGAGGAAAGTGGTTTCCCTCTGTTTGGGAGCTGTTGGGATCAGAGTCACTGGGTTCATGGAGAGATGACTCCATATCAATCGCCTTTCAGATCTGCTGAAGCCCCGAGTGCCCCACTGAGACACGTGGCTGAGCAGTGATAGCTGAGCTTCCCTATTAAATGCTTCCTGCTGTTGTCTGAATGTACAGCCTCTGTTCTCCCCACCTGCATTGTCATGGATGCTCTATCTGAGCCCTGCTGGGTCTTGGGGCAGGGACCAAAACAAAGTGCTTATTTTATGAATGGGGAACACCAAGTCCCTGAAGCTTGAAATGCACATGGATCTGCCATGGTCCAGTGCAAAAGTCCACCTGGAGAGAGGGGGCTGGCAGGCAGGCAAGCAGGCAATGGTTGCTGAACCTTTGCTTACACTACATCCAAATTCTATATCCTGCTTCTGATGATGGCAAGAGTTTCTTAAGGCAGTGTTTTTCAACCTTTTTTGGGCAAAGGCACACTTGTTTCATGAAAAAAATCACGAGGCACACCACCATTAGAAAATGTTAAAAAATTTAACTCTGTGCCTATATTGACTATATATAAAGTAATTTTTCAATTTTTCCCACGGCACACCAGGCAACATCTCGCGGCACACTAGTGTGCCGTGGAACAGTGGTTGAAAAACACTGTCTTAAGGCAATGCATAAGCTGGAGATGATGCAGAGTTGTGTGCTGCTTCTGGTTTTTCTGTGTTTTTGAATTTTGGTAATGGAGGTGGTAGCCTTTACCTCGAAGATCAAGTACATTCTGGGTCCATGGTAATGAACATTCATTACAAAATGTGGCAAAATGGAGGTCCTGCACAACAAACCTTCTCCCCCAAAATGCTGGACTTTTTGTGATAAGGGAAAATGGACTGTGAAGTGTTGGACAACACTTGCCTGACATTGTCTAATCTCCCTGCAAACAAAGCAGGATGGATGCTCAGCAAGCAGGTCATCTACAAGGGTCCTACAACTTCAATTGTGCAACCTGAATTTGCCGCCCACACCAAAATAGTTACGTTCTGAAACCACCCTCAGTTTTAATAAAGCAGCAAAGTTAAGAAGCAGGTTGTGTTGGGAAGGAAGGGAATGCCAGGGCTGTTTCAAAATAACATTTCCTCCACGCATAAATATATGCGGAACTGACTCAACCCCATCTCTTCCAGCAGGTGTCAGCGCAGAGCACAGAACGGCAGCTTGGGGATGGACAAGTAGAGAGGAAGGGAGGGGGGCTTTGAAATGCAGTACCATTAAAAAGCCCTTCTTTTGCACTGCTTCTCAGCACCCTGTGAGCCCCGTAGAACTGGGAAGGGTTCCCCTGAAAAGGCTGCAAAGTGTGTTTCAGGCAGATAAGTCTTTGCCTTTGAAGTATGGCAGCAAACTAAAGCGCCTCCCTCTTGTTGTTGCTGCCAGCCACTGAGAATTAATCACAGCCACATACAGATAAGAGTACAAAGCAACACAGAGCATTGTGCCAGAGAGAGGGGGGAGAGAGAGAAAGAGAGAGAGAGAGAGGCAGGCAGGCAGGCAGAGGCAAGCAAGAATGAGAGACATGTGGTGGGGGTGTACCCAGGGAAAGGAAGGACGGATCCAGAGTAGGAACAGAATTTGGCAGGCAGGCAGGAGGTGCGATTCCTATTCGGAGTCCTCCGGCAGTGTGGAAATGCTGGCAAACTGTTCTGACTCTCTTTCCTTTGTATTTTGTATCTGTTTGCTTGATGCAGCTCTCATTTTAGGGAACATTATATCTTTGACTCCATAGAGCAGAAATACAAATTTGTAGTGTTTGGGAGATATCCCTCCCCCCCTCTATCTCTCTCTGTGTGTAGGGGATATATATATATATATATATATATATATATATATATATAATATATATACATACACACACACACACACACACACACACACACACACACACACCTTCCACTCAAGGGCTGTGGGGGTAATGTGTTTAGGCCTACATGTTGGCGGTGGGCAAAGCCAAAGTCAGCTGTAGAGGCTGCCAGGGGAGATATAGATTGGTCCTGGTAAGGGACTGACTCGACTGCTTCCAGAGGGCTTCCCACCCACCCCTTCTCCCATCACTCCATCCGTTTAGGCCATTTGCCCCATTTCCACCCTCCTTTCCCTCAGGGCTCCCCCGACCCACATGAAATTATGTTGAAGGTTGCATGAATTTAAGCTAACAGCTGCAGTTTGAGCATTGCTGATTTTTTTACTTTTGCAACTTACCATATTTGGCAGGTGTGTTTGCTATCTTCAGACAGAGCTTGTGTTTATGACCATGTTATATATCTGCAGAGAGCCCAATAAAGCATGTAAACACCATTATTGAAGGAATATCGAGTCTGCAGCATCAGGTGGGTGGTTGGGGAGTCAGGAAATGCCAATATTAAGTTTACTTGTGCATCCAAGAGATAGTAGGCAATAACAGCAGGGACAAAGGGCGCTAAAAATTTTTATCCCTGCATAAAATAATCTGTTGAATTGCAGTTTGGTGGAGTCTCAACACAGTGGGAGGTGGGTCAAGTTGTTGGCCTTTCAGAATATGAACCTGATGGAATTGTTCAATTATCTATAAATATGTGAGTGGTAAATAGCAGCATCAAACAAAAGAATAGTATTTGCTGTCGGTGATTTACCTAACCATTTGGGACAGATTGGCCACCAGCCACCATCTATACAGGTACCAGTTCATGGGAGGGCTTTCTTTTCTTGGCACGGCAAGTCTGTTTGTTTAGTTGCTATAGTCTGGAAAGATTCACATTTAAGATTGAAAGTGAGTCGCAGGAGAATCCTATGCATGTTACTGAGAAGTAAGTCCCACAGATTTTAATGGGACTTACAGGCAGTCAAGACTGCAATCCTGAATGCTCTTACCTGGAAGTCAGTTCTTCATAACGTGTACAGGATTGCATTGTGCAGTCTACTTGATGTTATAGAGGTGTCCATGCTAATATCACTTCTGAACATGGGTCATTCTCCAGTTTCTACCCTTCATAGGTGTTTATTGTACTTTGCCAGCTGTGCTAGTTGGCAGAACTGTCTGTGGCTGATGGGAGTTGTTTGGAACATCTGGAAGGCACCAGGATGGAAAGGCTGGTCCTACAGTAACACCTGCTCATCCTTTTGCAAATTCCAACCTGAATTTCTGAACTTCCTAAAGGTGATTTGTGCTTTTGTTAGCTGATGCTTGGGAATTTTTTTTCTTTGAGATAGCACCTCTTGTAGAGCAGGTTGCTTGTGGCTCATGGTTAGCCAACGCTGAACTGAATTTCTTCCCTGTACAAGGGGATGGTGTCTGACTTCCTTCAGAGCAGCACTAACATTATGATGACCTCTTTTTACTGGAGTGAGTCAGGCCCTTTTACTGATGGTTTTATCTATTTTAATAGCTCTGTTGTTTTTAACACAGAAGGTTTTCACATTGATCACTGCTTATTGCACAGCTCTTACAATTTTATTGTTGAGTTGTGTGTTTTTGTTTTCTTGTAATAATCCATGTTGCATGTCATGTGAGCAGCGGAGAGGATGTCTTTTTGTGTGCTCTTCCTTGGGAAGGAGTATTACTTGTGGGTCAGCACTTCATTGCCCGTGTTATGCAATCACTCTGCAACTCACTGTTTGCCACTCCAGACTTGACCTAGTTTACATGGTTTTCCCTGGGATTCATTTGTAGGTCATCTTAAGACTCCATTCTGTTTTCTGAATCCTTCTGCTGTATGTCTGGGACACATTTAAGGCAAGTGTGTTCCCACAAGCTCAAGATTTCTAATTTGGAAAGAAGTTCAGAGCTACAAGTAAAGAAACCAGAAAATTGTTTGCATAGAATAATAATAATTTGAATGCTAAGTGGGGAAAGAATTAAGTAGCTATTTACACATGGCATCAGAATGATCTTTTTGCACCTGTGTTCTAGGTTTGTAAATGAAAACTCCATGCTACTCAGTTGTGTAACAAGGTTTTAGAGAGTTTTTCCCTTTTATAAATAATCAGGTTTGAATTTTCTTCCTGTGTTCTTCCGCAATACAGCTGACAAAGCTACTACTCAAGTTTGGGCTACACCTATGGTTAATAAATCACTGAGGATGCTCATCAGTGGCCAGGACGTGTAAGCCAGAAACACATTCTTCTTATCTCCTGTTTTTATATTGTTGTATATTCTCTAACCATGTTATATTCTAAGATTCTCCCCTGAATAATCCAGCCTAGTGCTGTAACTGACTTACATGAGATGGAGTGAATATGAGCAGAATTCTCAATGAGAAATTAGCTAGAGTAATTATTAGTATTTGAGTAATTATCAGCATCAGGATAAGGAGAAAGGTTAATAAGGGGCTTTTTTTGGTAAATGTTTATTCCCCTGGGTGGAAGTGTGGAATGGAGGGCAGGAAGGAGGATGTTTCTTAGGAGTGTTGCTCTGATTTACAGATACGCTTCTTCACATCTCATACCTCTGTACCTTCCCACACCTGGTGGGAGATGGGGTTTGGAAGAACCTAGATGGATAGGACTCCTCCACAGTGCCACTGCGCCTTAATAGCTGCTTGGTTTCAAAGAAGGATCAAGAAACTGTCAAATTCCAACTGTGTTAGAGCCCTACCCTGCTTCAAGCAGGTGAAAGTGCAACAGTCCTGGAGAGGTGTGAGCTGCAAGTCATTTACTGCATCTCATCCCGTGCTTCTGGTACTGAAGATGGTGTGTGTATGTATAGTTGTATGTATATTGTATATTGTAGTTCCCTGCTCCTTCCTCTGTTTCCTTAGTTTTCCACTGAAAGTGTTTTTGCCTACACTGCAAATGGAGATAAAACCAGAATTCCCCCTAGGACAATAGGAAAGAGACCAAAACTGTTAACACATTTTGGCAGGTGTGCCCACTCCTCTACGGATGCCTGGAGGATAGCAAATACGAAGTGTGGCAAAAGCATCTACAGCTGTCCTTAACACTTTAACGAAAACAAAGAACAAAAAGCATCTTGTCCATGGGTTTTTGTAATTTGACTCCTTGAGCAAGAGCAGTTTGCACAGGGCATATTTGTGGGTGCACTCACTGTGCCAGAAGTCTTCTGTTTTTCCTGCGCAAGACACTCGCTCCCCACCATATCTAGCTTTCTTTTCTTTTCTTTTCTTCTTTTTGGAAGTATAGAGGTGCAGACTTGCAAACAGCCGTTCACTTTTTTCCCTACAGCAAGTAAGAATCATTGCTGCACAACCAGTCAGAGCAACTCTGTACAGTAATGAGATCTTGATGACCATGTTGGAAAAGCACCATGTTTGCTCCTTGGTTGTTTTCACTATTGCATGTTGATAAACATGCACCTGATAGTATGCATTGACAGTTCTATGACCCTATGAAACCATAGGAACACAGGGAGCTGCTTTATGCTGAGTCAAACTATTGGTCCCTCTAGCTTAGCATTGTGTACATAGACTGGCAGCAGCTCTCCAGGGTTTCAGAATGGGATCTCTTCCAGGCCTACCTGAAAATGCTGGGGATTGAGCCTGGGACCTTTTGCATGCAAAGCAGATGCTGCTGCTGAGCAACAACCTTCCTATCTGGCCCTGTTTGTTTTTCCACCTTTCTTACCTTGGCAGTTACAAACTTCCCATGAAAGTAATTCCTCTTAAAGGGTATTTCTGTCATCAACATGGGTCTCTACACACCCCAGGGCTCTGCAGTAAAACCCACCCCTTGCCCCCGCAGATGCTGTCTTTGTTCTACTGAGAATAAATCTGAATATTACAGTGGTAGCCAAACTCAAGTCCAAATCTGGACTAATGCCACTCTAATGTGCAGAGTTTGCCTACACTGAATTTCAAGGATATATACCAGAATGCTCTCTGGTCCCATAGGATTGCCCCCACTTGCCCCAAGCAGTGGCTCTCTATTCTGCTTAGCTAGAGAACAGGCATCAGCACAGCACTGGGGCAGAAGTCTAGTTTTTTTCTTTCATAGTCAGATCCTTCTCCTGTTTAGGTATAGTAAGTCACTATTGCCTTTGCTACCTCTGCTGTAAGTTAGACACCTGTGGATTAACATAATCCATCTATTACAGGCCACTCTTAGAGATATTTACTCAGAAGTAATTTCCATTGTGTCCAGTAAGTGTGCTTAGGTTTGGGGCCTAAGTTTCCTATGGACTTTGTGGGAATTTCCTCCTCTTCCAGAAGAGGTACCTAAGCTTGAAATAACAAGTGTTCTGGGATGTTCCATACACCCAGTGCTTGGAAAGTTTGTTTCAAAAGGTAACTAGTTATAGTTCAACATGCCAAACAAACAAACAAACAAACAAACCAACAAACCTCCCCTCCCCTCCCCTAATTGCACTTGATGTTTGTCCCTTTGCAAAATAGACTAGTTCAGTTCAGATTCATCCAGAAATCCTTGGTATGTTACAAGCTTCTGAGCTGAAATGTAAGATACAAAAACTAAGAAACTAAGAAAAGACACACATAGTCAAATGTGAATTGTTTATAACCCCCCCCCCATATGCTCTTTCAGCTTTAAGGCCCAAAGAGTCTATAAATAGATTTTTAAAAAATAAAATAAAAATAAAAAAATCTAAGGGAGGAGCCACCCAAAATTATCTCACCCTTTTCTCAGGCTTTAGGCTGAACTAGAAATCATTCAAATTCTATCCCAATATGAACTTAATTAATGTACACTTCACACAGGCAATTATGGGAACTACTTTCAGATGCAGTTCAGAGATTTTTGAACTAATTCAGTGAATGTCATTAAAATCAAACTAGTTCCTACTAAGCACTGAGCACACCGCAAGCCAGCACACATCCATCATATTTGTATTCTGTTTGGGGGATCAGTGTGACACAGATGGAGTTCCCTCTGTACCCTCAGAACAGTCTTCTGAGGAAGGTTAAGCTGAGAGAGACTGTGGTTGACCTAAGGTCACCCAGTCAGCTTCACGGCTGATCAGGGATTTGAGCCCGGCTCCTAACACAGCATGCTATCTTCTGTGCCACGCCGTTGTACAGGCTTTTTATGTTTTGCTATTGGAGATCTCATCCACTTACCTAGCACTACATGGCGGATTAATATAATTGTAGAATTACCCCAGTAGTTAAATGTTACTGCTGGAATGACTTAACACACCCACAGATCGATTTCAAAACTAGGGTAAGAGTGTATTGATCGATTGTGCTGTGAATACAGCCCATAAAATGACCGGAAGGGTGCATTCGACATGACAGTGCATCTTAGGTGAAATTGTTGCCATGTTGAAGAAAAGAAGAGCCTATATCCAGCTTTTCACAGGTAGTGCCTGTAGCTGAAAAAAGCCACCAATTATAGTCCCAGATAATAACAAGTATGAAATAGGTATAATAATGTATTTTTTTTTAGCAAACCACTGGGTTTTTATGCAATGTCTTTATGCAATGTTTAGAGTTGTAATAATAAATCTTTATAACAGATGTGGCTAACGTGGGCCTACAGATGTGGACTTTGGCTCCCACCAGCTCTAGCCAGCAGGGCCAGTGGTGAGGGATGGTGGGAGTTGTAGTCCAGGTACCTCTGGAGGGCACAGGTTAGCTAACCTTTTCAGAATGAGAGACAGAAGTGAGCTGCAGTGGATAGAAAGTCAGACTTGGTCCAGGGGGAACTGGGTTCAAATCTCCACTCAGCCACAAGGCTCAATGGCTGAACTGGGTCAGTCATAATCTTGTTTTGGCCACTACTGAATATCGGTACTCAGGGGCGTCGCGCGGTCCGCCCCTAGGTCAAGGGGAGGGGGGGTGACACTTTGGCCGGACCCTCCCACCCCACCCCGCCGGGCGGACCCGAACGGGGGGGCATGTCGCCTTTCCCCCCTTCCAGCGGCTATTTTTCGGCGGGGGGGCGACCAGCGAGGGGGGGTGTCAAACTTGTCACCCCCTCCTCGCTGGCCACCACCCCCCGCCGAAAAAAACCGCTGGGGGGCGGGGAAAGGAAGCAGAGCAGGCGCATTCAAGCGCTTGCTCTGCTTCTTTTTGCCCTTTCCGCCGCTTTTTTTCGGCGGGGGGGCCGACCAGCGAGGGGGGGTGTCAAACCTGTCACCCCTTCCTCGCTGGCCACCGAAAAAAAGCCTCGGAAAGGGGGAAATTCCCCCTTTCTGCATACACGTGCATCGTGACGTCATGATGACGTCACGACGCACGCGTCGTGCCCCTCCCCCAGGGGGGTGCCTCTGCGCTGCCGCCGCCCCCAGCAGCGCAGAGGCTAGCTACGCCACTGCCGGTACTTTTTGAACTCTGAAGGTGTTTTGGGCTTGGGATGGAACATATCTTCAGAAACAGGCTCCATCTCTTATGTTCAACTCCCGATTTCTTCAATGGACCAAGGAGAGCTTTTTAGTTGTGCCCCCAAGTATGTTCAAGACATCACTTCACACGCAGAGAGTCAACTCCACAACAACATTCCCCTTGGAGTGCTGCTAAAGCTTGGGATCTGAGCACCTTCTTCTTGGACCAGGGCAACTTTGTGTTACACTTGGAAGCTACTTTGGATGTTTTAATAGAAAAGTGGTACATATGTAAATACAGACAATAAGCTTTCAGAAGCATTCATAAGGCTTTTCATTTGGGCTGGTTTTGGCTGTTTCGTGTGGGTGTTTATATTAGTTGTATCTGTTTTATATATTCTCCGTTCATATACGTTTTAATGTAATGTTCCTGGCACAGAGTCTTCGGAATTGGAGAGGCTAAAAAAGAAAGAAAGAAGATAAATCTCAGTTGCATGTACAAAGCGAGGTTGATTGCTAATGCAGATATTCTAGTAACTTCAGGTAGTGGCCTATTGACAAAGCTTTTAGCATTCAAATAGAAATAATTGACCAGCAGGGGGTTACAGACTCTTGTAATGACCTATATTTGATATGCAGGAGAAAGAGTTTGCGGAATCAATGGAAGCTCCCCTTTCAGGGCCTTGGATTTCAGGTTAAGTCAAAGACTCCTACATGTTACAATAGAAGCATGTGTTTAAAATGTAGCATATATCTGCTTGCATCTGTCCTGTGCTCTGTGGCACAGCTTCCTTTCGCTGTGTCTGCACAGTGGGAAACAACATGCAGCAGGGAGACAGGTCAATAGCGGCTCCCTGCTGTATGTTTGTGTGGTATACATGCAATGAAAAAGAGAAGAATGGTGCACTGAGGGAGGGAGGGACAGGCCCGTAGGAAGGATGAGGAGGAAGCTGTTGGCAACAAGGAACTCCTAGTGATGGGCCTGTGAGTGAAATACAGTAGTGATTTTAGTCAACCTGAGGGTCAGGCCCATCCATGGACTGGGATACATTTTAGCACAGTAATTGGAGGTACCATTGCAGGACTTCCAGCAGGAATCGGCAGCTGCAGAGACGCATTCCAGTGCTTCCCTCCATTTTTGCTGTGCAGGTGTCAGGCCGCATGTGAGGGCTCCTCTCAATTGCACCTGCATTCCTGGACACCTTCACCACAGGCCCAGGCCCTGTTCCCTGTAGGGGGCCAACCTCCCCACATCTCTGCCTCTGTCTGTCAGCCTTCCTTAGCTCAGGGGTGTCTCTCTTAATCAAATACATTTGTTTTGTAAAACTGACTAAAAATAATCCGGGGCTGGTGTGTGCTGGATGTTGGCGGTGAATCAAAGGCGCCGCTCTAATTAAACGGGCCCCAGTTTGTTTGTGAGCCGCATACATTTCCATGCTAATCAGCCACACGCCAGGATCCTGCCTCCTAAGCCCCACTTCCTTTGCCTGATTGAAAAGTATGCAAATGGACGGATGGAGTCTATTTATTGCAATGAGGGAAATGAAGCTGCAACGCGCGCTGTGGGGCTTTATTTGGGGACTAGGGTGGGGGGACGCTTTGGTTGGGGGCGGGTTGTGAAGATGAAGGATGTCCCAGTTATTAAACATTGCCAGTGGAACTAGAGGGAACAAAATGAATTACTCATTTCCCATTAAGTAATAGCCTAGCCAGGCACAGTTTTGTTTTTGTTTTTATGTGGCTTTGAATCTGTCACTTAGACTTTTCTCCACAATTTACCTACTACTATTGAAATCCAGTGGGAATGAATGGAAGGCTCTCTGACCAAGGCCCTCTGTGCTTTCGCTTCCAAATCAGTAGACTATTCCACTGTATGGGGACACCATGAGAAATTCTCCAAGAATGGGAACTACATGGATGGTAAAGTCAGGAGGTAGGCCTTGGTCAGGGCCTAAAATTGAACAGGGAACTATTGTTGTCTGTTGGACATTAGATGGGTGCTGTGTGGAAAGTGTTGCTTTCTATGTCTGGGGAAATAGAACTGCTGTTTTCCTGGTTCCACTTCAGCTTTACAGACTGGTTTGTTTTCTGTAATGTAATATGCTGGGTCCATCTTCTGGAGTGAGATTGAGGGTGATGGGTGCAGAATGAAGAATTCCCACTCTTACTGCCAAATGTTGCACTTGCCTAACAGAAAGACTGGAGAAGCGGCTTCAGTACCAGGGGCAAGAGAAAATGGTGGGATTTGGTGCAAATTTTATGTGCCTACATTTGGTTATCCAAGAAGCTGGTAGGGTGAAATACTTTCTGCTTTCCTATACACCTCTCTCTGTGTAGGAAAGTACTTATGGCACACACACCCAGAAGCATATAAAAGACGAACTGAATTTCTAGAAACAAAATAGAAAATTCTTTCCAGTAGCACCTTAGAGACCAACTGAGTTTGTTCTTGGTATGAGCTTTCGTGTGCATGCACACGAAAGCTCATACCAAGAACAAACTCAGTTGGTCTCTAAGGTGCTACTGGAAAGAATTTTCTATTTTGTTTCGACTATGGCAGACCAACACGGCTACCCACCTGTAACTGAATTTCTAGAGTCTGTTGGTAATTCATGTTAGCCACTGCTATCATGGTAGATCAATATCTCCTAATTTGTTACCCTCCAGACATTTTGGACTATCAGACCCAGGCAGCATGAGCAGTGGCCAGGTGAGAGATTGTGGGAATTGTAGTCCAAAACAATCTAGAGGTTAGTGGGAAATTTGTGGTATATCATCACTTTAACTATATGTCATAGAATTAGATAGCTCCAAAAGGCCCCTGACTCTAGTTTCTTGCTGTGAGACAGGACTAGGTTACTGACCATTCCCCTCACAGTTCAACTTACGCAAGTTTGGCCATAAGTGTGTCACAAGCAGATACTTTCTGGGCAAGTAAATGACTCATGCTCAGCAGCCAGGTGGCAGTTAACTTTAGAGAATTAACCCTATTGCATTTCCTCCCTGGAGTGGGTTGGCTATGACCCTGGGGTGCCTTTTTAATGTGGTTATGGCTTCTATAGTGAAAGCAAGGTCTTTAGGATAAGCTTTATTGTCACTGTGAGTGGTAATGGGATTAGAGCATTTACTATATCCCTTGCCTAGAACAAAGGGGCTGGTTTACCTTCTCTTCTGTTATGAAATACAGGCTATGGGAAGATGGAACATGGGTCCTTGATCATAAAACAAAGGTGATTGTATGTGTTAACTCTCCACTAATGTTACTTTAAATGCACTATGCCATTGATACTTAGGGAAAGTGTGCTAGGCTATAAACTAGGTTGCTGGGAAAGTTCAGCAGGGGAGAAATGCTGATCAAAACAAAGCTTAAATAATCCAGGTGTGTGACAAACGGGGTTGTAATAGCTGTCCTGCAAGTGCATGGAGAGAGTTAATGTTAAGATGAGCAAAACATTGCATACAATGACCACATGACAAAGGAGCTAGGTTGTGATGAGTGAGTTCATACAAATATTTGGCAATATTTCTATAGTTTCACATTAGGTGGGATGAAGTTCCCAGTAGATTAAACTCTTCCTCGACCTAGTGCTCTCCCAGGCTACAGGTAGATATGTAATGGAAGGCTCACCCCAGTTAAAACAGAGCTTTGTGTTTCATCTCCTCTGCAATGCCTGTGTGGCTGCCACTATTTCTCTGCACACCCCTTACCAGCCATTTGCACTTTCTTTGGAGCTATTAACACATTATCCGGAAGTCCCCTGCTTCATTTAAAGTTCATTAGATTTAATTGAAGAGCATTAATGTGCACTGAAGTGCATAATGTAGTTTTATTTTAAATGGAAACCAGGTGGAGCTATTTCTTGTCCTAACTCTTTCTCAAGGAGTAGTTTGATTAATGAGCGGAGCCCCCCCCCCCAAAAAAGGCAACATGGATAAGGGTTCTAAAGCAAAACAAAATTAAAAATTAAAAAATCCTTCCAGTGGCACCTTAGAGACCAACTAAGTTTGTTCTTGGTATGAGCTTTCGTGTGCATGCACACTTCTTCAGATATTTTTTATTTTGTTTTGACTATGGCAGACCAACACGGCTACCTACCTGTAACTGGTTCTAAAGCAGTAAGGGGATTGGGAGGGGCTCCTGTTGGCTGGCAAGATTAGGTTGATGGTTCATTATTTCCCCTTAAATAAAACATTTAGAAAAATGAATGAAAGATGGGTTTCTGTTTTGGAGAATCATCCTGACTCAGCATTTCCTTCTCTGCTTCTACCTGTGGCAGCCAAAACATGTTGTTGGGATGGGGTTCTTGGAATTCCCATTGGGCTGATTTATCAAACATCAGCCCATGACTTTCGCCTAGTTGGAAATCATGAAGTTTTAAGGAACATGGTGGTGGTTGACAAGATAAGGGCTGACTATCATATACTGTATACCTAAAGCTCATCATAGGTTTTTCTTTCTTTCTTTAGAAAGAACTGTTCCCCCATCAGCTAGCTATTGGTGTGTATTGGCACATTATTCCTTTGCCACCCAACAAATGTATCCCATCTTGATGATACTAGGTATCAAAACAGCAAATGCTAACACTGCTGCCTTTTCTTTCAGATCCTTGTGGACCCTGCCAATCCCATTGGACGTTCAGCATTGCAGTATGAGAATGTCATAGCCCATGATGGCAGCTCCATCCTGCGGGACTTAGTGCTCAGCCCTGATCTCCAGTACCTCTATGCTATGACTGAGAAACAGGTAAGAACTTGAGTTTGTCCACAGCTGGCCCTTTTACGTGATTTTAAGCTTAGCAGTAATGAGGCACAGCCCTTTCTCTATGCATAGTACATCTGTGTGATATTTCTCCAGCACAGTGTGAGGCAGGACTGTCAGATTCTCAGAGCAACCAAATAAAAATACTTTCTTCGAATACATCACTCCCTTTATTAGTACTGTTCTGATTAGATGTCGAGCTCATGGAGTGATCATGGAGCTCATTGCAATAAAAGTGCTTGTGTGAGTGATGGGCTACACCTTTACTTGATTCAACACCAGAGCGACAGCTCTCCTGAGGGCTCCTTTTTAATGAACAAGCAAATTCCATCATCTGATGGGTGACAGCTTAGGCAGAACTCTGTGCGCGTTGAGTTTAGCATGCCCTGCAAATGGACAGAATCAGCCAAATGTGCAAGAGTGCTAAAGCTCAGTGTGTGTTGCCAGCCATCACATGATTGCATATGGTACTGGTGGTCACCACAAGCAAGGGCTGCTGCTGGTCGTGAAAAGGGGCTCTTGGTCCACTCATCTTAACTCCGCAAGAAACTTCTCTGCTGTTTCTATGGCAGCACAGTGCAAGTGTGCCATTCCCCCTACCAACAACTGAAGGCCCAAACTCAGCTTTCCTCATTAAACCTTGCCAAAATTGGTATGGTGTGCATTAGTCACGAAAATATTTGTATTATCAGTTTAAGCTGCTTAATCCTTCTTGGGCTGCTGCGCATATTATTAGTTACTCTTTTCCAGAATAGCTAATAATATATACTGAGTGTCTGATGCAAAAATTATTATTTTTCTGTGTTTTCTTAGTATAATTATCTCATGAATGTAATGTTCAAACTTGGCAGGACAGTAGCAGACCAGTCACATATAAAGTGAGATCTCATCCTTAGAGTAAGTGCATCATGCTAAACTAAAGCCTCTCCATGCTTGTGTGAAGTTTCCCACAAGCACCTTTTACTCAGTTGATCTCACTCATTGAAATCTGGGGAGTGAGAAAGCACCCAGTGGTGGAAGCCATAGGTAGATAGACCTTAGGTAGGTAAGCCACAAACAGTGGAAGTGCCTGGAAGCCCAGACCCATCCACCTAGTTTTCATGAAGCAGTGGGCCCTCGCTTTATACACGACTGAGGGAGACCTGGGTGTAAATGAATAGGTCTGCTGCTACCATGTCTGGTTTGGCTCTAAGAGTCCCCCCTCCCCCCATTATATTAAATCATGTCTGATTTTGCTCTCAGGTGTCTTTTCATAGAATGAATAATATCTATTTGAGTCTGTCCTGAGGGGAAACAGACTTATTATTAGGAAGCAGATGAATCATGGGTACATGCAACATCTCTTCTAAAGCAGACTCATTAGGTCTGTTTTGCAAAAGCTCTGTCATTTGACAGATTGCCTCTGCTACAGGTATTGGAGAAGTTTCTTTTGCACTCCTCCAGCAAGATAAACTGGTGTTTATATGAGTTAGGAGCCCTGTGGCTGAGTAGCCCAACCTTCATTCTGTTGGGTTGCAGTCCAAGGCTTTGGTTATGGTACCATTTCTTTACCTTTTTACACTGGGATTGCTTTATTCTCCTCTTGCGGTCTGTCCTGTAGCTAGGTCTGAGGATCCTAACTGCCCACTAAACCAGGAGAGGGAGGACTTCAGCCATGCAGGATTCACTTTGTGTTTTACTAGAACTCGGCCAGCCAGAGCCAGGTGCAAATGACATAAGCTTATAATTCAAGAGCTAGGTTCCTCTTAGCAGCTGCTGAGGACGGGGATTGTTTTGAGTATCAGAGCTGTGCTGAGCTCACAGCCCTTCTACACAAAAATTCAGTCCCTAGTTGCCCAAAGCATACTTCAGTGCAGCAGTCTAATTTCAGGGAGTCATTTTGTTGTCTGTTGTTAAAGAATTGGGACTAAGAAATCCTTGCTGATTTACTGCAAATCACCAAAGGTCTCCCAGTAGATCCTGATTTACATTTTGCCCATTCCTGCTCTAAATGAGTGGTTTGGATCATTTGGGGTTTTCCTTTAATTAGGGGCCATTGGACCACGGGGGGGAAATGTTGGGGATCAAAAAAGGCACCCCTCCTCTGGATAGGCTCACGCTGGGTATTCAGTGTGAATCAGACCATGGGTTGGATGACATTAAAAAAATGAACAAATGAGCTACAGACTCCTCATCCCTGCCCTAGACTGAATGTGTACAACTGGAATTAGTGGATCTTACAAGCTAGCATCTAGAGCTGCTATCATAGGAGATCCACCTCTCCCTATTGAGGCACTGTTCTAGGTTTCCTGAAGCATGGTTATTTATTTTTAAACCTGTTATCCCACATTTTGTCCACATAGAACTATAGAGTGCTGAGCAGCATAAAAATAGAATAAATAATCAAAGCAACATCAAGACAGCATAATGAAAACATAGCAATAAAATAATTCAGTCATAAAACTGGAAGGTCTTTGCCCTTCTCTTCAGCAGATCAGGACCAGCATAGGTTCAGCCAACTCCAAAGGCCTCCACAAACAGCCAGATGTTCACCATGCATACAACGGTGGGTTCACACAGGTGTTTGGGCAATGGCAGTGTTCTTCCTCCTCCCTCTTCCCACTGCCATGCCTGTTGGATAGGGATAGCTAATATGGGGTCCTCCATACGTTTTTGGACTCGGCAACTGCCATCAGCATGGTCAGAATGAATGCAAGTTGTAGTTCAGCCTTGTTGGCTACCCATGATTTAGGGTCCTAAAGGTAAAAAAAACTAGCACCTTTAGTTGAGCCTGGAAGCGTACAGTATCACTGAAGATCAAACAGGACCAGCTATATATGCTCTATCAGGGTGGCGCTGTGGTCTAAACCACTGAGCCTCTTGGGTTTGCCGATCGGAAGGTCAGCAGTTTGAATCCGTGTGATGGGATGAGCTCCCATTGTTCTGTCCCAGCTTCTGCCAATCTAGCAATTTGAAAGCATACCAGCGTGAGTAGATAAATAGCTACCGCTGCGACGGGAAGGTAAACGGTGTTTCTGTGCACTCTGGCTTCTGTCACAGTGTCCCTTTGCGCCAGAAGCCTTTTAGTCATGCTGGCCACATTACCCAGAAAGTTATCTGTGGACAAACGCTGGCTTCCTTGGCCTGAAAGCGAGATGAGCGCTGCACCCCATAGTTGCCTTTGACTAGACTTAACCATCCAGGGGTCCTTTACCTTTACCTTTTTACCAGACCAGTTCTAGACAGTAATCTGACAACAACATTTTGAGTCAGCTGAAGCTTCTGTATCTTTTTCTGGGGCAGCCCACTTGTTCTCCATTACAGCAGTCCTGTCTAGATGTTACTAAAATGTGAATGACTTGCTAGAACAGCTTTCTTTAGGGAAGTTAGGTCAAAGGCGCTCCTAGTCATACAGCCACGTAATTAAGCTCACCAGTTCTAATGCTGGCATTTCACATGCAAGAGTAAATTGGAACAAAAGCACTAGGTTCAGCCATTTAAAAATAAAAGGCAAAAAAGACAGTCTATGACTCGGCAGCACAGCATGTCATTCCTTGAGGTTTTTTTTTAATAGGATGC
Organism: Lacerta viridis; assembly: GCA_900245905.1. Lineage (NCBI taxonomy): Eukaryota > Metazoa > Chordata > Lepidosauria > Squamata > Lacertidae > Lacerta > Lacerta viridis. Next base: position 710,949 of record OFHU01003090.1, read on the forward strand.
AGGCTAAAGGCATTCAAATAAACACACAACCTGCCTTTTATGTAAAATGTTCCGTGGGAATTTGAGGTGTCTCGCCTAACTTGGTCGATGCAGTTGTTGGCCAGTCACAAGTACCTTTTTTGTGGGCACTTCCATGGGCACTGCCCTGATGCAGCAATGATGGAGGCATATATAAAGGTAAGGGATGCACACACATCTTTGAGCATCTGGCAGAAACACTGCAGTGATAAGTCAGAATTTAGGAGTGAATGGACTACTTATCCCAAATGAGCCAAGGAAGCTGCCCCAAAGGCCTTATCTGAGAGGCATCTGGAGGCTCTTTTACAGCAAAAGGCAACATATTATAACAAACATGGTTGCCCTTTAAACTAGATAAATAGAAGGAGCTACAATAGAAAATCTACTCTACATACCTTCACATACCTCCTTCCTTTTGAGCTCTGAGACTGTCAAATCAGTGGTGTTTTTTAAAAAAATATATAACATAAAATTCTTTCCCCTTTCATCAATGATTAGCAGCATTTACTGAAATCCCTGCTCCCCTTGGAATGCATGCCTGTCTAAACCTTTCAGGCTTGCCTGCATGGCTGCTAAATACCGTGTTTCTCCAAAAATAAGACACCGTCTTATATTTTTTTTCCCTCAAAAAACCCCACCATGGCTTATTTTCAGGGGATGTCTTATTTTTATTACCGCAGATTTATAAAGGGACCAAGTGAGAGCCACGAGAAGTACTAAATGTGGGTGCAGGCTGCCAAGACTGCACAGCTTATGTACGTTCTCTGCAAAACTTTTTTTTTTCTTTAACACAAAGGAAATTCAAATACAATGGCAAGTATTTTTTTTGGGGGGGGGAGGAGTAATTTAGTCCCAATCCCAATACCAGTAGTTTAACATACAAGAATAGGGTCCCTCTGGAGCCTAGTGAACAACCTAGCAAGTCCCCAGTCCAAAGTGTTGTGTCAAAGTGGTGAAAGAATATAAAATACAGAAAATAAAAACCGTTTAGCCATGGGAGGGGGGGAGGGGAGATACCCACTTCACTGACTCAGGGCTCCGCATGGCGCTGCTGGGCGTCCCTCTCCGTGCTGCAGCAGCAGCCGGTTCCGGGTGCCGAGCCGGCAGGCCTCCTCCTCCTCTTGCCGCGGCTCAGCGCTCTCACTCCGTGCGGCGCTGTTGTAAAGAAGACGGGCAGCATCTGGAGGACTCGGAGGTGCGGGCAGCCTCACCTCTTCCTTGGCGCCCTCCAGAACTGCACCCAGCACTACGGCTTATTTTCGGGGTATGTCTTACATTTCGTAAATGCTTGAGAATCCTGCCATGGCTTATTTTATAGGCACGTCTTATTTTATGAGAAACACGGTAGCTCTGTAAAAACAGCTTTGTTGTTTGGTAAGGCGGAGGAACTGTGGAGTAGCACACCTGCTACTGATGGAAGCTGTTCTAATGGTCAAGCAGGGCTGGGGGGAAAAAACCCAGACACTTTGATTGCCCAGAATCATAACTTCTGATGCCACCACTAGAAATTTTCTGTATTCAGCTCTGCGTGAGACAGATTCCTAGAAATATACCCCCCCCCCCGAACTGGTCAGTTACCCCTCACACCCCTGAAAGAAATCTCTGGATGATGTGATTTTTTATATATATATTTTTGCCCCCTTGCCTTTAGGTGAAAACAGCAAGCTATCCTAATGTGGTTGCAAGGCAGGTTGTCTCCAATGCATGCAGCAATTGAAGAAACGCGTACTTATGGAGAGTGTAGCTTGAGGCTGCTGCATTAGCAAAGTGAGGTGCTTAGCAGCCTCTCCCACCATTTGGGTGTGATCATTGGGGTGGCTAGTGGTGATCTTTCCTTCCCTTTCCCTTTCTACCCTGGCCTCTTTTGGTAAGCATGAGAGTGAATATTGGACTGCTTGACTTTTGTCTTGCAGAGAGCCAGTGTGGTGTGGTTAAGAGTGGTAGACTCATAATCTGGGGAACCGGGTTCGTGTCTCCACTCCTCCACATGCAGCTGCTGGGTGACCTTGGGCTAGTCACACTTCTTTGAAGTCTCTCAGCCCCACTCACCTCACAGAGTGTTTGTTGTGGGGGAGGAAGGGAAAGGAGAATGTTAGCCACTTTGAGACTCCTTCGGGTAGTGAAAAGCGGGATATCAAATCCAAACTCCTCCTCCTCCTCCTCCTCCTCCTCCTCCTCCTCCTCCTCCTCCTCCTCTTCTGTTAGTGCTTAAACACTACAGGTTTAAGTTTAGATAAGATAGGGTTTGGAGAGTTCCTAGACAGGATATATTTAGAGATTCTTCTGCTTGTTTACAGTGTTAAATATATGTTGTTGTAGGAGTGATCTGGGAGAAAAAAGTACCTGTCCTTTCAAGATCATAGGAAGATACAGAACTTTTTAATATATAGATCAGGCTATTTATTCAGCTAGAGTAGTATGTCTCCTCTTGACTGGCAGTGACAAGGTCTTTTCAACTGCCTTTTGAATCTGGGACCCTCTCAGATGTTTTGCTAGAAGTACAGTACACTGTAGTGGCAACATCCAATTGGGAGTAGCTGCTAAACAGCTATGGCCTGAGAGCTAGTGGGCATGTTACACTTACTATACAGAGACCACTTGAACTGGCCTCTTGGTACTGCTGGGAAGGTGTGGAGCATCTTCACATCAGCCATAGCCAGGAATGTGTTTTACATGTTAGAACAGCAGGGCTAAGCAATCACATGGAGTCCACTTCCTAGTAAAAATGCAATGTCTAGACCAGCTGTCTCTAAATCACAGCTAAGTGAAGAAAAGGGAAAAGGAGCATGAGTATTAGAAAGAACCACACAGGGCTCTTCTGAACCCAATATGCCTATCCAATGCAATGAGCATTGCTGTCCAGGACTCTTCTGCTTCCTTGATGACGCCTGTATGCACCATGATGCATCATGATATGCATGTTCCAGAAGACAGGGGGAAATGATATGAAACCAGAGTGTGTGTTTTTCTGTGTTTGCATGTACTTCCTGTGAGGAAGGAGATCAGTGTGGGGACTTAGTAGGGCAGAGATTTTATTGGAAGGGCAGCACAAAGGTGGGAAGAAATTAAAAGATGGGGGCAAGCTTCCCATTCCCTCTGTAACTGGTGGGATTCAAGGGTTCTTTTCAACATCGACATCTCTGTTAAAGTCTTTTGACAATGGGGCTATTTAATCCTCAATCTGGTGGCGATTAATTTTGCAGCCAGAGTCCAGACCACATTGGATATAATGAGGGGAGATTTTGGAAGGTTGCTTAAATGGCTGTGAGGACATTCTTTCTGCCTTTTGCAGGTCCCTTTTCTCTCCATTTGGCTTAATAAAAACCACTCTCATCCACAGCTTACTGTTATCAGGTTGTTGGTGGAAAGTAATTAAATGAGCAGTTGTAACAGAGCTCAAAGGGCCTGCAGAATGAGGGGATTTTAATCAAATCTGGAGGAGCAATTAATAAAGAGCTTGTAACCCTTTAAGGCGGACTCCTGCTGTCAGATTAAGAAGAAAATGGGTTATGACCAGTGTCTGGAACAAGGACAGGGCAATGCAGATGCCCTCAATATTTTTTCCCCTTACACTAGGTTTCAACCAGCTGTGTGATTATTACCTTCAAGAGGGTGGTAGGTAACTAGGAACGGAGATGCCTGAATGAGAGAGGGCTGTGCCTTTTCACTGTTTGAAACTAGGTTTTGAATGCTGTTCCTAAATCAAACGAGCTATCTGGAGTGGCATATGACCCACCAAGTCAAATACTGCTCAACAGCCCTGCATAACAACCCATCTGGCACTTCATTGCGTGTCGAGACCCCAAAGCCGCCCTCCCGGGAATGAAATAAAAACACCAGGACACAGAATATAAGGTTAATGTGATTGGGTAAAAATTTGGCCACAACTTTATTGGTTACAGCATGTGAGCGGTATTGGCTTAGGCATTGAGTGGACCTGACTATCCGAGGAAGCGAGCCGAAAGGACGTCTCTCGGCTCGCGCCTCTCCTTTTGAAAGGGAGCCCCCGGCCACGCCCCCAGCCGGCTGATTGGCCGGTTGCCTGATGACGCGGCCGGGGACTCCTCCGAGCTGCGAGGGACGAAGTCCCCCGCCCACAGGAAGTGGGGAGAGTGGCTCTGCGGTCCACCGCAACTCCTCCCCACGAGGAAGTGGAGCGGATTTCTTGCCTGTCTAGACCCTGGAGGGAGGAATCAACTGATTGTAGATGAACAGGTTGTTCCTCACCAGTTCCCTTTCTGGTGGGTGCTTTGTGCAGTGCCATTCATTTATCCTAGGCTTTGCCAGCCTGGTGCTCTCCAGATGTTTTAAACTATAACTCTCATCAGCTCCAGCCAGCTTGGCCAAGGGTTAGGGCCCTCCAACAACTTCTGGAGGGCAGAGCACCCAGTTGGGGAAGCCCGCCTTATTCCCTCACAGATGCTGTATAAAATGAAGCTCAGTCTACTGTTCCTGGAGACCTCTATGCTGATCATAGGTGATTTAGTAGGATAATAACAAACAGAAGATTAAAGTAACTCATCTGTCTCGGAAGGCAGTGTGGTCTGTGCTGTAACTCCTTGAAGCTAGAGGGCAGCACAGAGGTTTAAGTGATGGTTTATGTACACTAAGATCCCATGTAAACGAAAAGTGTGAACCACAATGACAGCTTGTGGCCCTGCACTTGCTGTGTTTGTGTATGCTTGTCGATAAGTTCTTTTCCGGCTGAGAAGAGGAATAATTTCTGCAGCTTTGAAAAATACAGTCTGGGTGACTGTTCTGTTTTTGGTGTGGGGTTTTTTTTTTGGTGTCTTATTCTTGGATCGTGATTCATCTTGTTCTGACCCATGCCTCTGCTTGGGTAATTAAACCCACATAGATGCTGATCCATGCATATTCTCCCATGAATCACACTTAGAAGGTACCCCGTTGATATTTACCGGTAGTATTAAAATTCAGCAAGTGCCCTATTGCCCAGAAGCCAGCTTTCATTCCATATTCTTGCTGGCTATCAAGACCATTGAGATCAGTAGCAGGCAAGAGAGCTGTGATAGAGATAGAGATCAAGAGGGGGGTGCTGGTCTTGGGTGTAGTTCTATCTCTCTCTTGTACACACAAATGTACATGCACAGAAGGCAGGTCTCAGCCTCCACTGGGTAGCTGGAGGTTTTCATAGCCACAGGATCAACTTCAAGGGGGGAAATTAGGGGAAGGGAAGATTGCCCTCGAGCTCAAAAGCTGTCTGTAGGCAGAACTTAAAAGCAGCTTTGTTAGTAAGTGAAGGAAGGGGCTTTGCACATCCCACAATGAAATGCAGGGAGTTGGTGGTAGAATCAAGAATAGTTCCATTCTTCCACAACCAGTCTGCTGCATTTGTGTGCTTGTGAAGTAGGAAGGTGAACAAGTTGGGGAAGGAGAGACATAGCTTGGAGATTGTCCAGTTTCCCAAATATGCCATTTGAAGGTGGAGAACATGTATGCTACCCCGCTGCCGTTGTCTGTGGGAACCTGGGTTTGCTGGCACCCTGAAGCCCTCTTCTCATGACATGCTCAGGGTGAGTTGGTGCATACACAAGGGAACAGGATCATAGCGTCGGGCCCCACCTCCCATCTGTGTTTCATAGATACACAGCCTGGAGTATTTCTGTGCGTAGAACAGATTTGCGGCACCTCCTTTTAGCCCTATTCCCAGGCTCCCGCTGTTTCCTTCCTCCCCCTTCGAAGCTGCCATGGCAGATTTTGCTTCTCAGCAGATGTTCAAAGAGGCTGCTCTGTGGTGGGGTCTGGACTAATAGCCCCCGTGCTTAATTTCCTAGGCACAGGGATGCCTCTGGGGAATGGAGAGGGACTTGAAAGCGTAAGAGCAGGCCTCTGCATCCCCCTCCCCTTTCCTCCTGCTCTGATCACCAGCCTCAAAGAAATAGCAGGATGCCTCAGTTAACACTGGGCTTAGAAAGAGCCTTGGGCTTTGACCTATATTTTGTTGACCCTTTCATGGCTACCGATGGTGTTTGGGTTTTTAATGTGGTGATCGCAAGGCATGGGATCTGGGGAAATTATTTTAATCCATGATCAAAGCGTGGCTCCTGCTCTTCTGTTTCTTCCTCCCCTTCCTCCATCACATGCACAGAAACAGCAGGGTCCGTATGAGGTTTCCCAAACCTTTTGTTGCCCTTCCCACCTTCCATCGTACCTGTAATTTAGCTCTTTGTAACATTTGGAGCTTCCTTTTTTGCCCATTTGTGATCCTACACCTTTAGTAATTTCAGTATGAGTTGCTTCAAGACGACAACCTCTGAATATGCAGTTCTACAGATTTTTAACTATTCTGGATTTCTGCCAGTTTTGTACCATTGTATGCTTTGTGCCAATTAAAAAGTTGTGACTATGCCATGCTCTCCAACAGCAGAAGCAGCCAACATAGTGACTTCCAGATATTGTTGGACTACAATTCCTATCATCCTGAAGGTTTTCAGCCAAGCTGACGGGATGTGTGTGTGATGGGTATTGTAGAGAAGGGACAAAGGTTCATCCAGCTGATAAAGGCTTGAGTAGCCTGGAATTTCCTGATAGGAAAAATAATTTAACTGCCTGTCCTTGTCCCTCAGGTGACCCGTGTGCCAGTGGAGAGTTGTGAGCAATATACAACCTGTGCGCTATGTCTGGGCTCTAGGGACCCTCACTGTGGCTGGTGTGTCCTGCACAACATGTAAGTACCCAATGCCCTCTTCATATCCCTACAAGACTGATGATTGCAGGGAGCCTTCTTTCTTACTCCTTGAATGTTTGTGAAGCTGCATTAGCAGGAGCTGGTAGCTAAGCTACAACTGCTGTTTTAACATCCTTTAATACAAATTATGTGCATTTGACAGAACACAAAAGTGACATAGTTCCTACCCAGGACACTTAACAGTCTGCATGAAATGGACAGGATAGGAATTAGGAGAGATTGGGGATAGATAAGTGAGAATTGGGGATGAGGGAGAGGGAGGGGATAATTCAGGCATAGCAAACAACATGGCAGATGGCACAGGGTAGGGAGTAGACAAAGGTGGCAATATGAACTGGCAAGAGGTAAGCTTGTACGGTGTATATTTGTCATGGTGGCTATCCATGTTCCAAAGCAGTATATGCTACTGAATACCAGCTGTTGGAGAGCAGCAGCAGGAGAGAGCAGTTTTCTTCAAGCTCTGTGTGCAGGTTTCCTGGAGGCTCCTGATTAACCACTGTAGGAAGAAGAACATAGGACTGAATTGGCTTTTGGTCTGGCCTGTTCCACTGGAGGTGATAAGAACATAAGAAGAGCCTGCTGGATTAGGCCAATGGCCCGTCTAGTCCAGCAACCTGTTCTCACAGTGACCGACCAGATGGCTGTGGGAAACCTGCAAGCAGGATTTCAGCACAAGAGCACTCTCCCCTCCTGTAGCTTCCAGCAAGTGGTATTCAGAAATATTGCTGTCTCCAGCTGTGAAGGCAGAGCATAGCCATCAAGGCTAGTAGCCATGGATAGCCCTCTCCTCCATGAATTTGTCTAATCCTATTTTTAAGACATCTAAGCTGGTGGCCAGGACTGCCATGATCTTCTTGCGGAATTCCAAAAGGCAGATTTTGCCTTAATCAGGAACTCGCCAAGATGTGTTTTTTTGGGGGGGGAAGCCACTGTCTCTTACCCTCGGTTGACCTGACACACCCACACACTGTCTGCAGTATGTGGATAATTATACTCATCTACCTCACAGGATTGTTCTCAGGATTACTGTGATAATGTATGTGAAGTGCTTTTAGCGCTCATAAGAAGTGCTATAATTATGATTCTGAGATAAGGCATGACATATTTCCTACAAGGAGATTATCTCTTTATAGGAAAATCCATGTATATCATTGTGTGAGGTATGGTGTGATCATTGTATTTTTTAAAATACTTTTATGAATGCCACAGGTTGAAGAAGCTGCTATCTCTACTGACTTCCCAACCTGTATAATAAACATTCATGACATGCTTTAAATATGCAAGGGGAAAATGTGTCTGATGTGGCTCATGGTTTGGTTTAGCCTGAGGACTAGAAACCTTGTGAAGAGATTAGTAATAACTTTTGCAGGATACCATGAAAATAGGTAAATTCTGGATCTGAAGCTCTTCTCTATGACTTTCCATTTCTGGGCTCAACATATAATTCTGCAAAACCATTATTCCTGGCTTGCAGTTTTTTTTTCATTCAATTATCTTCTGAAGCCTGCCCCCACTCCTCTCTCCTGCAGCTTTGAGTATATTTGCCACAGATGCACTATTACTGGCAAATTAGCTGCTTTGCTTGGGTGACTAGTCTTGCGGAGGTCTCAACCCTGAATCTCATGACTTGAAGGGAGGGGAGGGGAGCGGCAAAGAGTCCAGCTCAGCAGATTTTGCACTGACTGTACCAGTGTCTAATAACAGTGTCCATTGCAGCTTCCGGTAGAGTCTCTTTCTTACCCTGCTGAGCTGCCACAAGCCCTAATGTGGAACTGGGCACTGCAGGAGACCAAGAAGTGAATTGGCTAGTCTTTGGCAGTCTGCGTCAGGCAGGAGCAACTGGGCCTTATCTGTCCAGCATTGCCTCTACAGTCCATCTTATATGCGGCAGAGCAGATTGACAGCAGCCTGCTCCAAGCTACCAGTTTGTGTGTGTGTGTGTGCGCGCGCACACACACACACACATTCTGAATATCAGACATCTAGGGTGGTTTGAGATCTAAAAACGCAGCTTCCTGTCCTGAAAAGCAGCAGGAATCTTTCCCACTCAAAGCATAGATGGACACAAGCCATGCGTCCAAAACAGAACTGCTCATGTATATCATTGTCCAGCCTTTTTGTGAGAGACAGCATCATCTTCAGAGTGTTGTGTGTGTTTTAGTAAAAAACCTGCTCTGAGACCATTGAATGGCATGAAACAAAAGGCGACCATTCGAGTCTATCAGCCCTTGGATTTCAAAACATCTTATTCTTGTCTTGCCTGTAGTTCAGAGGGAAACTTATTCAAATCTCCTTTAAATACATACCTACTTCTTGGCATGAAATGCCAAGGTTTCTGGCACTGGAATGTTTCCAGCTATGATGGCTGACAGCACCTAGCTGTAGATGCCACACTGCTCCCTGTTTGTCAGATGAGGAGAGAAGTCAAGGACTCCAGAGATTATTCTCTTTGACAACTGCCCTGATCTGCAGAGATCTGGAGAGGCTGTCTTTCTTCAGAACTGCAACCCAGGACCATCTGGCGAGCTGGTAATACCTTAGGAGTGAATAGTAAGGAGTAATCCTGTTTTAGTTAGCTTGAGAAAGAGAATATGGGGGCTCTGCATCTCTAAATATTAACATGCAGTGTGTCCCTTGCAGACCAACATCTGTATACTAAACCCTCTCTCTCATTCTCTCCCTTTGCTAATATTTGGTCCTCTTCTGAAAATGGCTTGCATTTAGCTCCCTGCTAGTGATCTAATTTGGCTTGCAACCCAAAGGCCCTTAAACCCAGCAAATGGGCCCCCCCACATGGGAACAGAGTTGCAACTTGGAAGAGAAGGAATGAAACATCAAGGAAAAGGCATGGGGGAGGAGACGTTTCCTCTGGGCTAGAGGGAAAAACCTCCTCGGAAGCCGCAAAGCCCTGACTGTTTAGCCATGTGGAGCATTTTAATTAAACTCAGAAACATCTCTTTCCCTGAAGCACCTTGGGGAGATGGGTGGGATGCAGAAGTGATTCAGGAACTCCACAGCGCGATGTCATGCTGGCACTTTCTCAGGAGATAAATCACCGAGATTACCGGGACCTTGAAAGGCGCATGTGTATCTGCTCTTCTGTATTGCCCTCCGCTTAATTAAAATGCTTTTCCGTAATGAAATAATGTTATCGCAGATGCAAGGAGGAGAAATGAAGGAAACTCGTTTAAACTCATTAAATGGAGGCAGCGTTACCTGGATAGAGCAGTGCTCTGGGGGCAGGGGAGTGCCACTCTCCCCCACCCCACCCTTGTAGTAAAGCAAGTGGGATGTGGGATGGCTTCCCATAGGGCATAAAGGAAAGTGAAGCAGAACTTCATCTAGGATAAGTTAATGCAAGGGATTAGAACAGCATGGAGCCAGGATGGTGTAGCCTGTTAGTGGGAGAGCCCTGTGATAAGCGGATTTGAACGTACCAATGCACAGCTTACATCTCTGGCATACAGTAGTGGTTGAGAGCCTGAGCTATAAATTAGGAAGTCCCTGGTTTGAATCTCACCCCTAGGTGACCGTAGGCAAACCAGTCACACCCTCAGTTTTTCTGCTTCCCCTATCTACAGTATGGGAGATATTAATACTGGCTTATCTTACAGGTTTATTGTAAGGGTTACCGCTGGAAAATGTATGCGAAGTGCTCCGAACACTTGCAAGTGCCAAACAAATGCTTATTATTGTTATCAGGCCGTTAAGTGTTCTGAATAGGTTTTTAGTTTAGTTTATTGTGTTAGCTAAAGGCCTTGATAACCATCATAGAATTCAGCTGCTATATGCTGATGAAACAGATATCTAATAACAATGCTGTCCAAATAAAAACAATGTCCATTTTAACTAATTCTGTTTGTACCAGAGAAATCAGTATTTCAAGTCATTGGGGTGGGGGGCAGGGGAAAGAATATAAATAGTGATGAAAGTTAAATAACGTGGCTTTTTTTTTTTTTTAAAGACTTTGTTTATGAAGAAAAAGGAACCTAAGCCTTTCAATTACCTGAGGCCAGAAGAGCAAAGCTGCTGCTTTTCCAACAATTTAATTGCAGTAATATGCAGATCTCATAACTAGATAATAGCTTTCTGACAGCAGAGAGAACTTTATCTGATGCCATTGATATGTTATAATTTTCATAGTGGCAAAAGTAATGTGTAAAATAAACTTCAGAAGCCCAGTTTTTATGTTTTGAGACATTGAAGTACAATAGTGAACCGCTATTTGACTGCCCTGCAACTAAACAAGATGTTTCTTTGTAGTGTTAGAACCTGCTTCAAGCACCAGAATACAATACAGAAATAAGAAGCTAAACTGCATGAGAGAGATGCTTACAGCAGGGATCACCAACGTAGTGCCTGTGAATGAGCCTGCAGAGGCCTTCCCTGGCATCAACCAGGAAACCCCACCCACCCACCCCACTGAAGTTCAGCTTGAAAGAAGCATTCTGTTGTGGCCAATAGAATAGGTTGCACCTTTGTCTCATTTTAAAAAATGTAATCATAGACCCGAACAAAATAAAAGCAACGACCATAAAATAAAATGAGTTGTGATGAATATATATATATATAGATACAGTGGTACCTCGAGTTACAGGTGCTTCAGGTTTAAGACGCTTCAGGTTACAGACTCTGCTAACCCAGAAATAGTACCTTGGGTTAAGAACTTTGCTTCAGGATGAGAACAGAAATCGTGCGGCGGCAGCGGGAGGCCCCATTAGCTAAAGTGGTACCTCAGGTTAAGAACAGTTTCAGGTTAAGAACGGACCTCCAGAACAAAGTTCTTAACCTGAGGTACCAGTGTATATGATACAATATGTCAGGAATATTAAAATGTGGAAATTAAAAGCAAGGCAAAAGGAATGTTATAAATAACAGAACATAACAACATAACATAACATAACATAACATAACATAACATAACATAACATAACATAACATAACATAACATAACCAAATTGAAAACTGTAACAGCAGCTGTACAGGATAGGTTTAATCAGGGGAGATTCTGCAGGCAGAAAGAGAAAACTAGGCATAATCTCTGTGGCTGGAAATCTTGAGAGGATCTTGAGAAAATAGGAGTAACCAATCTAATCTAATTTGGTCGTTAGAAGAGGCTGCTGCGGCTGTTGTGTGGCACCCAGAAACGTTTCTCTGGTTTGCAAAAAATATGTATCAACGAGAGAACTTGGGGGTGTTGAAATAACACACACGTTACTGCTCATAACCTAAAACCACAGCAGTGTAATGGATGCTGCCTTCTGCTTCCCCACAGCTGCTCACGGAAGGACCGATGTGAAAGAGCTGATGAACCTCAGCGCTTTGCTTCAGATCTACGCCAGTGCGTCCAGCTCACCATCCAGCCCAAGAACATATCGGTCACCATGTCGGAAGTCCCGGTAGGTGGCTTAGCTTCACTTTGGTTGGCCTTGCTTAATACCAGTACATTTCTTTAGGATGTTGAGTCCATCTAGAACAGTCTGGGCTTGGGAGAAGGTGCACTATGTGGTCTTTGTTCTTAGATCTTTTGTCTTAATGAACTATGGAACAGGTTGAAACAAAAGAAAAAAGAAAAAAATTCCTTCCAGTAGCACCTTAGAGTCCAACTAAGTTTGTTATTGGTATGAGCTTTCGTGTGCATGCACATTTCTTCAGATGCAAACAGGTGTTTGCTTGTTTTCTGTGTGTGACATTCTCCTTCCTGTTCTCCCAGCTGGTTCTGCAGGCCCGGAATGTCCCTGATCTCTCTGCTGGCGTGAACTGCTCATTTGAAGATTTTACGGAGTCTGAAAGTCGCATTGAAGATGGCAAGATCTACTGTAGCTCTCCTTCTGCAAAAGATGTCATCCCTATTACCAGAGGGCGAGGTGAGTTTGGGTTTTCTTGTCAGCTTGCACCAATGGAATCCAGAGCAAAAGTTCTGGGGGGGTAGGATATTTGATTACATACTTCAGAGAACATGAGTTTTCCAAAAAAAAAACAACAACAACCCCATTTGAGTAATACAATAGCTGAGCTAATATCTCTCAGTTTATTTATTGCCATGATGTAAGATGCTATGAATTATCCAGGTTATTTTTAAACCTGTTTGCTGCTGTGGGAAGGCTTTTCTACTTTGCTTGTGTATGTGATTTTTGAGGGTATTCATATCCTATAATGCTGAGGGGGAATTGTAAGTTGTAGGCACCTTGGGGTGCACTTCCCCCTTCATTGGTATTTGTAGAGTGAAAATAGACATTGACTTCCCTTGAAGGAGCTGAAGTGGCTCCTTTGCAGTGTGGTTGAATTTGGTATGAATGCTTTCTCTCTAGACACCCAAGAACTTGAACTATGTAAAAGTATTTTTCTCTTTCTGTCTCTGCATGGAAGGCAGGCAGTCTAGACCTTTGTGCCATGGTAGGCTGTCCTTTGCTCAGTTCAGATAGCATGTCATATTTGAGGCACAGAGGAGTTCAAAATACCAATATTTATACCTTCTGTGAGAAGGGTCAACATATTTGTGAGCAGGAGAGCAGAGATTGAGGCAGAGAATTTGAAGAAAGGAGAAGACAGGGAGAAAGAAGGCAAATGACTGAAATGGGTGCATTTACAGAGTAGCAGGGAATATATTGTTACTATTCTATTTAGTAAGGAATGTAAGTGCTACCCTTGGCCAAGATGATTTACATGTCCACACCAGGGTTCGAAACTCCCACTGTTCTAGGCACATTTTGTGACAGGGAATTTCATTAGCTCGAGCAGTTTCTGAGCTCTGGGCGCAGTAGTACGCCTAAGATTTAAGATTAAAACTGCAGAGTGGAAGGAAAAGAGGAACTTTTTCTGCCTCCCCACTTCGAGCTACTCTCTGAAGACTGGAGAAGAGACCCTCTTTAAGAATATTAGGGGGGAGGGCAAGGAAAGGACTAGATTGTGTGAAAAATGAACATAATATTTTAGCTACAGTTCATTCATTTTCATAACATTTTAGCTACAGTTAATTCATTTGTATTCTTGTTATTAAAAGAGTGTGCCTAGGCATTCTGTTGTTGCACCCATAACCTAGGTTTAAGGTGCCATTTAGCTCCTAGCTTTCACATCTCAGTTTCTAACACTGGTCCTCACTATAATTGGGGATAGCAACATGAGACTGGTCCAATGGTTTGCTTGGGCTGATTGCTGAGTAAGGCATAATTGTTACACACCTCCTAGATTCCTGTCCTTAATATGATCAATAACCCACTGGTTTATTAACCAATATACTGAAACTGACACGGGGACAAATAGAAGAAGACGCCTTCACCCCGGTATGGCTCCCCTTTATCACATACACAGCCCAACAAGACAATGACAAAAATCCACCAACAGCATACAAATCAATATGGCTAACCTGATCCAGAACACCCACCCACCCCACTCATACATGAAAACAAAGATCACCACAGCCAATCACAAATGAACAACCACACCCTAGGCCAACCCCAACCTCTCTCACCACCAAAGGAACACAAGTGAATAGCAGAGAACCTGCACAAGTGACGCTGACACAAAACCCCACATATATTAAGTAAAATAGAAACATTGCCACCCGACCCCACCCCCCTCCACCTCTCCCCCCTTTTCTTCCTAATGTCTCAACAAATGAAACTGATCTGTAAAAAATGTTACTTGAAAAGAGAGAGAAGAGAGATATTGCACATACTTTTGTAAACCAAGAAAATCTTTAATAAAAATACATTTAAAAATAAATAAAATAACCCACTGGTTTCCCAATAATTCCACAAGAGGCTCCTAAATTTGATAAAGTCAGATTCCCTCCTTACTTGTAGAGGTAGAAGAAAGCCAAATGTTAACTCTGAACTAGGCAGTTGGAGGCCTCTGGTACTCTTCCTACACCTGTCATTTTACTTACATGCTGAGGAAGATCACCTATCCTCTGCATCCTGCTAGATTTTTAGTGGAGGTCAATCACACCTCTCTTCGACGTCAATAAACTAGTGCTTTTGTCTGCTAACTAGGATTCATTGGAACTGCCCCTCAGCTCAAACAAAGCCACTGCAAGCCTCACTCATTTGGGTGCTGCCAAACCCTGCACTCTGTTTTCCCAGATGCCCATACTGCTATTTCTCTCTTTAATATCTGATCTATTTTCTGCCTGTTTTCTGTTCCAGGCGACAAGCGAGTGGTAAAGCTCTACCTCAAATCCAAGGAGACGGGGAAGAAGTTTGCAGCTGTGGATTTTGTCTTTTACAACTGCAGTGTTCACCAATCGTAAGTGATATAAAACAACTTCCCCTCCTCTGGTTTTTGAGCTTATTCTGGGAGAAAGCTGCAAATAGCATGTGGCAGACATAATAAAACTGGGGAGAAAGGCAGATGTGTGCAGTGTAAAATCTTGTTAAATACAGAGGGGGGTATTTGGGGGTTGCCACACTTACTGTAAGGAAAGCCAAACCACCTTGCCTTGCTGTTAAAGTTTGCTTTGGGCAAGAAG
Source organism: Lacerta viridis (assembly GCA_900245905.1). Taxonomy (NCBI): domain Eukaryota; kingdom Metazoa; phylum Chordata; class Lepidosauria; order Squamata; family Lacertidae; genus Lacerta; species Lacerta viridis. The sequence goes on from OFHU01003090.1 coordinate 726,146, forward strand.
CTGCTTGGGCATCAGAAACCACATCAAGCTGAGAGGATTATCCTTTTCTTTTGTCTTGGTGAAAAGAAGCTGCACTGTGTTCATTTACTATTGGCGTAAGAAATGGTTTAGTCAGGAGCATCTGAGTAAACAGGTTTAGCATAATTGCTGGACCTCAATAACTCTCTCTCTCTCTGTGTGTGTGTGTGTGTGTGTGTGTGTGAGAGAGAGAGAGAGAGAGTGTTTGTGTGCTTTGCTCTGCTGGCCAACCGGAAGTGTAATTTTGCCTGCAGAACCCTATTTATGAATTCTTACCCACGAATTCTTACCTTGGGTATCTCCAGTTGAAAGGATCAAATAACAGTTGGTGTGAAAGACTTCTTCCAGGGACCTTAGAGACCCCCTGCCTCTCAGATTAGACATTACTGGGCTAGATGAGCAAAGTGTCTGGCCTGCTAGAAGGCAGCTTCCTGTGTTTCCTGTGTAGGTGTGAATTGATGATTGGTAGCACAGCTTGAGTGCATCTGCTAGAGGCCTAACCTCATGTATAGCTTTAATACAGCCCATCAGCACCCAGCAGGTTCTAATTTAGAACCTCCTTTTCATATAAGCCGCACTGTAAAACAATAGCCAGTTTTTCATATTGAAAACTATAAAAAATAAATCTGTGATCTCCCAATATTTATGCGTTACAGCAATCTATAGAAGGGAGCGACCTCTGTGGCATCAAGTGTTTCTGTGACAGAAAGCTAAATAGGGCAAAACTGTCTGTGCTACCCAGAAGGGAGTGTTTGCATGCTGGGGATGCTGGATCCCAGGCTGCAATGGTGAAATGGAAGATCCTGGTTACCGAAGGCATTTGTTAAGAGTTTCTCCAAATGAAATAAACAAGGCCTTACCTTTGGCATCTGCTTTCATTGTGCCTTTGCATGCTATGGGTGCCATATCTCATCCATAATAGGGTTGTGGTATGATTTCTGAAAGGAAGGATTTTCTGTGCCCAAGTAACCAGTCTGAACGCTTCCACCAAACGCTGCTACAGTTCACTCATTTGCTTTTTGTTGCCTGTTTGTAAGTTTCATAGCCCCAGCCCTGTCCTACAGCCTCTAGGGCAGCGGAGGGTATGGCTATACTGAAGCCACACCATGTCAAAGTACACAAGCCAGTCTGGAAACAGTCAGCAACAGCCTAAACCATGTATGACATGGCCTTCCTTGCTCCCAACTGCATGTTGGGTGGGTTGGGCCAACTGTGGGTGCTGGCGCATGCTGGTGACTTCATGCACAGGCATCCTGTGCCTACTAGCTAGCCCAGTAACTGGCTGGGGGTGAGGGGTGTGCCCATTTAAATCCCTCACAGAGAATGCATAGTAGGGGGAAGAGTGTGATAGAGGAGAGGAAAAGAGAGGGGGGGTACCAATATTGTGTATTCGGACTATTTCTCGAATATAGGCCACCCAGGGAGATAACCAGAGGGGCAATAAATACAATCTTAACTGCTTAGGTGTTTTGTTATTGCTTTTTTGTTTTCCAGATATGAGTGCAGGTTAAGTACAGATTAAGATGGTTTTGATGTGCTCCTCCCCAGGGAGCATATGTTAAAGAGCTAAAACAACCTATACTTTTAAATGTGACTTTATAGGCTTGCTAAATTACTTGACTAACCCTTGGGCTGTGTTCAAATGTAGTGGTTTGGGTAAAATGGCATCACAGGTATAATGGGGAGGACTAGTGAACCATGTGTGGCCATCCCCCATCACACCCGGGTTCCTATCCCTGATTATAGTATTATGAGAATTAAGTTTCAGTGAGCTTTGTGCATATGTGTTCTCCCATTCTCTGGTGCGGCTATGAGGAGGAGATGGGGAATGTTCTTACGCTTTCTTGAGTTTAAATTAATGCACAAATCCTAAACTGTGGTTTATTTTATCTATGGTTAGTTGAAATAAGTCAGCCTTATAAACTGTGGTTTGAAGTTGACTTGTTCCAGCAAACCATAGTTATGATTAACCACAGTTGGTGTGGTTGCCGGTGACACAAGCAGCAGTTAGTTGCAAAAACAAAAAAAAAAATTGAAGCAAAAGCTTCCAGGCTCCAGAGAAGGGGGGTAGTGCAGGAGTCCAGGGTTTGCTGAGGCTTGTTATGATTTAGCATTACATTGGAATTTAATGTTGAAGTTCAGATTACTGAGTAACCTATAATTCTAGTCATACAGTTACAGTGCGATAGGTTGGGAAGATTAATGGGCAGGAGAAAATAATAATCAAACAATTAGAAAGGGTAGCCTGAAGCTATTCTGCATAAAATGGCTTCAAAGGCAGCTCTTCACACAAGATGAATTCTTTAAACTTTAAAAAGGAAGGAGCAGCCAAGAGACGGAAGAATCCCAAAAGGTGCCAAGTTACCAGAAGTGAAACCTGCTATTTCAATATTGAGGCCTGCTGGTGAAATGTCTGTCAGGAAAGGTGGGGGGGGGAGGGAGGAAGAGAGCCAGCGGGGGCCTGCCTAGACTTGTCTGCTGGGAAGATGCTCTTATCCAGGAGCATGCTCTAGGGTATAAAAGTTGGACAGCAGGCTGGAGCAGTCAGGACTCTGATCCAGGCAACAGAGTCTGTAATATGCACAAAGGAAAGTCCCATCAAGGCCCTTTCTGACACGGAGGAGATGCCAAGGCTGCTGCTGGGGAATTAGTCCCACCTGCCGTTCCTTCAGAGAGCAGATCGTGGCTCCTGGGGGATGGGGGGAAGAGAGGAAGCGAGGGTGTTCTGAGCTAGATTTTCTGCCTTACCTTGGTTCTCTTCGAAGGAGAGATTTCTTACTCAGTCTTTCATGTTTGTTTGATCTTGACAGTTAGATACATTTTGGCACAGGCAGGTTTCCAGTTCAATTTGGTGTTCAGGTTCACGTCTGACCTGTTAAATCTGACCCACATTGGCTAAAATGCAGGATCTAAAAAGAAGTCATAATATTTTTTCCTTTCCTTTTCACATAAGTTGGTGAAATTTGCAGGAAAATGGAGCCTTTCCAAGGTGGGTTAAGCCTGACAAATTTCAGGGAGACCCAGCCACAGTTTTGTGTGTGTGTTTGCTGGGAACCTTTAAAGGGTCCCCCCCCCTTTAAAAATGGGAAAGTCTCTAACTTCTATTTTTTCTGCCAGAACTGGATTCAATTTGTTGTCATAGCTGCCCCTTCTGAGGGAATGATGCTTGCCAAATTTCAGAAAAATAGGCACAGTTGTTCTTCTACAAGGGCTGACTGTTTTGAAGTGAGAATATAGAAATCACATTTTCTTCCCTAATTTTGTTGCTGGACAAAAATTGAAAACTGGGGACATATGAGAGAGGTTTCCCTTGGTAAAAAAAAAAAAATTGCCAGAGTTCAGGCAAATAAAGGTTATTGTGCAGCTACGTGATTTTACCTTTTTTAAAAAGAAACTGAAAAAGTCACCTCACAATTCGAGGTACACTCAGAGCCAATACATATGCCTAGTATATACTACTGTTTGACACAAATACCCAATAAAAAAGTAAATGTGGTTTTAAAAAACCAAAAGTTGTCTCTTTAAACTAGAACATTGCAGGCCGAGCACGATGATTATGCTGTGACTAGATGGGTTTTTTTTGTTTTAAATGTAATGTATGCAGAACATAAAAAGCCGAAAAACCTGCAGTTAAGCAGGAACTGAGGCTGATTTATAGCCAGGTTGAATTTTAATTTTAGATGAATTATTTTAAAAAGCAAATTATGGTTGTATTAATATTTATAAAATCATTTTAGAGCTATTGATGGCAATGGTTGTTTATAATCGGGTTTTTTGCTTTGTTTCCTTCTTCCCTTGCTGTCTTTGGGGTTTAAAGGTCTTCACAAAGACCAATCATGGAAAAAATATTAGTCACCATGTACTAGATGCAACCAGTTAGCAAGCCAATTGGAACTGCACTTGGCTGCAAATAATTCCCCATGCCTGTTGCTAAGTGAATTGCTTAAGCAAAACACTTCCTGTGTCTTTCCAAACACAGTTGCCTACTAATGCCAGTAGTGTCTTTTTGTAACATTTTCTAAAAATCCAAACAAGATGCTCTGTTTCTTTAGCCTTAACTTCTCTTCCCCCTAAACTATGTTAATCTTGGCTAGGCTTCTAAACTATGCACATGTACTAGCCTGTTTTCCAAGCTGAGGAATGCTAAAAGGAGCCTTGTGGAGGAAAATCAGATTCTAAGTGATATTATGCCTCACATTTTCAGCGACCGATTCATTATCTGTCAGGCATAATTAGTGCTATACATACAGAGTGGGGAACGTAAGCAGAACTGTGGTTAACTGGACAAAAGGTCATCCAGTCCATCGTTCTGCTTCAAACAGCGGCCATCCAGATGTGTCTGAGCGCTTGCTAACATAGCACCAAGGCAACAGCACTCTTCTGTTGCTTGTCCTCAGCAGCTAGAATCACAGGCATAACAGTTGCCATGGTTGATAACCATTAAAAGACTTGCCCTTCATGAATAGCATTGTGACTGTGTGTGTGTGTGTGTGTATATATATATATATATATATATCTGTATTTGTGTAAGCTCTGTGGGTATTAAAAGGTACATCTGGCAGCAGTTGCATGTTGGTCTTTGTCTGTGACCTACAAGTGCTACATGTTTCTTGGATATGTTTTGACACAACCACTTTCCTGGTGGTCACGTTAGCACTTAGCGGCCACCTTTTTGGCCCACTGCTGCAAAACCATTATTTGTGAGGTTTGGTTTCTAAAAGGTAGCTTTTCAGTGTCTCTGACAGAACGCCTGGGGTCCCCATGACTTCTGGCATGTTGGTTACTGACATGTTTGTTTGTTCCGTTTCTTTTTTTATAGAATATTTGTTTATTGAGGTTTTCAATGAAGAACTGACAAAATGGATAATGTAAGAAAGCAATAGCACCAAAGTGCACATAAATGGAAACATAAATTAACATGAACATTTCTGTTTGATCACTTATTTGCCCATAGCATAGTGGTGGGGCATCGACTATGCATGAAGAAAGTCCCAAATTCAATCCTCATCATCTCCAGGTAGGACTGGGAGATATCCTGGTCTGAAATCCTGGAAAGCCGCTGTTAAGTGTAGGCAATACTGAACTCTATGGACCAGTGGCCTGACTGTATAAAGCAGCCTTCCCCATTTGTTTAATATTTCTGTCTCTGTGTGCTCACTTTAGTTTCTGTGTTTTGATTTATTAGTTGCTGGTGGGGTTTTTTAAATGATGTTTTGTAAATTTGTTATTTTTAAGTCTATTTAATACATTTTATAGATTTTGGTGTGGGTTTTGTTTTTTAATAATGTGTATGCTACTTCTGTAAGCCTCTTTGAATCCCCCCACCCACCCTGGGCAGGATAGAAATTCTAAAAATATCGTAAATCAATCGTAATCAAACGTAAATCAATCAATCAATCAACCAATCAATCAATCAATCAATCGTAAATAAAATTTACATGTCAAGAAGTTTTAAAGCATTTTTAACTGTGGTTCCCACATGTCAGAATTTTTTTTGCCAAGAAACACGACAGTATACAAGATGATACACTACATTTAAACACTGTTTATGGGCAGACCAACTCAGTGGGTATCTTTTGAGTTTTAGTAGACTTTTGAGATCGGAATCAAGAGCAATTTGCCTCTCAATGAGGCTAATGTTCTTCTGTGGAGTTTTCTGATCACTGGGCATTGTGTTTAACTTTTATTATCTGGGCAGCCAGGTGCATGAACGTTATCAAATCACTTCTCTGCTCAAGACTGAATGTTTTATAAGTGATGTTCAAATGATTAAAGGGAATCAGAAAAATCAGGACCACCCAAATGTCTAATTTGGACAAAGCTGGCACTGTTAGTTGGCACCAGCTGAAGAACTGGGCTAGCATGTATTCATCAGTCTTCCCAAGCCTCCAAGTGTTTGCAAGGTAAATATCTTTCAAAAACTGGCTGCTTGCAGGGTGTATCAAGTGGCCTTGCTTTCCCTCCCCCCACCTTCTCTCTTTCTCATTTTGGAAGACGTGGGTTCCTTGTATATTTCACAGGACTGCCGGCATCTTAAAGGAATGTAGCAGGTTCTGTGGAAGATTCCCCAAAACTGATTCCAACAAACCTCTAAAAGCTCTTGGGACATAGGGTCAGTGCCTGAGAATGCTAGTCCGTATCAGATGTAGCACAGTGGAACAATTAGAAGGGTGTTCTTTTCTTGGTTTTAGATATTGTAGTGAGTTGTAGAGGAGAAAATAGTCTATTAGATCTCATAGAACAGGAGTTGCCAATATGATGCCCTCCAGATGTTGCAGACTACAACTGCCATCAGCCACAGCTCACATGTCCAGTGGAATGGGATGATGGGTGGCTGTAGACCAGTGTTTCCCAACTTTTGGTCTCCAGCCGTTTTGGGGCTACAGTTCACATAATCCCTGGCCATAGTTAAATGCTGAGCACATGTTTTAGCATTACAGTATGTGTGAATCAGGCTAGTGTTAGCATCTCCTGCTGGATAAAATGATGACTTTTCACTTCCAAACCTTTTAAAACATGGCCAACAGGGTTAAAACACCATAGCGTTTTGTTATTATATATCTAATTCTGATTTCCAGCATACCTTCTGAAAAGGGGAGAATACTGATGTAGGGAAGAGAGGCTTACAGTAACTATGTCACTTTTGGAGGGGGGGAACCTGCTCTAGCTATTAGACAAGGGAAATGGGAAAGCTTTGAGTCCTTCTTGCTAAATACCTCATGAATGAAGGACAGGGTTACACTTTGGAGATTGGTTTTACAAATCCCCCAGTGTGGTGCTATGTGTTGAGCTTGTCAATATTTTCCATATGCTGGACAAAGAGAAGTGGAGGTGGAACAGCTCTCATGTCTTGCATTGTGCTTTTGGTGAGAGGAATTGTCATGGTGGTAGGAATTAGACTCCTATCGCACCTCTCAATACAGATTATCCAGTTCCCACCAAAGGCTTGTTGCCTGTTGTGACAGGGCTATCCCACAAGACGTTTGTCAAGGCCAGACCTTTGCTACATGTAGGGAGTTTGTGGGAAATGATCTAGCTGTGTGTTAAAAACCTGGAAAAAGAGAAACCAGCTGTCTGATTTTAAGCATGGTTTGGCACACAAGATGTTTTTGCAAAGCCTGTTATGAATTCCACCCCCCTCCCCGTGTGATGAAGCCGTAACTATTAGATGCTGCTTGATTAGATGCAACCAAGTTTCTCTTATGTTGCTGCTGCTATGATAATGATGATGGCGATGATGATTTCAATTTCTTACCCACCATTCCAACAGGAGGTTCCAGAGCGGGTTACTACAGTTTAAAAATACAATATTGAAAATGGTTAAAGCAAATGACAAACAAAAGTTGCCTGTTAAACGACAGCTGTTAGTCAGAAAAGTAAGACTTAAGTTCTGGCACTGTAGAATGTCCTAAGACTATTTGCTGTGTATGCCTGTGTTTCTTTCAAACACATTTTCATTCTTTAGCATCTGTACAGAAGTGTGCAGAATTTGCTTGTGCTTACAGAGATGCCAGGATCTTCTGCAATCCTCACTTTGATTAGATTTCTCTCTCCCACCATATCATGTAGAAAGTTGATCACATGCTATCACATGATTTGTTTGTTTCGGTCCCTGTTTGGTCTATAGTTTGCAGGACAATAATACAGCTGAGATGACAGAGATATTAAGCAACCATACAATTGTTCTTGTCTTCACCAAAATATTCTGTTTTGTGGGTGGGAATATTTAGGGAAATAAATCGTGATGGTTTTGTCCTCCTATAAGTGCTTCCAAAGGAGATAACTTTGTGGTTACTGAAGGCAGCTTAAAGAGGACCCAGTTGGGTTCTGATGCTCTGGTTCAATCACATCTTGTCCGGAATCTGAATGCACAGGTGTAGTGATCCTCTTTGTTAAAGGCTTAAGCTTCATCTTCAGAGTGTCCTCCAGGAAACAGAGTCCTCTTTGTAGATAAAGGAACTTTAAGCTTCATGTCTTTTATCATCCTTGCTAAAGACTAGCTGTGCTCTCCAGCTAGGAAGGCAGATGAGAAAGATGTTTTGCGAAGGAGGCTGGGGTCCCAGGAAGAAAAGAAACAAGAGACTATAAATATACACTATGTCCTGGGAGAGGTGTGTCTGAAAAGAGAAATTCTCAGAGCTCAAATAACTACATTTGCAGGAGGAAGAATTAATCAGTATGAATACAGGGCTGTATCTAATGTGAGCTTATAGAAACAGAGGAACTGTCAGAGCCAAATATCGGGTCTCTAAGGGTGGCCATTCTCTAGCACTTCATGTGCAGATACTTTGGAGGAGTTAAGCCATATTTTGTTTCCTCTAGGCACTTCAAATGTGTGCTTTTGGCACATATCCAGAAAAATGCGGAGACATTGGAAATGTTCTGTTTAAATACCGTGCTGGTGGTATTTTTTAAAAAACCACATGTATACACTGTCCCTTATAGGGTTTCCTTGTGTGCCTCAGCTGCCTTTTGGGGGTAAGCTGTTCTTTTCTCGAGCCAGCTGCATGAAAAAGAAGGTGCAGGACAGACCAGCCCTATGTGGTAACCCATCACAATTATGTTGTTGTGTCCAATACTTACTGGGAAGGAGGCTCAGAATGTCCCCATCCAAACCAAAACTATGATACACATGGTGAAGGGCTTAGGTGCAACCTGAACACGGTGCAAAATGAAAGAGGGTACACCGGAGTCCCATAGGGGTTGCCTTTCGTTTTCCATTAGGAGGGTCACTGCCAGAACAGGAAACAACAACTTTCCAAGAGAAGTTCATAGAATCATAGAATCATAGAGTTGGAAGAGACCACAAGGGCCATCCAGTCCAACCCCCTGCCAAGCAGGAAACACCATCAAAGCATTCCTGACAGATGGCTGTCAAGCCTCTGCTTAAAGACCTCCAAAGAAGGAGACTCCACCACACTCCTTGGCAGCAAATTCCACTGTCGAACAGCTCTTACTGTCAGGAAGTTCTTCCTAATGTTTAGGTGGAATCTTCTTTCTTGTAGTTTGAATCCATTGCCCCGTGTCCGCTTCTCTGGAGCAGCAGAAAACAACCTTTCTCCCTCCTCTATATGACATCCTTTTATATATTTGAACATGGCTATCATATCACCCCTTAACCTTCTCTTCTCCAGGCTAAACATACCCAGCTCCCTAAGCCGTTCCTCATAAGGCATCGTTTCCAGGCCTTGGACCATTTTGGTTGCCCTCCTCTGGACACGTTCCAGCTTGTCAGTATCCTTCTTAAACTTGAAGGGAGTGGTGCTTCCAAGCAGAAAGCAGCCCATGAAGTGCCTTGTGTGCCACTTCTCCTCTGGCTCTGGGAGGTACAGAGATGGGTGCGACCTGTAGGCTGCCCATTTGGCCATGCCTGTATCGGAACAGAAATAAATATGGGGATGTGTGTGTGTGTGTGTGGTATTCAACAAGTAAGAAAGTGGAAGAATAGCCACTGGGGGTGGGTTGGGATATAGGGATATATGTATTTCCAGCAACCACATCAGGGAAAAGTAGCCAAAGAGAAGAGTAGGTTACTGTTTCTAAAATTAGAGATGGGGAAGTGGGGATGAAGATGCTGCATTTGAATGAAATAGATTTTTCTTACTAAGTTTTTATTAGGAATGTCAAATTCATACATCGCCGGGGACTGGGGACTGTGTGGCAGCAACAGAAGTTGGTGAAGGGGCTACTCAAGACTAGAGATGGGAAGGCCGGGGTGGGGGGGACCAGAAAAATTCGTGGGGGGGAACAGGTTTTTCTCTCCCCCCCTGTTTCCCCCCAAAGTTGCTTTTTTCCAGAAAAATTGAAAAAAAATGGTTTGATATAGTTTGAATATTACACACACACACACACACACACACACACACACCATTTTCCGGGGGGAAACGGCTTTGGAAAAAAACCCGGGTTTCCTCCTAATTTTCCCAGTCCCCCCCCATGCCTTCCCATCTGTACTCAAGGCATTCTTGAGTCTCTGCTCAAACCTGCAACATTGTTGCATTTATTTATTTTTATAAGAAAAATGCTTTTGAAATGCAGGCAGACATGCTATGCTTTGCAAGGTTTCCTGGCAAGTGAATAATGACTTCTTAACCAATCACATAACTTGCTATCCCTGCCCCAAGATGTCTTGGTTACTATTAGGTTGTCCAGCACTTTTTAAGAGTAGTAGAAATGCTCCTTGCCTATATTTATTTCCTGTCCCTTGGATTTTGTAGTGCTGCAGCTCAGCTGACAAATCCACAAACTTACAATTAAACAAGGTGATTTTAAACCAGTCCTGTGATAACAATTGCTGAAGTCTCCCACTACCATTTTAATCAATGTTTTATATTTGCTGTTAGCCACCCTGAGCCCAGTTTTTAAACCGGGAAGGGTGGGGTATAAATAAAATTTATTATTATTATTATTATTATTATTATTATTATTATTACTACTACTACTACTACTACCACCCAAAACCCCTCTCTGCCTGGATGAGATAATGCTGATATTGGTTTTATTATTATTATTATTATTATTATTATTATTATTATTGTCAGAGCATAAAATTAGTATGAACTGGCATCTTAGAGCCATACATATGGTTTACATACTTACTTCTTATATAAGATTTTAATGCTGATTTTTCATGGCTATCTGGCCAAAGGTCACAAGCAACACAAAGAATATCTTCTAGTCTGAAATGCGTCACTTGTAAATGTTTAAGCAGAATAGAATTTAGATTCCATTTGTAATTGAGTTAATATCAACCTTCCCCCCCCCCAAAAAAATGTGTAGGATGTGTGTGCGAAATCCAAAAACGTTCCGGGGTGGGGTGGGCTTACCTCTAAACACCAGAGGTTCAAGCTTTTCCTTTTTCCTTTTTTGAACAAGTAAGTAGGCTTTGTCACTGTTTCAAGGAAAGGATTGACTTCACTCACCAGCCTAGCATAGCAGTGTTCAGCCCTAACAGTTTTGGATTTGGAGGAGGAAGTAAAGGATTGGGCAAGAAAAGAGAGACAGGAGCTTGTGTTTTGATCTGTTACTGCTTTGGTTATGTTACTCTATAGGAGGGGCAAGCAACATGGTCCCCTCCAAAACCGTAGAAACATTGAATTGTGGAGTTGGAAGGGCCCTGAGGGTAATCTGCTCCAATACCTGCAATGTTGTTGGACTTCGGCTCCCATCAGCATGGTCGATAGCCAGGGATGAGGGGAACTGTAGTTCAATACCTGAACGATGCCACATCTGCTACCCCTGTTTTATAGATTGTGCTTAGTGACCGTATAAGAATAATAAATCTCCATGGGGGGTATTGTTTCTGTTTGTTAGTATGCTATATATTTTTGTGTTTTTATGTTGTAAACCGTCTTGTGATCTTTGGGTGAAGGGCAGTATACAAATTTAATCTATAAAATATAATAGTAATTAAAATAAAATAAAAGATGTGTCACACGACTTTTATGTTTATACTCAGGGGTGATGTTCTCAGTTAATTATACAGCACACACATGGTGTTCCAGATTGGCTGGGACTATACTCTGTAGCATATTCAGCATAATTTTGCCCTGCTTTCTAGAGAGATGGACATATCCCCAGCAAGGTTAAGGAGAACTATCTATATTCTCACATCAACTGGGACAGCATCTTGGACGTTGGGGGGGGGCAGTGGGGAATGAAATGCATGCTAATTATGCTACTAGTTCCTGCTGCTAGTTCCTGGCACTAATTAAGGCTTCACCAGACCTTTCATCCTCCATCTACGAAAATTAATAGAAAAAAATACAATGATACTTATTGTTTCATAAGTACCTAAAAATATCCCAAGGCAGCAGTATCCAAAATGGTCCTACAGTGCCACATGTAAGGTATAATGAAACGCTACGGAAAAATAGTCTTGAGAGAAGCGATGGAGATCCTTAAAACCCTCTACAGCAGAGCCATGTACGCAGATGCTATTTCCATCAGTATGGATCATGTATGTAATTTTCCTTTTCAGTACAGTTGTCGTGTTTAACATATGCTTGTAAAAGTACTTGCCCCTTTCCTCTCTGATTTTTTTTCCTTCTCTGGCTTGGCTTGTATAGAGATGTGTTGCTTCAGGCAACGCACTGCTCTCTCGCCCCTTCGCAGAGTCTTTGTAGCACCCAATACGACAGAACCGAAAATTGCTTATATTGCTTATGTAAAATACTCATATTATTCCCCCAGCGCTCTTACCTTCCTCTTGTGTCCTCATTCTTTTCTTCCAAGTCAGCTTTCAAAGCTTTCCTCATCCCCTCCCTCTCCCATTTTACTTCCTTCCCTCTGCTTGTTTTCTTGCTTAGACTTCTCCTGGCTTATCTCACCCCTGTGGATTCCTGTTTTGTTCATACTCCCCCCCAGAGCACTGAAGTGCTCTCAGCTTCTAAAGCTGAAGATAAGGATTCTTTTCCAGGCCATAGGAATATAAATGTAAGAGAGGCACATGGGGAGGTGGAGGTGGTGATGGCAGTAGTGGCAACAGGCTACAGAAGCAGGAAATCTGGAAGCTACAGTAGGACTGTGTACAAAGCATCCTGCCCTAGACGGGCTATTTCCTTTGAGTTCAGAATTCTTTCACTGAGTGGCCACAGAGTTGTGCTTGCAAAATGGTCAGTGGTTAAGTTGTGGGATGCTGCTAACTTCACAGTATCACTTGCCATTTGTTGGATAATGTAAATGTTCACTGTAGCCTTAGCTTAAAAGACTTCCTGCTTCAAGGACATATGCCTCTTCTTTAGGCAGTTGGAGCTGCAATCCTACATAGACACACTAGGCAGTAAGTCCCATTGAAGTCATTGAGTTGACATGTTTAAGATGACGCTCTAAATGCACTGTTTCAACTGGGGCTGCAAGCTTTAGTTAGAGGCTGTGAACTAAGAGCACACTTGCGTATTTTCTGAGGGTGTTTCACTCTTGGATAGTTCCATTATAACATGGAACAAAAATCAGTACTGAATAAGTACTTTTCTTTCAACCAGTGCACTTTTTCTTATGGGGGTGCTCAAGGGTATGCAGTACCGGCACCTCTTTTTGTTGTGGTACTTACTGTAACAACTTCGTGGTGAGTACCAGCACCTGTTTTTCTAGGGGGGGGGCTGCTTTCAACACTGGGTGGTAGCTTTCGTTTGCACAACTGGTGATTGTTTTACACTTTCTACACAAGAAGTTTGTGCAAAAACCTGGGATTTTATTAAAATTTATTGATGAAGATGCTTAGAAACATCAGGTGCTTAGAAATCCTTTCATCTGTTTACAAACTTGGTTTCAGTGCATATAATTCCCCTATAATTCCCATTGAGTCAGTTTACATGCTCATCCATATTGCTGAATGGGGCAATTTTCAGATGACTACAGACTCCACAGCCATTTTCCTTACTTTTTATGCAAGTAAGCCTTGGAGAAAAAGTTTGGACTCTTCTTGTGTTCTCAGTTGCAGTGCGATACTTGGAACCTGAATGATACCATGGAGACATGCTCTTTGCATTTGGTAGACAAATGAAAATTAATGGGGGCCGTTCTGAACAGGTACTGAAACGAGATGCAAATTAATGAGCAGCAAAAGGGAGGACAGGAGAATGTGAAGAAAGAAACATGTAAAGGATCAGGTGCCCAAGAAGCAATTTTCTAGACTCCACATACAGTTTAGAGCCATAAAGCAGATAGAATGATTTTGTGAGGGACTCTAGAGCAATTCAGGAATCACCTAGATGGCAGAGGAAGCCAAAACTGTGCTGGGAAGTAATGTAGACAGAACAAAGCAATTGGAGTATGACAGGATACTCTGTGTCCGTGTCCCAACTGTGTAATTGAGGTTGTTGTTGTTTAGTCGTTTAGTCATGTCCAACTTTTCGTGACCCCATGGACCAGAGCACGCCAGGCACTCCTGTCTTCCACTGCCTCCCGCAGTTTGGCCAAACTCATGCCAGTCGCTTCGAGAACACTGTCCAACCATCTCGTCCTCTGTCGTCCCCTTCTCCTTGTGCCCTCCATCTTTCCCAACATCAGGGTCTTTTCCAGGGAGTCTTCTCTTCTCATGAGGTGGCCAAAGTATTGGAGCCTCCGTTTCAAAGCTTTTGCAAATCAGAGCACGTTGTAACTACCAGTGTGCAGTAATTCCTTCTGCAAAAAACAAACAAACAAACACCCAGCTCCACAGAGGCAGAGTCCACTGCAGGACTTTTAAGGAGCAAACATCCCACAGCACTTACAGAAGTTACCAGTGTAATGCTTCTTCCTTAAGTGGCACTCTGTTCACTGGTGTAGGAATAGTTAGCTTCTGAAGATCTTGAACCCGTAATGAACAGGAATGGTATTTTGAGAGGAGATCCTGCTAGTTTAAGTTCTTTTTTATGAAAGATACATAATTTGATCATTATAATTGCTACTTCTTTTTATCTGTTTCTCCCATAATGCTCAGTATGGAATGCCCATGGAAGCTTATTGATGCTATGTTTGCAACATCATAATTTTGTAAATGATGCATCTTTCCCTTTATTTGTTAACACTCATTCCCACTAGATGGCATCATATCCTCCACTTTCAAAAAAAAAATCCCATGAAGCTTTGGGAGTTTGGACTATTACTACAACGCTGCTCCAAAGAAACCACTCGTGTTTGGAACAGTGCCAGATTACATTAACCTGTCCTTGGGTTGGTGTGAGGATGAAGAATCATCGTTAATTTGCAACATTCCGGATCCGTGGAGGGCAATTTCCAATGCTGTGAAACCTGTTTAATGATGGCAGAATGGAAAGAAACAAAAGTGGCCCTAATTGATTCAAAATATAGGCCCCAAAGCTCTAAAGGTGGTGCTGTCATTGTTGTGGTTTATAGAGCATCTGAGATATAATAGTCAATTAAAAGTGGAAATTAAAACCGCTTGTCTATGCAGCTCACAATCCAAACAGACAATTTAATCATGACCTCGAGTACCATTTTGTGACTGAGGTGCAAAACCCTGCTTCAGTTTAGATTTGTCTGGCCAATAAAACCTCACGAACCCTTTGTTTAGCTTGGGATTCTTAGGGAGCAATCCAAACCCAAGATTTGTCAGGATCAACTGGGAACTGGCTACTGTTAACAGAGTGAACAGCTTCTGGCCATGATGACTGTACTCTATCTCTATGGTTGGGGGCATACTAGTTCCAGAAGGCTGTAGGGTGGAGGTGGGGAGTGTTCTTGTGTTTGGGTCTTGCTTGAGAGTTTCCCACAGGCATCTTGGGTGGCCACTGTGAGAATAGGATGCCAGTGGCCTGATCCAGCAGGCTTTTCTTACAGCCCTTATTTATAATGGACAAATGTCTATCTGAGTCTCAGCTTAGTTGAGACTGTGCTGACTGAAGTCCTTCATTCCAGCTCAGCAGAAGGTGTGGTGGCACAAGTCCCCCATCTGGATAGCTCTGCCCCTGAGTTCATAATGGGTGGTTTATAAGGCCCTGCCATGTATTGAAAAGACATGAAGTGGGTTATACAGCCATGCTTCCCCAATGCCCATATGTTCTGGGTACATTTAAAGAGTTATCTGTGTGAGAAGGTACCCTGGCTACATTAGGGCCCCTCCACGCATGGAGGATCACCCAGCACATGCATTGGCATGTGTGGAGAACTCCTTCCCACATTCTTTGAACATGTCTATATCAATGTGTGTGTTGCTTTGCCAGGCAGCGGCATCAAGGGATGAGATTAGCCAGTGTGGTACCCTCTCCAGCTTTTGCTGCTCGTTAATTTGCACCTTGTTACTGTAACTGTAAGGTTCATTCAGATTCTGGCCTTGCTTCCCTGTCAGAGAAATAAGTAGTGAAGTCCTTATGGGAACCAGTGTTGAATGATCTGCGGATTGTACCTGCACCTAGGTGTTTATTGTCCTTTAAAGCAAGCGTAGGTTTCAGCCTATTTTGACAGACACAAACCAAGTTTGAACGGGAGTGCATTTTCTCCTCTAGCGTTTAGTGCATTGTGGGAAAGGGCATTTCCTGTTTCTGCCATCAAGAACGATGTTTAGCCCATAAGTAATGAGAGTAAACTGTGCTCACCCAAGGAAGAGAGTGTCTTGGAGCAGATGGTATCATGCTGCAAAACAACCTGCCACTAAAACATAAACAGACAGCAATGACATATGGATATAGGGGATAAACCCCTCAAACAGGCTGTAAAGCCTTGGCTAAAACATGTTAGACTCGTAACAGAAAACTGAAGAGCCTGCCTTATTGTGGGCTGGTAAATTCAAGGGATCTTACTGGATCCCTTTGAGGCAATAAACTGAGCTCCAAGTTGTTTTTCCTTTGAGCAGAGGCATGCTGTGCTCCCATTGTTGTTGTTGTTTTTACATTTATTTAAAAATATAATGATAAACTTTCAGAACAAATGACAGATATTAATTGGTGCAGCAGTGGTACCTGCATAGGACTACTGTCTGCTTAATGAGAGAGCCCCAACAGAAAGAGTTTCTCTTCATCATTTCAAAGATAGGAATATAGCTCTGAAGTCTAATTACCTCTGTATATGAAAGAGCTGACTGCATCTTTCTTCTTACCAGTAGGATATATCCCATTTTTCACCTAGAACTATTCAGTCTTGTTGACTAAAGGGTATGACAGGGTTGAGATGCATTTTCATTTTCACATGATTATCCTCTCAACCACATGAGGACTACGGTTGCATTAAGCCCAACCACATGGGTACAATTATTTCTTTATTATGGATTGTAGTCCATGCTATCCCCTACCCATTGATGTTAATAGACATGACTAACTTAGCTTCGTTAATTTCAATGGGTCTGCTCTGAGTAAAACTTGGCTGGATATAACCCTGTTTATATCGTGTTTTTAAAGTAGCATGCCCACCAAAGCAGTTTATTATTATGTGCATTATCTTTTTTTCCTCTACACCCAGATAAATTGAATGATTCCAAGAATTGTTGCCAGTTGTTGTGGGGATCTCCAGATATAGTACTAAAGTTGCATGCTAATCCTTACGTGAGGCAGTAGCATGCAGAGGTGAATGTGTGACTAATAAGTTATTCATATTTTGAGGTGAACAAGATGCCACCTCTTTCCCTGCAAAGAACGCGAGAATTCCAGTGATACCAACAGAATCTTGGCATTAAGATCTGTAGCTTTGATATGAAAATGAGATGTATATGGCATCATGGTAGGTATCCCATAGGCATTTTTCATTGTTCAGGACACTGCTACTTGAAATTTAACTTTAAAGTTTTGTCTCTGTTATCCTTGCCTGATCCTCACCATAGATTTCTGTTCTCATGGGTGGCATGAAACTTGTTTTCTGACTGCTTCAGACTTCCCTACTGGTTTGATGCTTAATCAAGGGACAATGCATTGGGTTTAACACTGGGAGAAAGCACTTGGTTCTTGGATAGTTCTGAATGGAAAGGCAGGGTATGGACTAACCAAAATAAATAAAGTATATGTGAGACACAGATCCAGCCTTTTCTAATTATAGTACTCTTCATCTCTAGCCCCAGAGTTGGATAGTTCACTCTTTTTTCATATTTACTCTTTTTGGCTTGTCTGTTAAACCAGGCAATGACAGTCTTTATTCAGAATAATAATAATATAATAATAATAATTTATTATTTGACCCCGCCCATCTGCTGGGTCTCCCCAGCCACTTGGGCGGCTTCCAGCAAACATTTAAAATACATTTAAAATATCACAGTTTAAAAACTTCCCTAAACAGGGCTGCCTTCAGAATTTTCTGAATGTCGGTAGTTGTTTATTCCCTTGACTTCTGAGGAGGGCGTTCCACAGGCGGGCGCCACTCGAGAAGGCCCTCTGCCTGGTTCCCTGTAGTTTTGCTTCTCGCAGTGAGGGAACCGACAGAAGGCCCTCGGCGCTGGATCTCAGTGTCCGGGCTGAATGATGGGGGTGGAGACGCTCCTTCAGGTATACAGGACCGAGGCCGTTTAGGGCTTTAAAGGTCAGCACCAACACTTTGAATTGTGCTCGGAAACGTACTGGGAGCCAATCAGATCTCTCAGGACCGGTGTTATGTGGTCCCGGCGGCCACTCCCAGTCACCAGTCTAGCTGCCGCATTCTGGATTAATTGCAGTTTCCGGGTCACCTTCAAAGGTAGCCCCACATAGAGCGCATTGCAGTAGTCCAAGCGGGAGATAACCAGAGCATGTACCACTCTGGCGAGACAGTCTGCGGGCAGGTAGGGTCTCAGCCTGCGTACCAGATGGAGCTGGTAGACAGCCGCCCTGGACACAGAATTCCTGTGCCTCCATGGACAGCTGTGAGTCCAAAATGACTCAACTTGATGCAAAATGATGCAACTTGAGTTGATAAATAGAAACGCAAGGAGTGGCCTCGTACCAAGACAGACGTGTTCACCATCTAGCCCAACATGTTGTACTCCTGCTCTCCAGCGGTCATTCGCATCACCTAAAATCTTAGGGCCCTTTCTGCAATTTAAGTATGTGCTCTTCCTTTGTGCTATGGTCTGTCCTCAGATAGTCCAGTTATTCTGATATTTTTCTCTGGCGATAACCACATTCGTTCCTTATACATGGATTGCATAAGGAATGTTTCAATACATTTATTTGTGTGTACCACTAAAATGGCTTTTTTTGTTTGGTAGTGAAGATGTGAATGAAACATGGAAATGATTTCCAGCAAGCAGCCTATTAATTCTTTATGTGTGTTAGGCTATGAGAAGTTGCCATGAGTAGTTAATAGAGCATGAAACTCTAGACCAAGAAGTTATTGGGTCACTGAGGTTCCAGAAGTGGATCTGGGAAAAGTGTGCTGCTGCTTTTTATTGGTGCTACAAGGATACAACATACCTGCTTTTCTTCGCACAACCAGGTTGGTGACACAAGCAAGTGTGGTGTGCATGTTTGATCAGAGCTGTGCTTGCTACATGCACAATTGGCAATTCAACTCATATTGATTTCACCACCACAAAGCTACATAAAGTGGACTGGGCACATTAGCTGTGGGCTGAGTTGCAGTCAGGAGAAGCAGTCTCCTAGTTATTATGTTGTTGTTATAACAAAGAGGAAACCTTTCTGGCTATCCTGAGTGACTGGGCCCTAGAACAGTGGGTCATGGAAGCAATCAGAAGGAGGCTGGTGACCTTGGATTTAATTTTAAATGGGGTCCAGGACCTGCAACTGTTATTGAACCGACTGGGAACAGTGTCCACAGTGCAAAAGGGATCCTGGAAGCTACAGGCCAATTAGCTTAGCAGCTGTTCCACGAAAACCGATGGAAAGCATTTAACGATAGAATTAACAAGTATATAGAAGAACAGGTCTTACTGAAACAAATCCAGCATGACTTCTTCAAGGGTAAGTCCTGCCACACTGACCTTTAAGAGTTATTTGGGAGAGTTTCAGCAAGCATACAGATAGAGGTGATCTGGTCAAAAAGCTTGTGATAAAGGCTCCTTGCTAAGCTTAGCAGTCATGGGAGGACAGTAACTGGTTAAGGAACAGGAAGAGTAGGAGTAAACAGGAAAAAGCTCTCTCAATGGAGGGGGTATAAGAAGTGAAGCCTTCCAAGGGTTGGTATTGTGAGCTGTGCTCTATCACTTGTTCATGAATGGTCTAGAGTTAGGGATGAGCAGTGAGGTACAGTAATAAAGTTTCCCCACTGTTGTGGAAGGCGGTGAGACTATGTGATGACAATGCAGCGAAGGGACAGGGACAGCTAGTGTGGCCTTAACTACCTCCCCTTCACACAATTGTAATCACATTTGTTGTTGCTGTTATTTCATTTCATTTATGAATGGCTTCTTAAGTATCTTGAAGCAATTTCACAGTGCAGTAGAAGCATGTATTAAACAAATTGCATGTATTGGAGCAGTTAAAACAATTGCATATATAAAAAACTATTTCATATCAAATACAGAGCAAAATACAGATAAAAATCTCCACTTAGAAGGCTTATTGAAAGAGGAAGGAGAATGCCCCAATAAGGGAGGGAGAGTCTCTCTCTCTCTCTCTCTCTCTCTCTCTCTCTCTCTCTCATTTTTTATGAGGGAGAAGGAGGGACGAAGTTGTTTTGGGCTTAGCTGCTAAATCTTCTTCCACCACAATCAGGAAGAAGACTATTTTTGCCTTAATAGCAAAATAGCGAAACCTCTGTTTGTCTCTATACAACTGAAAAGGGAAGAGCTCCTGAATCCAACTTCTCCAATGTGAACAGCTGGAGCCCCTAAGGAGAAGACTTTGCCCAAAGTTGCCTTGCTGTTCCATGTTGGAGAAAAGGGGGTCAGATTGCTGCTAACTTGTGTCTCAGCTGACATAGCCAATGGTGCTGGTGCTTCAAACACTGCGCAATTCAAAACGTGTCCCTTTTTAGTATTTGCTGAGCAGGACCTTAAGAACTGAGGAAATGATGTTCAGGGTCAGAAATTAGAGGAAATGGGAGATAAACAAGACATTGAAGGAGAAGACTGTATGTATCAGAACACCAGGAAAATACGTGGATCAAAACTTGTGACCAGAGGGAAGGGAGGAACATGATACGCACACAAACAGTGTGAGTGGGTAGGAAAGGAAGTAAAAGAAGGGAGTTGCAGTATGTGGCTGCCTAAGCATATGAAAGACATTTACAGTCCCAAAATGTTAATCTGACTCGAGCGTTTGCTCGCTGTATAAATTTCCTATGAATTACTCGACTTTAAGACTCAAGGATTTTGCTTCCCGCAATGGAGGACTTTTGTTTTTCCTTCTGTTCATTAAAATTGCCTTTCATGAATCCAAAAATAAAGCTCACAAAGTCTGTGATTCAACCCACATGCAAATGGATGGCGAGGAAAGGATCTTGGCATTGCCAAGTTAGGAGGAGAGGTCACAGGGGGTGCACATTTGACCACATGGAATGCATTATGGGGCCTAATGTGGGAGGAGGAGAAGGCGGTTGGCACAGGGATTAAGGAATGAGAGCATTAAGCTGTGACGTTTGTAACGTTCTGTTTATGCAGGCGTAGGAGGCGGTGCCGCAGTCCTAGGGATCCTCTCATCTTTGATTCAATAGTGACCTCAGCTGCTCCTGCATGGTGCTGAGGAGACAGTGCTGCAGGGTATGACACGGATGACCCAGTAGGGTACATTCAAATCTTTGACATTTCTGTCAGTTCCTCACGGCGACTCTAAGGCAGGGGTGAGCAGAAGGTAGTACAGGATCTTCTGGTAGATTTCCAGGGATTTGAAGGTTTCTGACTCCCCATTGTTTAACAATAGTAACAATTCGTGTGTGGGAAGACTGTGTGTTTGTTATGGTACTCAGAACAAATTTCTGGCCTCGGGCTTCTCTAGTCCTAAGTTTGCATGCTTTGTACCTGGCCCCAGTTGGTGGATCTGGGAGTTCTAGTTCCACAAGATTCTAGTCTGCCCTGCACCCTCCTGGCTCCACCTTGTGGCTCATCCTGAACGTTTTGCTGGGGAGGGGGAAACAGTTGGGTGCTTTTAGAGAAATGCTTCCGGGCATTATAATGTCCATATCCAAATACTTGCAAATCCATTCTTCAGCACTGTAAAACCTTCTCTCCAACTGTGTTGGACAATGCAAGCTTTTCATTTCTCATCTTTGTCTAGTGTTCCCTGCCTCTCTCTTAGTCATGAAACATTGCACTGGATTTGGGGATAAATAACCTCAATATTTGTTGTACATGGAACTTTGAGGATCCTGTATCTTAAACAGCAACAGCAACAAAGTATTGAATTGTTGCATGGGATACTTCCAGAAATATTTATGCTGATTTGACCTCTTTTTCTTTCAGTTGCCTGTCCTGTGTGAATGGATTCTTCCCTTGCCATTGGTGTAAATATCGTCATATTTGTACCCACAATGCCGCTGACTGTTCCTTTCTGGAAGGGCGTGTCAACATGTCTGAGGTAAGTTACCAAGACTGCCTTTGCAACTGTGTGTTGTGGATCCTCTCGTTTCTCCCCACATCCCTTTCTTCATAACAATGCTACATACAAAAATACCTGTACCATTTAAAAGTATCCAATCCAAGGCTCAGGTAGTAAAAAAATAACACCACCCTGTTTTGTACTGTGGTAATTTGTATATGGGGCTTTGTTCTGGGCATCACTGTTCAAAAATGTGGGAAATGATTTAAGAGAGCCACAAGGGTAAGAGAGAATATAAAAGGCAGGTCATACCGGGGAAAGCTGATTTCTTATTTTGATTTCTTATTTACTTTCTATACCGCTTAATATATTAAAAGTATCTCCAAGTGACGTACAGAAAACTGAAGCAACAACAGACAACTTAACCAAAATATTACAAATGCACAGTTACATATTAAAACATTACATTAATACAAAGTTACTGATATATCAGTGTTCTCGAAGCTACCAACATGAGTCTGACCAAACTGCAGGAGGCAGTGGAAGACAGGAGTGCCTGGCATGCTCTGGTCCATGGGGTCATGAAGAGTCAGACACAAGTAAATGACTAAACAACTGATATATCTCAATCAGTATCAGTTCATTTCCCTTCAAACATTCCTTCTCAGCCACCTGGGTTCTCACCCAGGGTCCAGCCAAACGCTCAGCTCACCCACAAAAGTCTCACAACAAGAAGAGTTCCTGGAAACCATGACTATCACCCTAGTTTCTCAGTGTGCACTTGCTTTTTATGGGCAGGTATCAAGGTGGATGCTACTTCCTCAGCTATGTCTCATTCAGCTGCACTCTCCACACTCAGTTCCAGGTGCAGCAGGTTTGTTGTGTTTCTCAGGGGGTCCAGAGGAGGGGGAAGTGTCCCCCTCCATTCACAGCTCATTCTTCACCCTCTGTCCTCCCCTCCTCCTTCAGCTGTTTGAAGGACCTTGGTATATTTAGCTACGGAACAAGTTCAGAGAAAAGGTTTGGAGGTGCGGGAAAGAGGTTAACAGTCTTCATTGTGGGAGAAAGAGAACAAATAATTGTTCATTCTGTTCACTTCTGTGAATTGTTCAGTCTGTGATAGGATAAGAAGTTATGGTTTAAAAGTACATTATTTTGGCTAATCTTCAGGAAGACCTGCCTGGCTGAAAGAGAAATTCCATAGTATAAGAAACTGTCTTGGAAACGTGGTGGAATTTCCCCCCTTTTGAAGTTGTAAAAGAAAGGCTGGACAGGCATTTAGTGAAGCAAAAGAAGACAGGCCTTAACCTATTCGCCATGTTCATCATGCATCTTGACTCTTTATGGAAGCAAGTCCCATTACTTTCCAATGCACTACTAAGTGTGCTTAGAATAGCATCATAAAACTTCCTTAAATCTGATACAGAAAACAGGTTAGCAAGTCCTGTTGTGCCATTGTTTCTCATGACTTTTGTGAGCTGGAACGAACTTGTGCAAGCCCTGGGCTCACACATCACATAACCCTACTCCTAGCACCAACTCTTTTTTTTTTTTTTTTACTTGCTACATGGTTGAGAGGAGAGCTTTCAGCAGTGTGGCTTTAGTTTCAGTTAATCTGGGTGTTCTGTTGCCTGTGATCCAAGAGTCATGGTTTGTAACAAACTCAGGTTAGTTTAGCAAGCCAGCTTCACAATTCATGGTTTGAAGTTAGCTTGCTTTGAAACTGAACAGTTTGTTATGAACCAGAATCCCTTGTTCACATGCAATGATGAGCCAAAATTCATTAAAAATGAAAGTACAGTGGAACCTTGGTTCTTGAACCGTTTAGTTTTCGAAGAAATTGACTCCCGAACACTGAAAACCTGAAAGTAAATGTTCCGGTTTTTGAACGTTTTTTGGAAGCCGAATGTCCGATGTAGCTGTCAGCTATTTTTTTCTGGGGTGCCTCCTTGGTTTTCAAACGTTTCAAGGAGTCAAATGGTCTTCCAAAATGAATTAAGTTTGAGAACCAAGGTTCCACTGTAAATGCTGTCAGGGGCCTCCTGCTCTCCACGTGGAAGGAGAAGGGGGAGAGTGTATGAGCCCATGGCTCATTCTAGCTGTAAACTATGGTTTGTCGTAGCGATGACAAACTTGCAGTTCCTGGTCCAGATATGGCCCCTAAGGCCTCCCAAGACATTTTGCTTTCAGTGGTGGTGACAAAAATTCAAGGCATGAGAGCAATACAGGGCATGTAACTGTCAGTGGCTGGGCTTTGTAGGGATTACAAAGGGCCCTACAGTTTTCTGGGGTCTCTGCATTAAGCTGCTGCTGCTGCTGCTTTCTGCTGCAACAAACACTTCTGGAGTGCTTGGAGATTTCTGTAAGTGATTGGATGATATCACTGCTATGAGCATCACTGAGGACAGTGTTATGCAGAGGTTCTAAATGGTGCATTAGTGAAGAAAGTGCAGTTTTCCTCCTCATGACTCTCAGCCCAGCACCATGATGGCGAGGGAATTTTAACAATGGTCACCAGTGAGAGAGAGAGCTGCAACACAGTGAAGTGGGGGAGGTGTTGTCACCTCGTGGAGAGGCTTTTAAGCTTCAAACCCAAAGGTTGATGTTCAGAGAAAGAGGAGAATTTCAGTCCAGAGGTAGTAGAACAGGGCCCCTACAGATGGTGCTTTGTAAAGGGAATTGTAGACTATCGGTTGTACTGAAGTGGTTGCCATTCCACCCTTCTCCTTATGCCTCAGGCAGGGGGAGCAATGACAATTAATTCATTAAAGGTGGTGCTGTGGGGGAGAATAATAATTGCTACAGACCATTAAAGCCAAGCAGTATTAGTTTTTGGTGACTGTAACAAACCATACCAGGGCAATGAATTAATTTCAATTAATGTTTTAAAAATTAATTCAAGTTAATCATATGCATTAATAAGATTTTCAAGCTGCCTCAGTCATGTGCACTTTACACTTCAGCCACACCGACTTGGGCAAGTGGTCCCCAGAAGGTTTGCAGTGGGACGGCAAGGCCCTTGGACTGGAAACGTTAGCCAGGCTGTTCAGAAGATAAGGGCCTGGCTTGTGGGACTTTTGTGTGGCGGGATGCTCTGGAATCTTCAGTGGAGAGAAATCTTTCAGCACCAAGAGGATTTTGCTTCTCCCCCCTTTTTTGATTTACCCTGGTTGCACAGTCAGTCTGCAAGCCATTAGGAGAGAAGCCTGCGGGCCAGAATGTCTGTTTCAAATAGGTCACTGTTGCACTCACTGGGGTCTTTCCTTCCTCTTCCTGTCTTATCTTTATTAGTCTGTCATTTCAGCCCTCAGGCACATCTTTAACTCTTTCTCTGCTGCATTGACAGAATGTTCCTCCAGCAAACCCAAGTTGTGATTGTGACAGATTTTTCAATTGCCTTCTAAGCTACCTTGCAGGTGAGACACCTGGAGATTTTCACAGTATATATGGTGAATCCTCCAGTGTCCTTAAAGATGACCAATATAAGAGCTGAGGAAACCAACCATTTCCTAAAATGCATACTTTATTTCATTTCGAATTTGGTTAATGTGATGCGGAGTTTGAATTGTCATTGTCAGTGATTTCAAGTGACAGATCACCTGCCCTGCAGAAATGAGCATTTGTATCCTGAGTGT
Organism: Lacerta viridis; assembly: GCA_900245905.1. Taxonomy (NCBI): domain Eukaryota; kingdom Metazoa; phylum Chordata; class Lepidosauria; order Squamata; family Lacertidae; genus Lacerta; species Lacerta viridis. The sequence continues at coordinate 751,632 of OFHU01003090.1, forward strand.
CAGTTCTTAGAGGCAAGGACAGAGTTTCGCTTTTAGATTTCAAAGGAGCAAGGAGTGCTAAAATAATACAGTGCACTGGCTAATGAACTCAGGACAACAGAACAATCTCATTGTGTGCCCTTTTGTTGCAATGAGGTTTTTTTTAAATAATGTAATGTAATGCATCCTCCCAATAAAGCAGCCAGTTACTGGTTTTTCTTACATTTGCTCTGGAGGATTACACATTTTGAAGATTCCTTGTATAGCAGCAATTCTTGTTATTCCACAGTGGCTAGTTGTCTGTCTAGCTACTATGAGCTGGGTGAGTAGTGAAGGCAGGGGCTGTCAACTCTGTGCAGTGTGACATCCCATATTACTCTGAAAGAAAATAACTCCCCAAGAATGAGGTATAATTTGAGGTAAAGTAACTCCGGAGTCTGTTTTCAATTCCAGTGTTTAGTTGTTGGAAAGAATGAAGTTGGAAAGAGAAGTAAAAAAGAGAATTGTTTCTAACATGTACAGAGTTCCTTTCTGTCACCACTTGCTGACCACAGCCAGCCTCCTATGTTTAGGATCAGGGTGACACTTGCAAGTATTCTGAGACTGACTTAAACCCCAGTTTGTAATTATTTTGGAAATTAAAGACATTCTGTGAACACCTACTGAATGTTTCAGGTAAAATCTACTGCCTGTCCAAAACAGCTCCATCCATCCTTCTACTTCTTGATTTTCTCAGGGGTTTTTGCCTTTTTGGGAAGGAACAACAACAACAACAACAACAACAACAACAACAACAACAACAACTGTATACATTTAAATAAAATGAAGTAGAGGGCTCTCTAAAATACAGCTGAATGCATATAGAGAACTTTGGTGCATTTGGAGTCAAAGGTGATATGGTGGAGAGCTGTGATCAACTTATCAGTTTGTAATTTTTAATCATATTGCTGCTGGAGATAAAGTCTTCCTAGAAGGCAGGCCTCTTTTCCCTCTTGATTCTAGATATGTAGACACTGGGGTTAATAACTGAACAATGAATGAAATGTGTGTTTTCATACATTTCATACAATGAGTTTCATGTGGAGAGCATAGCTTCATGTATGAAATTATGTTCTCCACATGTTCTAGTGATGAATCATGGTACTGAGAACATACCTGAGAGTTAACCCTTAGCCAAACCTGGCTCAAGGTAAGTGCCATGTTATAGTAGTTTAATTAAAGGGTAACATGGTACTTGATCATGACAGGCATTTGTAGCTAATTTAGATATGTTATGTTACATTAAAATAGTGACACTATTCTGATTGTGAGATCTGCTTTCAAATTGGAGGCTAAATCTAAAATGGTGGTTGATGAGAGATGTTTGAAACATGAAACACTCTGCCTAGAGAAAGTAGTTCATAGCTACATGTGATGCTCAGAACTGTTTCACTTAGAGGTTAGGATGTGTTAAATATATGACCCCAACCAAGATGTGCAAAGGGGGAACTATGGACAAAGAGAGGATGCAGGATGGATTTGCAGAGCCTTGATGTCAACAACTGCAGCTGCAGTTAGATGACCTTTCAGACACCTTCTTTTGGTGGTTCCAAAGACCAGTATGTGATGTCCCTGATAAAAAACAGGGCTATTTTTGTGGTTTCTGCCTTGTAAATTATCACCTTCCTCCATAAGTTAGGCAGCATGCACTATTTCAAACAGTTTCCTGCCTTTTGTGGGATGGGATGAAAAAAACCACCCCCTGAGTCTCAGTGAACCAAGGGCAAACAGAACACGTAGCTATATTGCCAGGTAACTATTCAGAAAACCGTATTTGGAAAATACTGAAATTCATATCTAACTCCTGTTGTGAAAATGAGTGTGCCCTTGGCAGGCTCAGATGACCATAAAATCCACCTCTGCCTCCACAGAAAGCACTTTGGACAGACCATAAACAGTGGCGCAATATCCTAAGAGGCATTTTGCTATTCAGCCCTGTCAGCAGAATGCAAAAGAACTTGTGTTCTTCAAAAGGACTTGGTGGGTCACAAAGGACTCCTGTGTGTATTCCCTAGAGAGCTCACACCACACTGTGGCTCTTGCCCTTTAAGATGCCAGCAGACCCCACTGCCGCCGTTCTGTTTCTTTTTTGCCGCAACAGAGAAATAAGGACGCCCTTCTAGATTGTGTGTGTCAGAATGCAGATTGACACCATTTGGAAGCAATTGCCCTCCACTCCAGTGGAGGGAACTGTTATAAGCCAGGAGTGGGGAAACCCTTTTCAGTCCAAGGGTCACATTTGCTTCTGGACAACTTTTTGAGGGCCACATTCCAGTGGTGGTGGGTGGAGCTAGAGGCAAAAGTAGGTGGAACATTTGATGCAAATGTTACCTTTGTGTAGTAGGCTAGTACCTACACACACTTACATACCACTCTCTATCCGTACAAGCAACAGGCACAACCAGAATTCAGAAACATCCTAGCCTGACAAAAACGTGTGTGTGTGTGTGTGTGTGTGTGAAGCAGGACCAGTGAGAGACTTCCGAGGATCAGGTTTAACCTGCAGGTTGGAGGTTTATAACCCACAGTTTATTAAGTGAGAGGTTTTTTTTTAAAAAATGGATCTTGTTGATCCCACTAAGTGACTAAGAAATTTCTCACGCACCCTATTTCCTTTTCTGACCCTCTTGTATGCAGTGTAATATATGCCCAACAGACCTTTTATGGGGCTAATTGCCTGGTTTCAGCTAGGTGACACACTTGGCAATTCAAGCAAAGGAAACACCTATTCTCTTCCCAGTAAGCAAAACTTCACAATTCAGCACAGAGATGGGAAACCCATGGTCTTCCAGATATGGCTGGACTCCCAACCCCCATCAACCACAGCCAACATGGCCAGGGATGGTGGCAGCTTGTAATCAACCACATATGGAAGGCCACAGTTTCTCCACAGTGGATCTAACATCTTGACCAGAATGAAATGGAGAAAGGTTGCATTCTAGTAACTTTGCACGTTTCACTGGCTGCCTAAAAGCACACCCTTTCCCTTTTCTATGAGCTTACAGAATACATTATGCTAGCAGAACTGCCCTTCCCTCATTTGTAAGCATTTCCCAGCTGTCCTGTTGTATTTAAAGGAGATGGGGGGGGAGAGAGGTTATGATCCCTAAAGAAATCTTAAAACAGTACTCTTATGAAGGCCAAGTGCCCATTAGTACCTATAGAAGAAATGAATGCTCCTTAATAGCCATTTGGCTAAAGACATTTCAACAGAATCTTCTTCAGTGCCTGATATTTCTATTTAAAAAGAAAACTACTTTTTGTCATATAGATATACTATAGTTCTTAACCTTAACTCTTATTCTTTATAAGCTGAGCACCTTTAAGGATAAGCTAAAACATTTAAGTCATTTTGGGTCCATTAATGCCAATTCCCACCTTTTCATAGGACTCATCTTTCCTTTCTCTGAGAAGTTTGAGTCTGGTCTCATCAACGCTAAGCCACAGACCCTTCTTGGAGTGCCAGCAGTCATAAAAAGAGCGCCTCTGAACATGTGCAGAACTCTTCCCCCTCACTGCAGCAGAACCTCACAGTTCTGCCAGTGAGGTTTGAGTCCTGTGTCATTTTTTTAAAAAAAGGTGTGTGTATCAGCAGCTACATCTCTCATCTTTTCTCCTCAGTCCGTCCTAAACTCCTATGCACTTTTAAATCTCATTTTAAACCTTTCCAGCCATTCTGCATTCTCATGACTAACACATATTCCCCTCTGGATTTGAGTAAGAAGCAGTCACGTCCTTTGGGCTCTGCCTCATATTAGCTCCTAGCACTTGTTTGTTTTGGGTCCTCTGCTTTCATGGATAACTCTGGACAAGGCATTTTGTGCTGTGCTGCGCTACAGCCAGCTTGACAGCTCCTGTGTTGCATTAGATGAATCCTGCTCTAATCTTTTGCTGTGAGTGCTGGCATAGCGGAGGTGCCCTCAGCTGTATTTTTCACTTCCTTCTCTCCCTGTGTCATTTCCCACTGTGACTCCTGTCTTGCAGCCCCTCCAGGCTGATGAGTGTCGGGCTCCACATCGAAGAGGTCGAGCTTCCAGCAACGAACAATTAATTCCCCTCCACCCCACCCTTTATCATCTCTAGGAGTTTGGGCCCTCCAGGAAAAGGAACCATGGGAGATTGGCAGTTACTCATCCAGCACCCAGCCACCAGCAGCACAATTTCTTTTGCAAGGGCTGCTTACGTGGGAGGAAAGAGGGATTTATCTTATTTACGACGGGTCAAACTCTGCCAACTGTTATTAAAGGCAGAAGCTGTTGCTGGCGAGCCTGATCCTGTTGACCTGGGAGGAAATGGATGAGCAAGAGAAGCGGGGCACTCCCTTACACATCCAAGAGCTGAAGGAGTAAGCCTGAGGAATAAGCAGACACTCATCAGTAGGGAGACTCCAGTGTCTGTAAAGACACAGACCAAAAGGCTGTGAAACAAAAGAGAGCAGTAGGCTTTGAAAACCCCTTAGCCTTGAATGGCATTTTAAAAAAAGGAAATGCCATTAAGCATTTATGTTTCTTTTACTCTGCCCATGTTGATGAGAGTTCATATTTATTGGCTGCCGGATGCAGAGTACCTGAAACAGGAAGGGGAGTCACAGCTAGCAGGAGTGGCATAGTGTCATATTTTTTAAGCAGTTTGTAAGAGCTGTTCGGGTCACCCTTCCCCTAAAAAAGAAAAGAAAAAGCCAAATCCTTGCTCTTGTCCCTTCAAGGAAGGGGGAAAGGGGCCGTAGCCTTGGCAAACTCTAAATCCACAGGGTACAGGCATACAAAAGAGGAAGTGTTGGGATATATAGAGAGGTGAACGGTATAGTGGTGTGCAAAAACAAGCAGGTATAACCTAGCTTGGAAGAACATATATAGTGATTGAATTAGCAAGCAAGCAACCTTGGCAGATGTAATTCTAAACCTTATGTGGTTGAAGCAGTGATCAATGCATGACTTTGACTGTATGCACCTTCCCATTTACTCTGCATCCAGTGTGCTCCCACTGCTGGTTGGGGAAGCAGTGTTCACCCACATCTTCGTCTGTCTTGTTTTTTCTTGAGAAATGCTGCATTTTGATGTGTTTCCCCCTAAAACAACTCTGATCGAAATTGAGAAAAAGCACAACCTAGCTGCGTTTTAAGCTGTGAACACCTTCTGTCTGCCCATGCTCAGTTGAACTTGCCCAGTTGGCAGGGGGCTGACCACCTCCATTGTCTTTAACAGGCTTGATATGCAGCAATCAGCAGCTGAAGCTTTTCATCACATTGTGTTAAATTTTTATTCCTCCTCAGCCAGTTGCATGGTGTTCAGAGAAGCCTCCTCCAAACCTGCTTCCTTCCTCTTTGGATACTGCCTCTGCGGTTCTTGGTTCTGGAGGGAAGCAGAACAGACAAAATGCCATTGGACTTGCTGTTCTTATTGGCCCACTGCTCTGGGTGGAACAAACAGGCCTTGGCTTTTACTCAGCTTGTTTTCATGTGGCTTCCAAAGAGAAGTGGTTAAAGAGGGACCTCTGAATGTGGTGAGGATGCCAACACACTCCCCTTTTCAGTGCCTCTTGCTTATATTTTGGGATGGGCTGGGGCCAGAGATGCACTTTGCATCCTACTATTTTTTTTTTAATGAATGTTAGATTAATCCTTGGAGCTATTTTAGACAAGCCTTGGTCTGCCTAAATTGCAAGCTTGTCTGTGTCTTGTGGGTTTTGGCCAGAGAGGTGTAATGGAAAAGTCCTTTAGTGCAGTGCCCACACAGGCTCTTAACCCCCCTTTTTTTTGGTAGTTTCTCATTCATTGTCTCTCAAATTTCTGCTGGGAACAGAAACAGATAGCAAGCAGCAGTATGTGGGGAAAGTTAAAACATGCTCATGTGAAGTCATCCAGGAACATTTTCTTCATTCCATAATTCCACAGATTCTTTATTTTTTTAATAATTGCTGTTCAGTACTGAATTTCCTGAATTTATTTTTTTTAAAAAAATTAAAGATTTTTGCATGACAACGGGATGTGATTGGCTATTATAGCAAAATGATCTCCTAATTAAAAGCATGATTTGATGAGGTTGAAGGCAGGGTGGGGGAGTGTTTGATGTTGAATAGATGAGCATGTGCTTTGAAGGCAGATGCTTACTGTGGAGAATTTCACCACTGAGTCTGTTCAGCACTCCTTTACTCTGGTTCCCCCCATAGGTGAGCAGTGAAGAGCACAATCCTATGCATGTATCTAAGGCAAGCATCTTATTGGTTGACTGGGCTGACTCCCTTGTAAATTTACATAAGATTGCAGTCTGAAAGTTCCTATCACTCAATCACAATTTTGGAATAATGGATTTCATGGGTTGTGCTTAACTAACATTTACTCAAAATACGCCCATTAATAGCCATTACTAACTTAGGTCTGTTAGGTCTACTCTGAGTAAATATTAGTATCCAGAAGCCTATTGTATAAGTTAACTGAGCTCATTCGCATGTTCTCACTTACAGAAATTTTGGCAACAGTTTTGATTGTGGACAAGAAATCTAAGAGTTGTTTGGCATTATTTAGCAATAAGGGAAAGACAGGGGATGCTGAGCATGGGTGGAGAACTCCAATTCCTAAGGATACCTTTTCCATGATCCCCTAAAAGGACATACCACTTTCCACTTTTTAAAAGTGTTTTTCTGTTGCAAACTCCTGTTCACTCAGAGCTCTGTTAACCACAGACCCCCAAAGTTGTGCGTTAGTTTTGTGCACAGAGCAGAGCACTCCCATCTTCTCAGCTGTTTCACACAGGTGCAATTTTGCTAAATCAGGGATGTCCTTTAAAATGAGGGACATCCGAGAAGAGACCTAAGCAGATGTGATGTAGAGGCTTTCCTCTTTATCTCTGAAATAATATGGCCTGACAGCTTGCTTTTCAAACTGGAGACTGGCATCCTGTGTGCTCAGAATTAGTTCCAAATTCCGTTGCTTGCAGTATCCATGAACGTACATGCTGAAAATATGCAGACCTGGCTAAGGAGATGACAGACGTGTGGAGTATGGGTAAGGGAGTGTTCTCATTAGTCCTTGGAATTGGCTGCTCCGGAAGAGGGAACAGCTGGGAAAGGCCTGGCCAGTGTCAGAGCCATTTCTGCTGTGTAGCTCCCAACCCAGCATCACGAGTGCGGAGCCATGAGACTCTTTAGGAAAGGCTCCTTAGCACCAGGTGCTTCCTGTTTTTGAGCAGGGCAAAATTGTTGCTGGATGACACATGGCTCCCTGTAGACGCCAAACATGTGACGTAGCAGGACTGAGCAGGGTCTGTCTCAAAAAGCCAGTCAGCAAAATGTGTGCATGTTTTGGGAGAGAGGCTCTTAGCTCATGTACTCCATTTGCCCAGGCTTCAATGCATCCACGTTTTGTATCAGCATGCTGGGTGTGTCGTTTCAGGCACTCTGTGTTTTGGGCTATGGCATGTGCACAGCAGGTGGCCCTGTGGGTTAAACCACAGAACCTAGGGCTTGCTGATCAGAAGGTCAGCGGTTCGAATCCCCGCGACAGGGTGAGCTCCTGTTGCTCGGTCCCAGCTCCTGCCCACCTAGCAGTTTGAAAGCACATCAAAGTGCAAGTAGATAAATAGGTACCACTCTGGTGGGAAGGTAAACAGTGTTTCCGTGTGCTGCTCTGGTTCACTAGAAGCAGCTTTGTCATGCTGGCCACATGATCTGGAAGCTGTACACCGGCTCCCTCGGCCATTAACGCGAGATGAGCACCACAACCCCAGAGTCGGACATGACTGGACCTAATGGTCAGGGGTCCCTTTACCTTTACCTTTACATAATCTGTTTGCCCAGGACACCCCAGAATTAGCGGATTTGATTCCCAAGGAGGACAAAGAGCTATGTGGGTGTTATTTCCTGCATGTCAGTGAAATCATGGAATCTTGGTGGTAGCATTAGTGCAACTCACCTTCTTAGAACCTCAAAAACCCAAGAGAACTTGAAATCTCAGGGTGTCGGTATGTATCTCCTGTACTGGTATGACTTTGTGGTTTAATCCAAACAAAATAAAAATAAAAGATTAAAAAATCCTTTCAGTAGCACCTTAGAGACCAACTTAGTCCAGGTGCGCCCTACTGGAAGGATTTTATTTTTATTTTTGTTTTGTTTTGACTGTGGCAGACCAACACAGCTACCTACCTGTAACTGGTTTTGCTCCGCTGGGCAAGAGGGCGCTCCAGCGGGCAAGGCGCCCTCCAGCCGTTGCGCCCTGGTGCGCCGCGCCAAGTATTGTTCAAGGGTTAATGAGCTATTGTTCAAGGGTTAATGAGCCATAAATAACTTGGAGGTGTCCTGTTTTTGTGTAGTTGGAAACTGTTCCTGGAATAGACACACCCATTGCTGCTGTTCCTGCCTCTATTACAAGTTTGCTTACTGGAATTGGTGCTGGTGAGTTGGGCTGGGGAAAGGAGCTGGTCCGCCCCCTGTTGGAGTCTCTGGTGAATGTGTTTGCAGGCTCCTGAGCAAAGTTTCTGATCCTACCACTGTTTGCTTCAAAACATGTTATTCTCCACCCTTTCCCTGTTATTTAAAGCAGGGATTCCTCCCCCCCCCCCAGGCCCAGTTTGACTCGCCTGGGGATTGCATCAGGCTATTGTTGCCAAAGTGGTACCCTTCTGGGATACAGGGCTGTTTTCTTGCCTGGTCCTGTTTATTTTTATTCTCTCCCTGTGCTCTGCAACCTGGCTTTGGGGAGGTCAGGGTTGTCCTCTGAGAGTAGCAAGGGATGCTGTACAGAGTTTTATGTGTCTGCTTTGCCGGGGTGCTGAACAGCCACTGACTGAAGGAGACTGCGAAGGTTATGCCATGACTCAGGTGCTAGCTGAGCTCTTGGCTGGGTCAGCAAATAAACCCAGCCTCTGTCAGGTGCAGCTGCAACCTTTCCATCATGCATGCCCCTTTGCCTCCAGAGATGGGGCTGATGCAGCGATTGGTTGCCAGTGATTAGTGGGGACCTTGCTGATAGAGGAGCATGGGAGATACTAGTGAGTACGGTTAGCAGGGCTGGATGCTGCTCTGAGAAATTCATCATGATTGATTATTGGCTTCATTGAAGTCCTGGAGGTGATTTCTTTACACTAGGATAGGGCCAGTTTTCTAGGTCAGGCATGCTGAGAGAGCTGCAGTCAGAGCTATCATTTGGTTTGCAAGGCTTCATGTGCCAGCTTGGTGCTCTGCAGCTTGGGCTTGTTTACTTATTTATTATTTCAGTTTGTATCCCTTCCCCCCCCCCTTCCTCAAGTGTTGATGTCAGGGCAGGTCACAGAATAAATTTCACAAAACAGTAAAATCGCATAAAACAGGGAAAGCATCGAATGAAAGCATCATGCAACAATGCAGAAAGCAACCCCTTTACAGCTGGCAAATAGATTCAATCCCCAACAAAGGCTTGAGCGAACATATACTTTTTTACCTGGTGCTGAAAAATAAGCAACAATGATGCCCAATCACACTACAAGGGGAAGGGAATTTCACTGCTGAAGTGCTACCATCTCACCTGACAAAACATCCTTTCCCCTCTATCTAGAATGGCATGAGGACTTAAAATGGGGATAAAAGTAGTAGTAGTAGTAGTAGTAGTAGTAGTATTATTTTATTATTATTATTATTATTATTATTATTATTATTATTAATTGTATACCACCTTTCATCTGTAGATCTCAGGGTGGTTCACAACATAAAAATACAATATAAAAAACAAACCAAGAATCCCTCCCAAAGCAGCATATTTAAAAGGGCATCAGATGTTAATCAGCCCGAGGCCTGGTTGAAGAGGAACCTTTTCACCTGGCACCTAAAAGTGTATAATGAAGGAGCCAGCTGAAGCTCTCTGGGAAGAACATTTGACAAATGGGGAGCCACTGCAGAAAAGGAGCATTCTTGTGCTGCCGCCCTCAACCTCTTGTGGAGGAGGCCCACAAAGAAGGGCCTCGGTTGGGCACCTGCTTATATGGATAGGTTCATATGAAGAGAGACGATCCTTGAGGTATTTTGGTCCTGAGCCATGTTAGCATCACTCCCAGTGTGCTAGGGTGCATTGGCTCTTCTTTTGACCTTCACACATTTAGTGCAGATGTTTGAAGAGAGTTTCTGTGTGTGTTTGGTTGAGAACACCCAGAAACCTTCTTTAGACCCCACACTCAACATTGTCACTGTAGGCTCAGGTGGTCCTGTCGATGGGGTGTGTGTCCACACCTGCCCAATGACATTATGACTGGGCGTATACCAATATTGCAATCTCCACTAATTTCTTTGTTCACATAAGGCAGTACTTTATGCTTTAAACTGTTTTATGACTGTATTGGGCTTCCGGCGGCGACGCCATTGAGGGTGGTCGTGGGTTGCTTCGGTTGCGAAGCGCCCAGTCCATCCCGGGGGTTAGGAGCCCTGCCCCCGCATAGCGGGGCTCCGGTTGGGGTGCGGGAAGAGCGTCCCGCACCCTGGGCTCCCCGGCTGTGCCCATTGTGGCTCCGAACCCTTCCCCCGCTCCCCCTGTAAAGGGGGAGTGGGGGTGAAGGGACGACGGAGCCGGGCTATAGGGGACATGCCTCCAACCGGGATGTAAATGCGGCGACAAAGCCTTTGATGAGCGTCTAAGTTCTACCTGTCTTTAATGAGCTGATAAGAACCCAGTGACTGTGAGTATTTGAATGACTCTTTGTATTCTTGGAACGATCTGGGGGAAAGAAGAAAGGCAGCCCGCCTCCCTCCCTTCGGCAGACGAAAGAAATTAACTGTTTAAGTGACTGCTGCTACTACAATCGATAGAAAGTATTGGGAATTTTAAAACTGAGACTGCAGAGATCTCCCTTCGGGGGTTAACTGGGGATAAAATATCTCCTTTTGAAGTTTTGGTCTTTATACCTCGGCTTCGGAGAAATGGCGACCGGGACTGACGTGGGAAAAAATTGAAACAAAGGGAGGAAGAGACAGGAACTGAAACTTGATACTCACTCTCCCTCCGAAAATGCTGGACTTTGCGTTTGCATTGATACTGAACTCTGATTTAGAGGATGAGGAAAGGCTTACTGTCTTGAGGCTGGAACTGATTAATCGGAAACTACAAGCTTTGAGTGGAATTGTAAGTAAAAAGAATTTACTTTCCACAGAGGAGGCTTTTCAAAAGATTGATGAAATGGAATCAACCTTTGCAAAGAGCTGGAAGGGGTGCTTGAAGGATTCTTTGAAGTGTTTGGGCAACTCCGGAAAGAGGAACCGGTTTCTGGGGGTGGCAGCCCTAGAACGGGGAAATTTACAATATCCAGACTCCGAGGTGGCAGCTCGGGGTCGAGGGACATGGAATTAAGATTTTTACAAGAACAAGAATGGCAAAAAGAAACGGAGGAGCCCAGAAGGAAAATGCTGAACACCCTGAAGCTCGATGCAAGGTTTGTTGTGAATGCAGCCTGGATTTGTGGACGTCTGGAAGAAGATAATTGGAGATCCAGTTCTGGTGAAAGACAGAAAAAGACAATGGACAGAGGGGGAGTGGGTTGAAGTATTAAATGTATAATTCAAATGGTCTGTCATGGTATCCGAAATCGGAGTGTGAAGTCTGTCAATCATAAGTTTATTTTAAGCAAGAAAGGAGATATTGAACTTTAAGTTAAAAGCAGCATGATAAAGGATAGAAGAAATAAGTTTAGTTATAAGAATATTTGGTTATGATTTAGGTTATATTAGTAAGATTAAGATAATTGTGTTATTTTTAAGTAAAACTAAATTTTCTATAGAGTAAAGTTGTTAAGGAAATAAGTATATTGATTTAAAACCGAAGGTGAAAAGGCGGGGGAAGTCAAGCGTCAAGATTCGAAAGTAGAAATTTTTTTTTTGTAAGGTATATAATTAAGAAGAAGAATCCTGACATTATGTGTATTTGTATTTGTTTTTTTGTATTTGTAGGTGTGGGGTCGGGTTTGTGTTATTTTATGAAAATGCTAATAAATTCTGTTAAAAAAAAAATAAACTGTTTTATGACTGTATTATTATGTAGCTGCTTGGGTATGCTGTGAATGCAGACTCTGAAATAATATTGCAGAAGTACGAAAGGCTTTTGTGAATAACCTCTGCAGAAATACGTAATGTTTACTTGCGTTCATCTGAACACAGCCATAATAGGGTATGAACTGTTTACATCTATTCTGAGGTCTGAATATAATGTTTACACACACTGGAGAAACTGGGTGACAGATCACTTGTAAGACAGCACTTACCATGGCTTGGAACTATGAAAGGGCTTGAGGAGGTTGTGCAGATAGTAGTCTAGTACATGAGTTCCCTTTGACAAGGTAGATAGAGCCATGAAGAGGAGATTAATTGAAAGAGATTTTAGAACATCAGAATCTGAGGGCAATCAACTGGAAGACTCATTAGCTAAGGTGGATTGATGGGAGCAAGAAGCTTATATTGAGAATATTATCTGATTGGAGGTCAGTTTTTAGCCAATTCTTATCACCTGGTTGAGGAGCATATTTTATGAGTGCTCAATTTATTCTTGCAGAACTCTTTATGTGTGGGGTTAAGTCTTTGTGCTGTGTGCTGCTTGAGACTATGATTTGTGGCTAATCATGAAAATCTGAATTTGAAGATCTTAATGCTGACTGTTTTTCCTCCACCTCTCTCGCAGGACTGCCCACAGATCCTTCCATCTACCCAGATATATATCCCTGTGGGTGTGGTGAAGCCCATCACTTTGACTGCCAAAAACCTGCCACAGCCACAGTCTGGACAGCGCAATTACGAGTGCATCTTCCATATCCCTGGCACATCCCAGCGTGTCACTGCCCTGCGCTTTAACAGCACCAGCATCCAGTGCCAGAACACTTCAGTGAGTCTTTGGAATATAGTTATCTTTTGAGAAGGCTGCTTTGGGGAAACGCAGCAGCAATTCCCTGTTTGCCTCTTATACATGTTTGGCCTCAACTGTGCATGTCTCTGAGATCACATGTTACCCTCTCTGCACAAAAGGCGTCCATTCTGGGTCTTCCCCTCCCATCACACAGCTCCTTTGGTGAAATGACACCCCAGTCATTCCCGTTGTTTCGTGCTGCTTCCTTGCTTTATTGGAATGTACGAAGTGTGTGTTCATGGCGCTCCTGTGGCCTTGGAAGCAGTCCTGATCCTCTTTCTGCCATGGTGTTTATCCGCTTTCCTTTTTTCCTGTTTCTCTTTCTCTTCAGCTGTGTGAAAATGTTCTGTGCAGGATCAACATCCCCTCCTTCCTCCGCTGCTCTGCCAAAGCTACCCAAGGGGACTCTGCTATGTTTTATGAGCATTTCCAAAGAAATTTGCTTATGAAAGCCAGAGAAAGCTGCCTAGGCCTGAGCCAGCTTTGCTTGTGTCCCAAAGGAACTCCCATCCTTCTCTCTACTCTCCCACACTTGGGCTGATCCAACTTTGCAAACAGAATTTAGTCAATTCTGATTTATATCTGGCATTGTACACCTTCCCACATCCTCAAAACACTTTCCCAGATTGTGTTTCTCTCTCCCCCACCCCCAATTTCTGCTCCTCTGCTTATTCTGTTTTGCTTAATTCAGTTGATGCCACCCATCCCCTCACGAGTTGGTGCAATCCCTAGCCTGGATTCTCTGTAACAATACTAGATCTGTTTCCTCAGCTGGTCAATCTATAGTAGGTTGACAATCAGAATCTGTTTTAAAATGTTTCTGTCTACTACTTACAGAGCTCTGGCTATGTAGTTCTGCCTTGCAACCATAGCCTCTCCAAAGGCCCAGAAGTGGCTGATGGGATGAGGCATTGATGTAGAGTTTCCTTTCCCAGACTGGTGTCTCTGTACCTCACTGGGACAGTGTGGGGTTGGGGCTGGATGCGTGGTAGCACCGGTGAATATGCTGTATTGGCTCCAGTGGTTCCCTCTGACCTTGCTACCACTCTGGTGCTGTACCGTCAGGTAAACTGCAATCCTGGTGTCAGGAGGTTGGTTCCATGGCACTACCTGGCTACTCCTGCCAGATATACTTCCCCACTGATAACCTCTTCCACTTTATCATAGCCACTGTGTTGAGAGGGGGAGTTTGTTTCTCATTGCAGTCAAGCCAGATCGGTGATCTTACCTGATAAACCTCAAGACGTTCCACATGCCTTACATTAATGGATGAATTATTTGCACGGCACTCTTAACATTAAAGACTAGCAAGTCTAAAGTCTCCATAGTCCTTTCATCTGCAGAGGCATGCCATTCCTTGGCTGACCCGCTGGGCTGTCTTCCAACCTCCACTCATTTGCATAAGAGTAGCCCCTCCTCTTCCAGCTTTCAATTTAATCCTTTTAAACATTTCTTTTCTATCGCTTGCACTGTGAAAGCTCATTTGCAGCCTGGTGTGAGCAGCATTCCATAAACTTCTGCCCTTAAGCAACATGAGTGACATTGCAGAGTTACGGAAGAGCTAATGCTTGCTTGAAAAGGGCCTTTCCTCCCTCCCATTTGTGCCAGGATTCTCTTGGCGCAAACCAAGGTTGAGAGATCTTGGAGAGCAACATTTCCCTGTTAGGCTCTGGCAACAACCCTTTGTAAGTATTGGGTGGGGGAGAGGAGAGCTCTAACAGGAAGATTCTTTAGGAATATTAGTTCATATTTAGTTCCACATTATCTGATGTTGCCTCTGATGGAGAAACAGTGCAATTTGGAACAGTGGAGACTCGAATGGTTCAGTAGAAGGTAGAATCCAAAATGTTGTCTGGCTTTTTTTTTAAATGTAATTATGTATCCAGGAAGCTCAGGCAAAGCAGTAGGAAACAGAAGGACAAGAAAAATCAAATAATGAAATGAATGCTAAACTAGAAGCAGGGGGGAAATAAACAACCAGCTAGTAAGTTTTGGAGACAATAGCTTTGGATTGGAAGAAGTACTAGTGACTCTAAATATTTTTCTCTCCTCCCTGCCACCCTTGCAGCTGTTGAATTGCACTCTTAGATCCCCAAAATTATCATGCGTCACTCTTGATTCTGCTTTCTGCACTTATATAGGGAACGTATGAATTAGGCCTGAGGAAACTCACACAGTCTGTCTTGGGAAAGCTTAAGCTAAGGCAAAAGAAAGTTTAAAAACCACAGGACTAAGCCAGGGTACACTAATAGCCCTGTCTTAAATTGCTGGAATCAGAATGAAGGAAACATCCATGATGGATGAAATGGAGGATGCGAGAGAAAGAACAGCCCTCCCTCACCATTGCTTGTAAGGGCAGACTGCCCCTTGCCCAATGACAATGAGTCTGTAGAGGCTGGTTGATCATCCTTCTTTGCAACACAGCTTTTGCCACTCCCAGTCGCCAGTTGGAGAGGATTCTTCAGAGGTCAACTGAGCAGCCATTTGCACAGCAGGAGACCAGTTACACAAAATACCTTCTTGGCCATCTGAGTGCTGTTACTGAAACATATACGCAGCCTAATCACATCTAGCTTGCAGTACTTGAAATGGTCTTGATTAGGGGGTGGGAGAATCTGCTCCCAGGCAGTGTAAATGCTTCAGAGGAGCCATTTTTATCTGCTTCAGGAGAAAGCAAATGGGAAGGAAGGGGATTTCTGGCCTATTTCAAGAGTAGGAGACAGCTGCGTGTATATCTTGTTTCATATCAGCTGCACTTCACCACTGGAAAGTAGTAAGGATTGATGAGTGAATATGTATGGAGTGATTTGGATGCTTAGAGCATGCAATGCAAACACAACATATTTTTAACTGTTTATGTATGAAATAATTCAGGCCTGCTTTCCACCTCCAAAAGACAACCCCAAAAGTTAGAATCAATTAAAAAAACACTCCTGAAGTAACACACAGTCCAAACTACAATAAACAACACTGCAATAGTGAAACAGAATGCACAACCGATAGCTAATGCAAACACTCAAACATCTTCAAATGAAGAAAGGAGACACACTAAGATTGAAGAGCACAGCTTTTCATGACATTAGCAAGTGCTTGTTTGTCTGTATATATGCAAATTTAGAAATAATTGCTTTGATTTGAATATAAATCTGAGACATAGAATACCTCTACTATTGGAACTGTATGCTCCTGAAAGCCAGTTGTTTGAAACCATAGGAGGGAAGAATACTAAGGTTCTGCTTGTGGGTTTTGTATGGACAGCTGCTTGGCCACTGTGAGAACAGGATGCTGGACTAGATGGGTCCCCTTTGGCCTGATCCAGCAGGGCTCTTCTTCTGTTCTTATCTCTCCATTATGGGGCAGACTGTGACCAGGTGTGCCTACTCTGCTGCCTAGGTGCTACTAACTGTTGATGGACAACTGCTCTCCCTTCTTAGGGTGCAATCTGTCCCCCACAACACCACCAGCAAAGCTTTGGAGCCGCTGCTGCACGTACAGCCTGGCCACTCACTTCAACAGTGTCTGAAGGGCATGGCGTTTGGGTCTGCTCCCTGTGCCAGTTCCAGGCTGGTGCAGTGAGCAGATCTGGTTCTGGCCCAATGGCATTGTACTTTGCTTGATGGGATCCCACCCATCACTAGTGTGCAGCCCTTGGAAAGCTGCCCCAGAAAGGAATGTGGGTCCCCCAAGCCCTGCCTTTCTCCCCAAAACACTAACCACCCATCAGACCGGCCTGCCTTAACGGACGGGGCAACCAAATCCAGGGCCGCCTCTCTGCCACCTTTCTTTTCGTTTCTGAAACGTGCTTTGTGCCCTGTCATGAGAAAAAAGCCGCTGGCTGCCCTCTCTGACCTTCACCCCTCATTCACTTTTCTTTCCTCACCCCTTTCCCCTCCACTTTGTCACCCTCCCCCTTTGGCTTCTTTCCAGCCTGTCTCTCTCTCTTTCTCCCTCTGCCTAGCTTGTCAGATGAGCAGGTGTGCAGCAATTCACCGGCGAAGCCCTCCCCCCCGCCCCCTTTTATTTTTACATTTTTTAATTAGACGATAAAAAGAATGCATCCTTTTGAGGTTGAGAGCAGATTCCTCGCATCCTTAGCATCGCTGGGCCGCCTGGCTGTAACCTTATGCCAGTTAAAAGCCTCCCCACCCCCCACCCCATCAGGCCAGGCTGGGAAAAAAGAACAGCAGAAAGGGTGCCGCTGCCTCCTTCGTCTCTCCACACACACCCCATCCACACACACACACACACACACACACACGTGCACACGCACGCACGCACGCACACACATACATACACACACCTGCAGCCTTTGCTTCGCTGCCATTGTTGACATCCCTTGGATGGGGCTCGGGAGCTTTTCAATTATGTCGGGTGATGATAAGCAGGAGGCAATCTGGCCAGTGGTGAACTGGGTCAAGCTGGAAGCCTGGGACACAGAAAGAACTGCGGGGAGGCCGCAAAGGATCCCACCGCCCCAGCCTCCTTGCCACAGCAACATTTGATCCTGTCACCTGTGAACCAGTGACCTCAGGTCTCCCCCCCCCAGCTTTCCAGGGAAGCATATTTAACCCTTGCTCTGCCTGCTCCCCACAGTCACATCCCTTCTCCTTCGGTTGTTCTGAGCCTAGATAAACAGCTGGGAAAGCAACTATATATGCCACCTTGAAGTTGGGATGAAAACATAACGAAACAATGAAATTCACAAGCCCCATCCCTTGGGGTCCCCCCCAATTTAAGAAATCGTACCCGCAATGTAGCCTTCCCAAAAAAACCCAACAACACCTAATGAAGCTATCAAAAAAAGATAAAAGGGGGAGCTATTTGCCCCTCCAATACTTGCAACACAAGTATTGATGAGCATTGCAAAATGGATAAGGGCATGTGTGCACCTTCTCACACTCTTCCCGCTTTGAGTTCTCTGTATTTTTTTTAACATGCTCACCCTACGGAGGATTCCTCCCCCCCCAAAAAAAAAACCCCACCGCATTCCTCAGTGCATTGGCTGAGTAACATGCTTGCCAACCCTTCTAGAGACAAGCAGCCGGCTGTAATTTCTCTTCTGGTTACCAGACTGCCAGTGCTGGAGGTTATATTGCGGAACCAGTAAAAGTTATTTCAGCAAGCGCCTGTGTGGTCTGTGTTTGTTACTGAGCCTGGAGATAGCTTGATTGGAGTCAGGCCTCCACTTGCAAGTTGGATCCTTTCTCCTTCCACCTCCTCCACCTCCCCCCCCACCCCATTTTACTTGCTGCCAAACTAAGCCACGTTGCTGACCTCATCGTGCGATGGACGTTTGGCCAGAAGGGAGTGGAAGAGCGGGTGGAGGATACCCTCCTTGATTTCAACAGTGACAGTAGTTTGCATGTTAATAATAATAATAATAATAATAATAATAAGCAGCCCCCTGGCAAAGTGCTGAGTGATGATTCATTGCTATTATGACTGCATTAAAATATCACTAAAAAAAAAAAAGATTTCAAGGCAGGCAGATTTATTTCCGCACTCTCTTTTGTTATTTTTGCATTCAATCATTGCTCTGAACAACTTTGTTTTCTCTCTGCCTTTTCCCCGTCTTCTTTCCATTTCAGTTTTTTAACTAATGGGGTCAAGGCAGATATTCATTTTCACGGTTCCAGCTCATTGAGAACAATGAAGGCAATAAAAAAAAATATGGCCTCAGTGCTTAGGAATGTTAAACATTTGCCTGTGGTTGAAAATTATGAATCTCTCTCTATATATATAGATTTAAGAAGTAAATTAATTAATAAAATAAAATCTATATTTTAGAGACTTTTTAGGACAGTTTCCTCCTCTTCTTCTTTTATTTTTATGGATGTTTTTATTTTTATGGATGTGCCATAAATTATTTTACAGATGGCGGACAACCCTGTCTACCCCACAGGAGCTGAGATATTTGTTTTCTTGAAACATATGGAACACAATGAAACACAGAAAGGCCTAAGCTATAACATTTGGATTCAGATGTGAACACAGAAAGTCAGTGAATTTGAACAGAGGCTTGTCAGGTCCCATTCCTTTTCATTTTGAAACCTCTTCCTCTTGTAAAACTTTCACTGGGGGGATATCATCTTTTAGTTTGTGAACAACAATGGTTAAAACCCAGATGAGCGAACCTCCGTCGCTGAGAGCAAGAGGGAGGTCTTATAAAGAACTAATGCGGGGTCGAAGTAGGGCTAGGAGAACAGCTCAACTGCAGTTTTTCTTAGTTTCTCATTGTTCCAATCTTAAGTTCAGTCGTCCATATTTCCATGTCTGTTTGCATGTGTGTGATTTTAAGTTCTTATGAAAATCCATCAGCATTTTGGTGTGAATTTCTCCTATAATATACGTTCATATGCCATTTTGCCTAACATGCACTTTTTTTGCAAAGCATATTTCCTCTCGTATTTATATTGTCCCTAAAATAATGTATTTTTTATTTATAGATTATAATGCATTTGATTTATTTCTCAAAGCGTGCTATTTTTGTATGCTACTTTCACTAACACTGGGGAGGGTGTGAGAGACTTCCGGTTCGGCGCGGCCATCGGAGGGAGCGCGGAATAACCCCTCGGGGAATTCCGAGCAACGTGGGGAACTTTCGGGAGGTTCGCAAAGGCTCCGCGACCCCCAGACCCACGGGGGGGTACCCTGTGGTCGGTGGCACCCAGCAGCGCCAAAGCGTGCTCTCCTGATCGGCGGATTTTGCAGTAAATCCGCAAGACGGGATCGAGCTGCTGGCGCAAGGGAGCATCG
This sequence comes from Lacerta viridis, assembly GCA_900245905.1. Classification (NCBI taxonomy): domain Eukaryota; kingdom Metazoa; phylum Chordata; class Lepidosauria; order Squamata; family Lacertidae; genus Lacerta; species Lacerta viridis. The sequence goes on from OFHU01003090.1 coordinate 771,253, forward strand.
CTATCCCCGCGTTGCGCAGCCTCTGGCTCCCGGTGAAAGCGCTGGATTTCCTTTAAATTAAAATCGGATTCGGACTTAAGGATTGGATATAATCCCAACAAATTTTAAGTAATTTGAAACATTGGAGGAATTCGAATATCTGAAGGGCGCAACAAGGGAGTCCGCCCGACAGCGGTGAGGAAAATGGCGCAGGACAGAGTATCACAGGAATGATTTGCGAGTTGGAACCTACCGAGTGAGTAATTGAATTTAATAGACCTTTTCTTGTGGGGAGAAAGGCAAGGAGGACTTAATCTGGAAATATTTGGATTTTCGAGTAGTGGAGAAACCTCGGGAGACCCCTGGAGAAGTCCCTGCTGCGAGGTTGGGGGGTGGAAGATCGCCTGCACCTCGGCCCAATATCTAAAGCCAACCGACAAACAGCTCAGAAAAAGAAGTGCTGTGGATGGGGTAAAACCCATCCAGAGGGCACAGAGTTATTATTTATTAATTCAAGCAAGCTGACGGTGAAGGGACTGCGGTGGGGGGTTCCCCTAAGAACTGGACACTTCATTCCCTAGTCCGGAGACGCTAAGGGTGGGAAAGCCGTGTTCCCCTGTCGGGGGGAGGATTACAAAACCCATCAGGGCTGGATTAATTGGTGGTACACAAAAGGAAATCGAACCCCCAGTCGGGGGGGAGGATTACAAAGCCCATCGGGGCAGGATTACAGTGGAGATCGAAACCCCTGGTCGGGGGGGAGGATTACAAAGCCCATCGGGGTGGGAATTTAACTCTTTTTTTTTTCTCTTTTTTGGTGGCTTTCGCTGTTTTAAAGTAATGCAAGCTTCTCAAGTTTAAAACTTTTGACTCTTTGCGCTGATATAACTGGATTGACTTAGAAATATAGTTTCAGACTCATCTTCTGCTTCTTTGTTTCTTCTTAGCGGTGCATGGGAAAACCAATAGCAACAATTTAGCTTTCACTTTTGTAAAGAAGTGAAAGTAACCAAAGTAACTAGAACTGTGCTAACAGCTGATACTTTGTGGCGACTGCTGGTATTGCTGATCTTAATTTTTGCAGTAAGCGAAGCTCCCTCTACTGGTGGAATTTAGTCATTGTATTGGACAAAATTAGATTTAATCACTCTCCCTCTAGTGGTGAAGGTTTGCTATTGCAGGTGAATTGTAATTTTTATTTTTAGAATGGCAGCAAGAGAAAAAAAGAATCCAACGACCCCATTGGATAGACGTCCTTCCAGGCAAGAGGAGGTCAAGGATCTGGAAGTATTATGGCAAAAAATTAAAGAAGAATTTCGACAAAATGAACAGCGGATGGAGAAAAAATTGGAAAATGTCCAGGAAACATTAGATAAGAAGATAGAAGGGGCAGTAGGAGAATTAAAAACAAAAATACAAGATCTGTCAGTAAAATCCAAAACTATGGAAGATTCATTGAAGAAAACCCAGAAAGAGGTGAGAGCAGTAAAAAAAGAGACGGAACAAGTAAAAGAAGAAGTGACAAAGGTAAATAAATCACAGGAAGAGATTTGGGATAATTTGGCTTTAATGGAGATGAGACAGAAGCAGATGAACTTGAAATTTCGTGGTATAAAAGAAGTGGCGAATGAGGATATAAAACAGAAATTGATCCAAGAATTGGCCAAATGGATGGATTTGAAAGAGGAGGAGGTGGCATATACGATTACTAATGCTTTTAGAATTACAGTCAGATCAGCAAAGGCCAAGGCCAAGAAGTTCCCAGGAGACTGTCTGGTCATGTTTAATTCTCTGGATATGAGAAATGCTATCTTGAGATTGAGTTATACAAACAAGTTGATAATTGATGGAAAGCAAATCATTGTGTTCAAGGAGATCCCGACAAGATTGTTACGAAAGAGGGATCCTTATAAACCATTAGTTGCTCTACTTAACAAGAACGGAATCCAACATAGATGGGAATATCCGGAAGGGATCTCCTTTTACTATAAAGACAAAAGATTTAAACTGACAGACGAACTGGAAGTGAAGAAATTTACAAGAAGATACGAAGAAGACCTGGGGAAAGGAACAGCTGGATCAGCACCAAGCAAAAGTAAGATAGAACAGAGTAAGAAGAAGAAGATCAAGAAGAAAGAGGAGGAGGAGAAACTAGAGGAGTTAGGGGCGCATGGAGGAGTACCAGAAGAAGAGGAGGAAGAAGAAGGGACAACAGGAGACGAGGAGGAGGAAGAGGAAGAAGAAGAAAAAGAAGAAAAAAAGAAGAAGAGAATATTGATAATAATAACACTAAACTTTAAAAGACCTTTGAAACAGGAGAGAGGGAAATTATGGCTTTAAAATTAATTTCGTGGAATGTGAACGGACTAAATGATAAAAATAGGAGAAACAGGATTGGACATGTCTTAAATAGAAGAAATTTGGATATAATTTGTCTTCAAGAGACCCATATTGCAAAAAAACATAGACATGTGTTAATTAACAAAAAGCTTGGAAGAGAATTTGTCTCCTCAGATGTTTCGAAAAAGAGAGGAGTAGTAATGTATATAAAAGAGAAGCTTGAACCCAAATTGATTTCAAAGGATGAGGAAGGAAGGATTCTAATTGTGCAAATCACACTGCAAGGCGAAAAACTACTGGTAATTGGAGTATATGCACCTAATGACAATAAATCAGAATTTTTTAAGAATCTGGAAGAGCAAATGTCTGATTTCATGGATCAGAAATTGATAATGATGGGCGATTTCAATGGAGTAGTGATGCCGACGTTAGATAAATCGTTCTCAAAGAAGACAGTTAA
>OFHU01003091.1:0-41763 GCA_900245905.1 Lacerta viridis
AGCTGGTTCGAGTTCAGTTGCACAGAAACTTTTCCATGCACTGAGGGATTGAGCTGAGAGTGTCTATAGATACTTGAATAGTTGTGCTCCCACCACCCCATAATCCTCTATTTAAAACAGACTGACTTTCATAAGCGCTTAATTAGAGCTGTCCAATTAGTATCTCTGAGCACAATCAAGGCACCCCCTCCCACATCCCTTGAGGGGAGAGGGGGACCAAGGTTTCCCTCCCTGTGTTGCCTTTGAGAAAGCGATTTCCTTGTTAATAGGATCAATTTGAAGAGATTAGCCTTTCAGAAGAAACCTGCACTACATCTAGTACATATCCAGCACAAATCAAAAAGGACTAATTCTCCTCTTCCCTTCCACCCTTTTCCGCTCTTGTATGGTTCTGGCAAATAGGCATCACTAGGAAATATTTTTAAGGAATTATTATAAATAGGTGGCTCTTAATCAGCACTTTGGCACACCAGATGGTTTTAGAATTTATTCAGAGCGCCAATGCAGAAATGTAAGATGCACCACATGAACCATGCTTTTCACTCTAGCTTAGCCAAAAGAGATGCTTCTGTTCATGGCTGCCTTACAGAGGGCACCCATTGTCTCTTGAGAGTGATGGATACAACAGAAGGTCTACAATGGCCTTACAAGTCACACACGTTCCCCACCTCTTGTTTTCGTTGGACTGTTGTTCTTGGCATGAATCCTGTTGATTACTCACAGCTTTATGGCACCTCATAAAAAAAAATTCTGGTTTGCTGTTTGTTTTAACAAAAAGAATCCACCCTCATTTAGATATTTTATTACCGGTAGTTGTCTTGAGAGGCCACATGTAAGTGTGTGAGAGAGTGTGGGACAGCTAGATAATATAAGTTACAAAAGTTGGTGGCCACCCCCCACTCTTTTCCGAGTGATAGCAAGATCCAGGGGGTTCCAGGCACTTACCCATGCCCTGTTTCTTTGAGAACTTTGAGGCACAGTGGAGACTGTCATAGGCTTTAAGAAATATGGTTCCATTCACCTTATTTACCACATTTCAGTCTGGTGGAGGGAGTCCAGAATCTTTACAGCATGGTCAGTACAGAGGGGCTTGTCCCCCAAAGGAATGCAGCCCTGAGTCCAAGCATCTCTCCCAACAGGCCTGCAGCCAGCCGCCCAAGATGATCCTGTCTTTCTTCCGACTATGGGTTGCAGGCACTCATCTCACTTTCAGGCGAGGAAGCCGGCGTTTGTCCACAGACAGCCTTCCGGGTCATGTGGCCAGCATGACTAACCGCTTTCTGGTGCGAATGGAATGCCGTGACGCAAGCCAGAGCACAAAGAAATGCCGTTACCTTCCTGCCATAAGCGGTTACCTATTTATCTACTTGCACTGCAAGCTTTTGAACTGCTAGTTGGGCAGGAGCAGGGAACAGATCAGAGGGAGCTCACCCTGTCACACAGATTCAAACCGCCAAACCTGCCGAATGGCAAGCCCAAGAGGGCTCAGTGGGTTTAGACCACAGTCTTTCTTCCATCTTCTTCCCAGTAGACCCTTGCTAAAGACTCCTCTTTTCCTGTCCACTTCACACCCAGTTCCCTGGAAACCCTCCAAACCCCCAGTCTCTGTTCACCACCTTCAGGACCAAGGGGAAAGGACAGTTTTTTGCCCAGTGCAATAAAGCTGCTCAATGGTGAGCTCCCGTTGCTCCGTCCCGCTCCTGCTAAACCTAGCAGTTTCGAAAGCAAGCTTCAAAGTGCAAGTAGATAAATAGGTACCACTTCCAGCAGGAAGGTAAAACAGCATTTCCTGTGCGCTAGCTCTGGTTCGCCAGAAGCAGCTTAGTCATGCTGGGCCACATGACCCAGAAAGCGTACACTAGCTCCCTTGGCCAATAAAACGAGATGAGCACCGCAACCCCAGAGTCGTCCGCAAACTGACCTATGGTCAGGGGTCCCTTTACCTTACCCTCTTACCATTTATTGCTTTCTGGGGTATTGGGGGGGGCACCGTAAAATCTATAACAATATGTTTGTTGTGTGTGGTGTATGTATGTGTATACCACACTTGGGTGTGATAAATGGCTTGAGACCTCTGCCTCAATCCTGGAAAGCCCACTGTCAATCAAGAAGGATTACATAGACCCAATGGATCTGACTCAGATTAAGGTTACATGTTGACTGACATTAGCGTTGCTGGAGGCCAAACCCTGCGTCAAGTTTAGATGCTCCAAGAAGCCTCTGAAACCAAGTACCTTATGACGAGTGGCAATTGATGTATAATTTTATAATAGTGTGATTTATAATGTGCACAGTTTTGGGCACCCCGGCGTGTTATCAAGAAGTCGTGTGATCCAGCGGAGGAAGAAAGCAATGCTCTCCTTTGACAAATGTTGACAGGCTCCTGCTCTTGAACTTCAAACAGGGGCTTCCTTGGTTTGTACTTGCCAAGTCTCTCCCTCCTCCTTTTTAAAAGTCACTCCAGGAGCTATTTACCCTTTTGCTCTCAACAGCACTAAAAGACTTTAAAAAGCACTTCCGTGTGGCGAAGGAGAAAAACAACAGTGGTCAGTGCCGATTAACACAGCGAGGACGGACAGGCAGCATGGCAGTAATAACTCTTAAGTCTTGTTTCCTTGTTTCTCCCATAGAGCAGACAGAAATACACAGCTGCCCAGAAGCAGTGGGCATATCAATTTTAGTTTCAAAGGAAGTAAGTTGCAGCCAAATTTAACACTAGTTCTGAGCACGTTTAACAGCTTCTGACAATCTATTGCATCAAATGTTTATAGTGCTTTCAAGAAGGCAGGGATTTTTACTTCATCTCCCTTTGCCAGCCCACAGTATTGCCATTTTACCTATGGACAGCACCGGCTGCTTGAAAAGCCTTCCCCTTGGCTGGTTCCAAAATTGCGGTGGATCTATACTCCTTTTGTCAATGACTCAGTCATTTGCAGATGGCTCCAAAACTGCCAGGCCATGAGTGACATTTTTTTGGGGGCGAAACAGAAGTTTCTGATTTAATGAATTGAAAAAAAAAAAAAATCAATGCTGGGAACTCATCGCTCATTCTGACTTCCAACGAAGGCGCATACTTTGTAACAGGAAACCCCCTCCCTAATGATCACAACTTCCTCAAATTAATTCATCATTCATCCATCATCATTCATCTTATTATTAATTATATTATCTTATATTATTTATTATTTAATTATGTATTTACCCCAACCCATCCGCTAGTGTTGTCCCACACCACTACTGCGGCAGACTCCCAACAAAAGATTAAAAAACACGAATAAAACATTCAATATTAAAACTTCCCTAAACAGGGTGTTGCCTTCAATTTGTCTCTCTAAATAGTTCAAATAGTTGTTTATTCCTTGACATTTTGATAGGAAGGGACCATTCCGGGTTCAACCTCCTCCCAGGCATCTACCAGTTGAGATTGCTAGACCAATGAGTATGCATTATTACGGTCAAAGCCCCCTCTTCGTTTGAAAACGGAAAACATGTTTAATACACTTTTCAAGCGGAAATCATTGGTGCTCGTAGCAAGGATACTCGAGAGGAATTTCTGCTCATGGCAGGTGCATTTGGTGACCCCATGAGACTGTGAGAATAGCAATGGGATAAATTATCATCGTCAATATTTTTAGTAACATGAACACGTGGCATAAGGGTTGTAATGGGCATATGGGTCCCAGGATCAATTCTTCACCACTTATCCACTAACATCCCTCGTATGGATGGGCTCAGGCTGTCGCCACCAGAAATGGACTGCCCCAAACAAACATCATTCCATGAGCACAGCAAACAGCCAGTACTTGAAACCTTGCCTCTGGCAAGCCAAGCAAGCAAGCACAGGTCTACGTGGGTGACCCAGGCGTGCCAAATCGCACAACCAAAGGCAGATACCCCAACCCAACCTGGAGGTATCCATGGGTCACCCCCCCCCCCCCAGTATCGGGGGGTATACTATGTCTGACATACCCCTACTACAATTGCCATTTCCACCCTCATACAAAACATTCTTCTGCCTAAACCCCCCCACAACAGGAAGCGTCAATTAATCAAGTTAATGGTTTACCATTTTAGGAATTCGAATACGAAGAGAGAGAGTAGAAGAGAGAGGAAAGAAGAAAGGAAAGAAAGAAAAAGAAAAAGAAAGAAAGAAAGAAAGAAGAAAAGAAACAAGAAAGAAACCCAACCACAGTGTCAATCAAGATAATAGATAGAGAAATTACTTTCCAACCGTTGTCAATCGGGCAACCCAGAATTTGCCTCATGTTAAGGCCTCTAATTCCGAGGGTGAGTTAGTGAAGTTCTCAGAAAAAAATCGGCTTGAGCTTAGATAGGCTTTGCCCTCCCTTTTGCAGGGCATAGGTGCAACTATCTGTGCTGCCCAAGCACCCACAAAAAACTCATATTGAAGGGGCCGGGCACCCACATTCCACGGGGGCACTCACGATTGCAGGGCCAAGCTGGCCTTTCCGTGTTACATGGGCTCATTGAGGCACGCTTTTTCCCATTAAGCCTAACACAGAGACAAAGATACTACTTATCAGTGAATATTTTGCGCACATGCTCATGGGCCATGGGTTGACGGCTTCTTCAAACATGCTTCTAATGCAAACGCGGATAAGACCAGAACATAGCCACCCGGAAACCTTTCATTCCTCTTAGGAAGTGGAGAAAGGAATGCGGGAAGAAGGTAACACTTCTTGAAAGCCTGCTCAGTAGTCTTTGAAAGTCCGTTTGAAAGAAGACCCCCACTTCCCCTCCAAAAGGGTCACAAATGGCTGCATTTACACCGCTAACCTTAGCTAAAAATAATTGATCATATAACCAAACTAGTTTATACAGCCCCGCAAACCCTTGCAGTCACAATTCATGTGAGCAGATCTGAAACAACCCTAGGACTTCAGCTCTTACCATGGCGATGATATCCTGGCTTGTTTTGGAAGCTTCTATAACCTTCCAGGAGTTTTCTGGATTCACACATAAAGGAAAACCTATGTTAAGAGCCTAAATTCATGATTTTTATGTCACTCATGCTATAAGAGAGGATGGAGCATGTATCATGACACAACTTGTGCATGGCCTTGTATCCAACCAGGATTTTGTCGCTTAGCATTGCATTGTAAGTGGGCTAAGAAATTGTCAAGCTCCCTTTACCCAAACTAACCACGTACCCAGACCCCTCCATGAGTGTTAGACCTCGTAATCTGGTGAAACCGGGTTCGCGATCCCCGCTACCTCCACAGTGCAGCTTGCTGGGTGACCTTGGGCTAGTCACACTTCTCTGATATCTCTAGCCCCACTCACCCTCACAGATGTGTTCTTGTGGGGAGGAAGGAAAAGAGATGTTAGCCGCTGGTGAAGGACTCCCTTGGGTAGTGATAAAGCAGTATATCAAATCCAAAAACCTCTTCTTCTTCTGTTAGTGTACAATAGGACTCTAAAATGTATGTTGCTTTGACATAGTTGCTTGCTTTCCTCTGTGCCTAGCCCCAGTTCAGCACTGTAATATGCAGGGCATTTATCACTAATCTACCTTTCAAGACTTTATGTAAGGATTCCAGGGAAATAATACATGTGACACACTTTAAACACTTTGAAAGTACAATGCATGTTAAATAACAATCATATTTAATTATGATGAAGGCATCTGAAGAGGGTCTCAGCTGCGTCGTGCAGAAAGGAAAAACACGGTGACCTTTGTTGGGGATGGCTTCGTGGGTGAGAGTTGCGCTGAATATTAGTTCCCGTAGGGACCTTATAAACCAGGGACTGCCCTGTTCAGATGCTCAGGTGTGTCACCATCACCCATCTGTACAGCGAGTCACTCAGGCTGAGAGGACGTGTTTACCTCAAGGTTATTCTGATAAAGGTAGGGAGTTGCCCTGCAGACACATGCAAACCACAGCCACCAAGCGAACACGCTATTTCGACAAGGCCTATGGCAAGGGCAACCAGAGGAAACCGTTCAGAGGTCGTGCATCAGCCGCTGTGCCAGCTGACCTTTGAAGAACTATTTGAAAGCAGCTCTGACGTACAGGAACCATAAAAAGCGATGTGTTCTGATAACCCATCCTTTCACAGGAGTGGGAGAGCAGGCTTTGTCGCCTCGGATTCAGGAGAGAATGCAACCTGGTTCCGATTTGCTAAATAATGTTATGCTACCCTTGTGTGTGTAGGAATGTCGCCAGCCCGAGCCTGCTAGCAAATAAAACTTCGAGGGTTAATGTATATAGTACCCATCTTCTCAATCTAGTGAGTGCCTTTAACAGCAACGATGTTAAGCAGTGTCCTCTGAATGTTGTTGGACTGTGGCTCTCCACCACTCCCTGCCCTTTCTATCGCTGTCTGGCAGCCTGTTTGGAGTTGGAGTCCCCCTATGCCTGATTTAAAATTAGATTTACATAGATTGTGAAAATATTGAACCTTTAAGCCAACCAAAGTGTGCAAGAGGCAGCTGGACTATGCACACACAGACCTTTAAGAAAAAATCTGGGAAATCCCAAACAAAATAAATGATTGGCAAGGGAAGAAAATGCATGAGGAAAGCTACCTTCATCCAAATGCTATTCAGCCCATATCGTAGCTCCCCACTACCTTTTTTAAGGGCTGTAAATTGCCACAAGCAGCGCTACGATCTCTCCTCCTCTCTCTCTCTCTCTCTCTCTCTCTCTCTCTCTCTCTCTGCTGGCGTGGTAAGTGTGTGGTGTCACAGTTTTTGCACATGGCAGTGTCTTCATCCAGCTAAGGTGCTACACCACAGCAGAAATATGAATCCATGCACATTTAGCTGACCTGCCATCTGCAAACACCTTTCTTCTGCTTCATGTTGGTTGCTTGAACGTTTTGTTCAGAGCTGCCATACTGGTCAAGTTCCAAACCCTCAAATCGAAAAGGATCACAAAGCGCTGACGCTGCTGTTCATTGGTAATAATAAAATCAATATATTCATTATGGCTCTTAAATATTATGACAGACCAAGTCAATTGGAATGATTAGCACACTACTACTTGCTCCATGAAAAAAAAGGACACATGATTCATTTCAAAAGGGTGGATTTTTAGACAAAAATACAGGTATCCCTCCATGATTCCATTTAGTGCTTCAATTTGCTTTAATAACAGATTTATGATTATGATTATTATCACTAGAAAATGGTGCATGTTTATAACATCCATTTAATTTGTGTCCATTTGCAAAGCCAGTGAATGTATTCCTGTGTGCTTCAGGTTTGCGGAAACAAAACCTTCAATAATGTATAAGCGTCGTCGTCTTTAAATTCAACACTCAAGCAAACATTATACCGAAACCCTGGGAAGCTCAAATAGGCCTGGTGTAAAGCTTATAGGAAACTATTTGTTTTCCTTAAATAAGATCAAATAATTTCTGGGTGCATCGTTGAAAAGATGCAGACAGGTGCTGAACAACTGTAAAGACACAGAAGAAACCTGTAAACAATGCAAAGGTTTTTTTTTAGGTTTTAGATTTCACTGTTTGTAGACGCTGAAGACTGGTCTTTCCTCCACATATTACACACATTCCACCCCCTTATCTAACCTTCTGTCTTGACACACATCCAGTGATACCATGGTGTCCCATAAGCAGTGCCTTTTTTTCTTAAAATAATGTTTAGGGATACTCCCGTTTTGACTCAAGAAATCACCCAGGAAAAGGAAAGGAAGCCGCCATCAGAGGTGGGTAACAATGAAAACTAACCAATCATCGCACTAGATTCCAACTCCTACTTCACATATTTTAAACGCTCGCTTCCCCAACTGAGACTCAGGGAAAAACCATGACAGGAAAGGAAGCCGCCATCAGGTAGCAATGGAACTGATCATTCACCCATGCTAGAGAAGAAATTTAATTTTTTTAGTTTCTTCTCCTGTTAGATTCACAAAATGTTATAGGGTATGTGCACCCCTGCTTCCCCCCAGAAAAAAGCACTTGCTCATAAGTGCTGAATTTTTAACTTCCAATGTATTTGCTGCACCTGATAAATACTGTCTTACATGCTACCAAAAACGGACGTGAAGGATGGGGGAATAGCCTTAGGTTACCCTGAAAGCTTCTTGTGCATGAACATTAAAGGTTTTATTTCTGTAATTTAAGCTGGGATTTTCAAGACAAAGTTCTCATACTCAGCCCTCATAACCAGCAGCAGTGTGGGCGAGTACAGTCAAACTTCTCATATTCCACCCCTGTCCTTTTTTGGGTTCCACGCAAGTTGAAAATAGATGTCTTTTCACGGGCCCTTTGCTGATTTTGAGACTTTGGCAAATGCTGAACCCTTACCACCCTCTGGAATCAGCTCTGATTTTTTCCCATTATGTTTCTGCATTCCAAAACTGTCTCGTAGTTTATCTGAATGATCATATTCATGTGCTTGGCTAGTGTTTTCGTCATGCCTGAGAGGTAAAACTGAAGGGTTAGTTGCGAGCAGTGGAACAAATTTAAAGAGCTCTCCGCTTTTGCTGCCATTATGGATCTGGAGAGTGCTGATTCTTCAGAGAATGGGCTGCAGCGCATGGGCAATGGTGTCAAAACCGGCTCCTATAATAAGCTGAAAATCTCCTGCCAATTCAGCAGTTTGCCAACAAGCATTCGGATTGAAGAGCTGGCTTCCTGACTTGAAAAGGTTTACTGCACATTCAGCAGTCTTTCAAAGAAATCCTGCTTGCTCCAGTACTTTGCAGCCTGCTGCTTTCTAGAAGAAATCACACTAGAGTCATTATCTACATACTGCTCTTATTCTGTCCAATATTTCCACTGAATGCCACCAGAAAAGTCTACTGAGAATTTAACAATCCTGGTGAGGACTTGTAGCGTTCCACAAACATTTGAATAATACATTTTCAAGATGGCACTTATTCTGCCAACACTGCCTCAAAATGTAGGTTGGACAGTACTAATGCCTGAATTCAGATCTCCTTTGCTGAAGCTGCCTGGAAGCTATATATTAATCTTCCCTGAAATTATCTTCCAAAAATGCTACCATTATGAGAAGCAGCTTGTATGCTGGCAAAGACACCGGGGAGGAGATGCATTTCCATCACAACAGCTTATGTCTATGGTCTCTAAGGCATTTTTTTTTTTTTTTGCAGCCATAACTCGCTGGAGCTCAGTTCCGGAACCTCTCAAGTGGGCGCCATTGCCATTTTGAGAGTGAGTTTTGGCACCTCTTTTTCTAGAAAAATAGCACTGGTGATCGTATACTAAACTAGTTTAGTCAGACCAGAGTAGCATTCTGAGGAAGATCACACACCCCTTTCTCCTGACACTTGCTTTCTTCAGCAATATTAGGTTAAAACTAAATACAGTGGTACCTTGGTTTGCATACATTTTGGATTGCAAACACGTCAAACCCAGAAGTGCGTGTCTCGTTTTGCAACCTTTTTTTGGATTACAACCCAATTTTTTTTGGATTACGAACAATTTTTTATTTTTTTTTGGATTACAATTTTTTGGGGAGGCCTTCTTGGGTTACAACCTGTTTTGGTTTACAAACGGACCTCCAGAATGGATTATGGTTGTAAACCAAGGTACCACTGTAATGTCCCCACGGGAATTAATGGCAGCCATTCATTTATATGAGACTGCCCTTAGAATCATCCTGCTAATTCTGGTTCCTCCCCTTGGTGACCTCAGCCAAAAAGAAATGAGCCTGCTTCTTCCTGGATGCTCCCACCTCATCATCCCCATCATCTTATCCTGAGCTCTGTTTCTTGTTCATGTAAAGCCCTCTTCAGGTATTGCTCATGGATATGGGGCATTCTGTTATTATTATGGAATGGGACCCTCCCTGTTCACTATGTCAGGCATGCTACGTAGCCCCACCAACAGACAGCCCTGTGCCATCATGGTTATCTTCAGGAGAGAAGCCACCGACGTCGGCATCAGCATCCATTTGAGTATGTCACAAGAGCAATCATGGGTTATGACTCCATGGAAACTCACAAGCAAGGAGCTTTCTCCAAACAAGCTTCTTCCCTGCAGGTGACCATCTCAGAACCTGGAGAGCTGCTGCGTGTTCGGTTTTTCAACTTTCAAAATCCAAAAAAAATGAGGAGTGCTAAAAAGTTATAACATGACTTGGGAAATCAAAATATATTTACAAATATAATTTAGTTTTGCTTTGGTGAGTAAAACGTGTGTAAAACTGGAAAGAAATCCTTAAAATAAAAAAAAGATTACCAAGCGCTTGCAGTTATATTATATATTTATTTTATTTATTATTTAGCGCTACCTGACATTTGCAGAAGGTGAAATTCGAATCCTTTGGTTTTCCAAGCGTGCTTTATGTGCTTTTCATTCAAAAACATAGATTTACCAAGCTAGATGTTCTCCGGTCACAAATATAACAACAGATTTGAATTCCTCAAACACACACACACACAATGTATTTTAAGACCCCTCACTGAAGAAATTTGCACCACCTAAAATGACACACCTTACTGCTGCAAGTCAGTGTAGATAATACTAAGCTACGTGAACTGATGGTCTGACTCAGACTGTTCTGTTCCAAAAGCATTGAGATCAACCCGTGTGATGAAGAGGACTCTAGAGTGTCTGAGAGCTGGCTTTTCAATTATCTATCTATTGCTCAGCTTGCAGGTGCCATCACTCACAAGCATAACAAGTAATAAAATAAATGGCGTCCTTGACTCAGCTATGCAGATAAGGAGCATAGCAGACAGAGGCTGGTTTGGTTGTCGGTTGCTCTCACAAAGCAACTGAACCCTGCTCAGTTGGAGATTTCCTGCTCTCTGGTGGCTATATGCAACTGAAGGAGCTTTTTGCATTCAATATCACCTCTGGGTGCAAAAAGGCAGTGGCATGTGAGGTGGTTTGTGGCAGGAAACTGGAGGGGGGGGACTCATTTACATTGGGAGCATGTTCTGGATTGGGGTGGCTTTTCCTTCAAAATAGAAGGGCTCCATTTAAGCATGAGGTTTTCTATTTTCGCATGGGGCAAATACAATTTTATGGCAAAAAGTGAACCTGATAAAGCTGAGAAATAGCTGAGAGGAGGCAAATTCTGCCCGCTTCTGGGTGCTTTGGATATGGAACCTTGCAAGGAGCTGCTGGCGTTGACAGTACCCCCATGACAATTTTCATGAATGGGCAGCCTCAGTACCATGTGATTCACCTGTCTATGCACTACATGTGCTATGTCTGAAACAAATAAATTCAGGATTGGGTGAATAAGTATGTTTCCTATGCAACAGGAAATGTTTGCTCTCTCAGAGTGGGTATGAAGTAGGGTGTTTCATGGTGGCCTGGATGCGTCCTTATTGGGTCAGTGCTACCAACTGAGTAAGTGAAGTGATGATATTCCCCCACTAATGAGTGGTGCATACAGAGCTTTTTTTTAGCCGGAACTTGCTGGAAATCAAGTTCCTGGCACCTCTCAGGTAGGTGCCATTGCTATTCTAAGAGAACGAGGGAGGTGTTCATGGTGAGTATTGACACATCTTTTTTCTGGAAAAAATAGCACTGGGTACAGTTCAAAGCCAGTATGGCGCAGTGGTTAGAGTGTTGGACTAGATATGAGAAGCCAGGGTTCAACTCAGCCATGAAGCTCACCGAGTGACCTTGAGCCAGCCACTTCACAGGGCTGTTGTGGGGATTAAAAACAGGAGGGAGAGACCTCAGCATCGAGCTACTTGGAGGAAAGGTGGGTGTTGTAACGTGGGGTTAGTGATTTCAGCTTTCTGACATAGCAGGCAGGAGAGAGCTTCTTCATGTAACACTCTTTATTCAGGCAAACAAGACTGGGGAACTGAGGAGATGGGAACTGAGATGTTTTGGACTACAATTCCCATCATCCCTGACCACTGGTCCTGTTAGCTAGGGATCATGGGAGTTGTAGGCCAAAGCATCTGGAGGGCTGCAGGTTGGAGGTGCCTGACTTAGACATATGTTCAGGTGAGCAGCCACATTTTAGACAATGCTTGCATCTCCCCTCCATCTTCATACCTGAAAAGGGACATTCTGTGAAATATTGTATTTATTATTAGCAAGCAATTCTGTTGGAATCATGGGTTGTTGTTGTTGTTGTTGTTGTTGTTGTTTTTAAAAAAAGAAACATGGAGAAGAAAAGATTGCTCACATAGTGCAGATCCACTGTTGAATGGAAGGGATGGTGGGTGAGAAAGAAACACATACGCCTGCATGCTATAGAGCCCTGAGCCCTTATGTAGATACAATTTGCTGTTTGAGCTCCTGATTGTTAATGCTTGTCTCCTCTGCAGTGCCTAGCTAGTAGCTCCATTTAAATCTCTGCCTCATTATGCAGTGTCACTGCAGTAATTATATTTTGTGCTCTATTTTACACAAAAGCACACAGTTCTTGCTGATGTCTTCTGTCCTTGAAGAGGCTTCAGGTGGTGAAAAGGCTTTGGAGAAAACAACACTCCCACAATCCACACTGTTTTAGTCTTCTAATTGCTGTGATATAATTACGCCACACAGAAACATCATTAAATCAATAGTCAGGATCAAATGTTACTCTCAGTGATGTTATTATTAACTGATCATCAGTCATTTTTTTAAATCAGTGGCAATGTATTTGGCATGATACAAAGCCCAAGGTGTTGAGACCCACCTGCGAAATATCCCCCCTTTTGTGTTGCTTTTATCTTTAATTGTTATCCCAGTTGCCCTTGGCACTTGTGCAAATTCTTGCTACCTCTCAATTGGTTATTTTCAAACACATACACATCTTAAAGAACCAATGGAGATATAAACAATGTTGCCAAAAACGAGAAGAATGAAACACAGTTGCGATTCTTCAGTTTCATAAGGAGGTACAAGGCAACATTCTTCCGATGTCTGCATCATCCTTGCTAAGTAACTTGCTCTGTTTAGTTTGTTACCCTACTTAAAATACAAATTCTACGGGATCTTTGAACAGAAAAACTGCAGACCGCCCTAGACCTCAATTGTTATAGTTATTTGTCAAACACATACACATGATAACTACTAATATAATTAAAATAACCTTGATGTTATTAAGGTTAATTAAAGAACCAATGGTTCCAAAAAAATTTAAAACTCAGTTTCTTTAATATTTATTCTTTTTGTTGTGGGGTGGGTTAATTTCCTTTCTTTTTTGGTTTAGTGTCTTTGCATCTTCGTGCACAATGGAATCTTGTTTGTGTTTTGTTCATGATGTAGAGGTTGTTGCCAAAAACTTTTTTAGCTTTTTTTCTTTCAGTGTTTTTCTTTTGATCTTTTACCTTTTCTTCAAAGATCTATTTAATCGCCTTTTTTTCTGTCTTTCATTGTTTTGTGAAGTCGTTCACTGGGGTTTGACTTGCTCAGTTGCTGTATGTGTTTTTAGATTCTTCTTTTTTGGATTTTTTTGCAGTTTTTGACTTTCTGCTGTTTCATAAGGAGATTTTTTCCTCTTTGTTTTACATTTACCATTACAAGCTATTTTTCCTTATCTTCAATAGATCTATTTATTATTCCTTTTTTCTCTTCTATTTTTATTATATTCATTTTTTTAATGTTGTGGTTTTTGCCCTCCTCACTTCAGTCATAAAATTCTTCCGATGCTTACTTCCGTTTGCCCAGAGCTGTGGAGGGAAAAGGGTATCATGGATTGAATCCATTGTATTTGTATATTCCCTCCATACCTAAGCTCCTATAATACTGACCATTGGGTAATACTATCTGCTAGGGCACAGGAGAACAGCCTGGAAGGCAAGAAGTTTAGCTCTATATTTTTTATTTAGCTATTAATATTATTTTTTTATTATGTTGTGGTTTTTGCCCCCTACTTAAAAGTTGTCTTTACACAGCTGTTTTGTCCTTAGTTTAGTTGCACTTGCATACGGGCACCTTATATAGTGCTGGATTTTGAATCCTTCCATTTTTATTTATGATCTAATTCCATATTAAAAACATTGCAGTCAAATTCCTCCACCGGCCCTGGCTTTTCGTTTTTTTCCCCTGGGAAGAAGGGAAAGAGGCTGTTGCCCTTGGCCTTAAGAGTTTTAAGTCTGCCTGTTAGACGAAGAGAAAGAGGGGAGGGGGCTTATGTTATAGATAGTGGTGAGCGTGTCCTCTGCCAACCCCCCCCCCCAAGAAGCGTTTTGTTGCTCCGTTTGTTGTTGTTGTTGTTGTTTTTAACCGGGCTGCTAACGACTAGCTCCCTGAGCCTCTCCTGCAGCCTCTCCTCGGCTGCTCCCTCCACCGGCCCTGGCTTTTCATGGTTTTTTTTACAGCAGGGTGGGAAGAAGGGAAAGAGGTTGAACTTAAGAGTTTTGACCTGTTAGACGAAGAGAAAAAGGGGGCTGTGGATTGCTCGGCTATGGCCAAGGAGGCGCAACGGAGTGGTGAGCTCTTGCCAAACCCCCCCCCCCAAGACAGCGTTTTGTTGCTGTTTTTTTTTTATAAACCGGCCCCGGCTTTTAGCTTCCCCCCCCCCACTAGCCTGCCTCGGAGGAATATTGCGGCGGCCTCGGCCTAATTCCTCGGCTTTCAGCAGCGAAAATACTTTCCTCCTCAGCCTCCCCTCGTCCTTGAGCGGCGGCGTTGTTACCGCCCCCTTTACGCTGCTCGAGGATCTCTCTTATCCCTGTGTCCCTGGGGCACATATAGCGCAAACCCAGAGACACACGGACTGGACGCAGAGAAGCATTTTATATATATAGATATTATTCAGGACAAGGGCATTATTAAAGCATGTCTGGCTGAATGAAGAGTCAACAAGAAAGGCAAAGGGATCTTCAAGGAACTCTCATCACCATTTTATTGGGATCCTCTAGTGCAGTGGTTTCCAAGCTACTTTCTTCTCCCACTGAACCTTTTTCTTTCTACGTACAGTAAATTTTCTACTGAGCAACTCCTGCTAGGAATGGATGAATCTGTTAATTGCAGTTTCTCTCCGTTGTTCAATTTTTTTCAAATCTCAAATGCCGTTCATCACGTTTTCTCATTAGTTTTCTAGAAAACAAAGTTCTCTCCAAAATCTATCATGGTTTTAATGTGAATTTCTCCTAAATTAAACATCCTAATATGCACATTTTTGGAAACGTTCCCCCCTCCCTAACCAAATGCATTCTGGATATTAATTATTGTTGGGGGTGAATCAAACTGTTGGAGACTTACAGTGTCTGCTGTGGATGTAGAGACTGATACAGAAGAGATATTTTTTATAATATATTTATTCAATTTTTTTAAAACAGAGAAACAAACAAATAAACAAATATAACAACCACAAGAACAAAAACAAAAACATAAAAATATATTTTATACCTAATATTTATCCCTCACATTGTAGGTAGACTTCCTCCTGTCTCCTCTTCCCACATTCCTTGTCTATCATCTTTAGTAATTTCTAAACATCTTGCCAAATCTTATTTTCTATAAAAATTACCTAAATATTTAATCTTAACTATTTTACTTAACTCATATTCAACTATCTTAAACACTTAACCTTACTCTAAATCTACAGTCTAGCCTTACATTCCTAGTTATATCTAATTATCAATCATACAATAATTTTTTTAATACAATTTAAATTTCTTCCAATCTTCTTACACCACCGCGTCGTCCCTCTGGTCACGAAGTTTCCCGGTCATCTCTGCAAGCTCCATATATAGTCCATCATTTTCATCTGCCATTCTTCAGTCGTTGGTATTTCTTCCAGTTTTTAGCTATCAAAATTCTAGCAGCTGTTGTGGCATACATAAATAAAGTTCTATCACCTTTAGGAATTTCTAAATGTGAACAGAAGAGATATGTTTTGTAGCAGCTAGGGCAAATGAAGGCATCTGGTTGTGCTGCTGCAACAATGTTAATTTTGCTAGCCTTCATGTCACGTTGCATACATCTTTGTAATGCAGAGTTAGTCTGTCAATGGCCCTGGTGGCCGAAGCCAGCTCCCCATAGAGCACATCCTTGGGGATTGGATGAGTGCTGTGAAAATGAAAGACATACTTCTGATTATTGTTATACAAATATAGGCCCATCATGTCAATGATCTCTGGATTGCCTCACTAGATCTCTGAGAACATGCAGTAGGCCACACACACACACACACACACACACCCCTGGGATCTGCCAGGTAGAATTCACATGAATTTTCATCATCTACTACACAGCTCATTTGTGTCTTCTTCCACTTTTAGGTTAAAATGTTTTAAGGCATGCACACAAAAGCTCATACCAAGAACAAACTTAGTTGGTCTCTAAGGTGCTACTGGAAGGAATTTTATTTTATTTTATTTTGTTTTGACTATGGCAGACCAACACGGCTACCTACCTGTAACTTCACAAAGAAACGCTACCCAGACTACTTTTAACTGTGACTTTTGCTGCTACTTGATTTATTTGTGTGTGGGCTGGTGTGTGGGGTTTATGCATTGCTTTCTAATAATGGCTAGCATATGTTCAAAAATGAACATATTGCATAACAATAAATGAGTTATCATTTTAGTCCAACACATGAGTGTGAATGTTTTGCTTCAGCTGCATTGCATGCTTAGGAGTTTCGCCTGTTTTGTGTGCTGAAATTTGTTCACACACATCCAGTGCTCAAGTGCTTAAATGTGGTGAAATCAATTTTATCGGCAAGAGTCCCACCTGAGTGCCTTGTCTGGTGTGCATCTGCCACATGCAAAATTAAAAGATAAGTAACATGATTACAATCAGATTAGTGTGCGTAGGCAACTAAATGAGACTGCCGGGTTCTCTGAGTGAAAACGTGCACTTCCTAGGGAGACCATTTTACATCAAATTAGTCTAAAATGAGTTTTCAGTCAAATGGAAGACAGTGAGTGACTGGCATAGCCAACCCTTCTGAGTCAATGGGAGGCTTTTCTTGCAAAGTATTGAAGAATCGTTTCCTGTCAGAACTTTGCACCCCTTTGCTGCAAACTGACTGAGTCACTCCTGGAGACAGATTAGTATGGAGAAAATAGCCTTTTAAGACGAACAAAAGATATTTAAAGAGATGAAACCAGGGTGAGGTTCTTTTACTTTCATCAGTGATTTGTATGTCCAGGAAAGAAGAGGTCATGGCATAGTGTCACATAGCTCCAGGTACTTGCATTTCTTTGTTAAGGCGAGGTTTGCAGAATAGACAAGGGTATGACTGCAACAATTCCTAGTGTTGAGCTAAGGTCATTTACCCAGTTTCTCAAAAGTATTATTCCTCTGTGAAACAAACTTTCTTTCTTTGTTGTCATTCTCAGCGCACTTTCAAATTTCAGTACATGACCAACTATTTAGACATGTAAAAAGGATGCTTAGCAGGGCCATTAACTTAACAAAAAGACAGGTTTAATCATTTCACATTCCCAGATTCCAGGTATAGAACTATAGGCTTGGAGGGTAGTCAAAGACATCATCCATACAAACTGCCCAGTCATATGACATGTATGTACAAGAAAGCCCAAACACAGATTGGGTTTTCAGGAAGGATAAACACATGGGAAGACTGCAGAATGTAGACAAATGGAGAAAAAAGTAAGGTACGACAAAACCTCTGCATTACACCCATAAGAATGTCACCAAAATACTAGCCCTTTTGATTATATACATACACACACACACACACACACACACCTAAATGATGGGAAATGATCAGTGGTGGGGGTGAAGGGTACATAATATTTTCTTTCTTGCATAGCACTAACAGTTCCAGTTCACTAAGCATGAAGTCTACCCTAGCCTAAGTGGATGAAATGGGTGTAGAAAAATTATCCGCGTCTGAAATTTGTGGGATAACAGGCGTCATCGTTGCTAGGCTTCTTAGGATATATGCAGACATATATAGATCTATGAGAGTTCACCATTTCAGCTCTCCCATCTGTAAGCCAAAATCCAGGCACGTAGGAATGAGCAGTTAAAAGAATGCTTCTTCCCAAACCTCTTTTGCTGGTTGTTATGGACGCGGGTGGCACTGTGGGTTAAACCACAGAGCCTAGGGCTTGCCGATCAGAAGGTCAGCGGTTCGAATCCCCGCAACGGGGTGAGCTCCCATTGCTCGGTCCCAGCTCCTGCCCACCTAGCAAAAGTGCAAGTAGATAAATAGGTACCGCTCCGGCGGGAAGGTAAACGGTGTTTCTGTGTGCTGCTCTGGTTCGCCAGAAGCGGCTTTGTCATGCTGGCCACATGACCCGGAAGCTGTATGCTGGCTCCCTCAGCCAGTAACGCAAGATGAGCGCTGCAACCCCAGAGGTGGACATGACCCTTTACCTTTACTTTTATGGGGGCAGGGGGAGAGGACAATAGGGGTAGTGGTTGGAAGACCACCTTGACTCTGCCTTGACTCACACTGGGGTAAGTCCTTGTTGTTGGCCTTCCAAGTCAGGCACAATTTAAAACATGGCATCAATTTAAACAATAGTTATTGACCAGAGTTTCTTCCATTGTGGTTGTTCCTGCTCTGAGAGGGAGAGCACCACACAGTGGAGGGAAGTTGGAACCAACTTTGATTCTGTGCTGTATCAGAAGTATGGCTGGAGCCTCCAAGAGCTTGCCAATGTGGACAAGAAAGGTTCTTCAGAATAAAGCACTAAATAAATCAGGGATGGAGAATCTCTGGCTCTCCATTTGTTGTCAGACCCCACATCCCATAAGCCCCAGCCATTGTAGCCAATGACATTGGGAAATGGGTGTTGAAGGAGCCCTCCAGCAACTGAAGGGTCACAGTTTCCCTATCCCTGATAAAAATAGATGCAATGTTATATGCTCTCAGGGACGCAGGTGGCACTGTGGGTTAAACCACAGAGCCTAGGGCTTGCTGATCAGAAGGGCGGTTCGAATCCCCACAATGGGGTGAGCTCCCGTTGCTCGGTCCCAGCTCCTGCCCACCTAGCAGTTCGAAAGCACGTCAAAGTGCAAGTAGATAAATAGGTACCACTCCGGCGGGAAGGTAAATGGCGTTTCCGTGCGCTGCTCTGGTTCACCAGAAGTGGCTTTGTCATGCTGGCCACATGACCCAGAAGCTGTACGCCGGCTCCCTCGGCCAGTAACACGAGATGAGCGCCGCAACCCCAGAGTCGGACACGACTGGACCTAATGGTCAGGGGTCCCTTTACCTTTACCTTTAATATGCTCACAAGATTTGATTTTCAGACTACCATGTTTTACACTTCAAAATTATACCAGCTCTCAACGAGGCATCATAAGGAGAGCGTGTTTTAACCTGAAACTCTGAACCTTAGAATTTGAGTGCTTATAGGTTGACGTTATTGTATATATTTATACAATAATGGAAGAAACAAGAGAAGAGGAAGAGCAGGGAGTAAGTAGACTGAAGAATAAGCGAAGAATGAATCAGGCAGGTCAGATTACACAAGGCTTCTGTCTAGAAAAGGCAGCTCCGATGTACAGAATGTTGCCTGTCACGGCTCGCTATCATCTGCAGACCTGCCCCTTGAATGTTGCTACGATGAGTCAGCAAGGGCTTCACAAAGAGAGAACTGTTCAGACTCTAAGAGATTAGTGCCTCTTTGAATTCCTTTTATGCGGCTACATTGAGCAGTTAATGTTTCCCCAAATAAGGGTTGTGCAGCCTGAAACACACCAGGACTTTAGATTACTTAAATGGATGAATAAACCGCCTGAGCACCATCAAGTCTCCTTTGCATCCGGTCGGGGTGGCATGGCATGGCTTCACCCTCTTTTGTGACAGTGTGAGAATGCCCCACATTCCTCGGTGCATTGGAGACTCATGCTCTTTCAGTTTACACTGGGCATCTGGAATGGCTGGAGGCAATGTGAAAGAGTGCTACACTGCTTCTGAGTATGCCAGGTGCCCTAGGTCAGGGGCTGGCAAACTTCAGGCTTGTCAGATCTGCTTTACTTTGTCCCCCCCCCCCCCAGAACCCCATGATCTAAGAACAAGAGCCAGGTGCAAAGGACGTACAGTTAGAATGAAAGAACAGAGTGCTCCTCTCAGCACATTCTGAACAGAGGGTATTTGTTTTTAATATGAGAGCTAAATGGAGCCCACAGTCCTTTCATACAAAAGTCATTTCCTGGATTTTTCATTGAAGGTCCATTCTTTACTTCAGCAGCTTAATTCAGATGCAAAAATGAGTTTTGTTGTTACTATGGTTAAGTAATTGGGATACAAAACGTTTGCCAATCTACTGCAAATCACCTAGAAATCTACCTTTTGCTCAGTCCTGCTCTAAGTGTTGTTCTGAATCGGCTAGCAATATTCAGCTATGAAAAGAGAATTTCTGGGACAACAGAACTTGGGGCACATGGGAAGGTCGGAAGAAATGTAAGTCATTCCTTCATTTTTACTTGTTTCTATACTGTCTTTCAGGATTCAAATCCTTTCCAAGGTGGCATGCTGGGGGTGCAGTAAATTTCACAAAACAACAACATAACAGATAATTTCAAAGCATAAAATGTGACCGTGATCCTTCACCCAGGGCAGTTGGTGGTGGACAGGGGACAGAGCTGGTGTGGTGCAATGGTTAGAGTGTCAGACTAGGACCTGGGAGAGCTGGGTTCAAATCCCCACTTGGTCATGAAGCTCACTGGGTGACTTGGGCCAGTCACCATTTCTTAGCCTAACCTCTTAGGGTTGTTGTGAAGATGAAATGGGGAGGAGAAAAGCCATGTATGCCACCTTGAGACCATTCAAAGATGAAGGCGGTATATAAATGTTATAAATTAAATACCTGCTGCTGATCTTTGCTTTCCTCCTTCCCTTGGAATCTCCCCCACATGGGCAGTTAATGGTGGAAAGAGAATGGAAAAGTCCAACTGGAGAAGGCTTTGAGGAGATCTTTGTCAGACCCTCTTTCTTAGAAGAATAGCCCCCCTGGATCAGAGAAGTAGCCCATTTTAGTTCTACATCCTATTCTTATAATATGAAGTGCACAATCAGGGCTGGAGCACAACAAAATTCTCCCCACCTGTGACTTCCAGCAATTCTCCGAGAATGTTTCAAAGCTGATGATAGACGTGCATAAAAATTCATGCACCACAAACAACACAAATTGAGCTAGGAAGAAAGTCAAAAGGACCCATGTGCCACATAATGCAAAGAGAGGCTATTTAGGTAAAAATAACTCCTCAGAGGCAAGCACATAGAAGTAATAAAAATGCATACAAACCTATATATAAACAAGGGACTCTAAACAAATGACATTAATACACAATATTATACTTTGCCAGCTGGGAAACAGAGTTCTTGTTAGCTTACTTTGTTATTCATTTATAAATCAGTAGGAATTTTCTTTTTATGTTACTTACACATTAAAAAAAATAGCCATTCATGCAATGTTAGCTATCTAGGTTCTGGATGACAAAACACAAGACTTGGTGAATTTCCCAAAGTCACCTGTTTCGAATGGAGATTTCAGTACAGAATGTTAATTCAGGTCATGAAGCTTGTAGACACCAGTTCATATTGGTTTGGTTTTGTTGTTGTTTTTTGTTTATTAATCTTCTTATCTTACAATAATAAACAAAATTATGTCACAATAAATTACATTATGTCTCTTATTATACAACACTTTTGTGCATTTATTTCCAGACATACCATTTATATTTATCCCATTTTTCCTTGAATTTTTGTTTGGAGTTACCTCTTAGGCTGATTGTCAGCTGTGCCATTTCGGCAAACTCTAGTAATTTATTCTGCCAATTAGTTAACGTCGGGGCTTCTCGTTCTTTCCACCCCTTTGCCACCAAGGTCTGTGCTGCCACCATTGCATATAGAAATATCTATCTTAGATTATTTGGAAAAACTTTGCCAATGATACTCAATAGAAAAGCCTCTGTTTTTTTTTTGGGAGAAGGTAATTCCAAACATTTATTTTCCTTCATAAATTAAACCCCAAAATATTTTGATCTCCCTACACGCCCACCACACAAAGCTGTCAACTTTTCCCTTTTTCTTCAGAATAAGGGAATTTCCCTTCAAAAAAGGAAAAGTTGACAACTATGCCACCACATATGATACAGATCACCATTATTTCCACCACATCTCCAACAGATATTCACTACACTTTTATACATCTTGGATAGTCTTGAAGGGGTGAGGTACCATCTGTGCTGGAACTTTAGCATGTTCTTCTCGATATTATAGCATGCCGTAAACTTCATATTAATTCTCCAGAGATTCTCCCATTCAGCCATAATTATTGGATGACCAATATCCTGTGCCCACCTAATCATTGTTGTTTTCACCTCCTCCTATAATAAGATTACTTCAAAACCAGGAGGGGTTCATATTGGTTTTGAAGTGATCTTATTATAGGCCTGTCACTAAAGATTGTGTAGTATCTAGCAGATTCAGAGATTTGGGGGGTGAACCTGGTGATATATATATATATATATATATATATATATATATATATATATATACACACACACACACACACACACACACACACACACACACACTCAATGCCTCGTCATCCAAAGGATCTCAAGTATGCAGTTCTTGCCCTGCTTCCCACATGATTTCAAAATGCACTTTTATTACCTGCGTCTTGGTGTCTCATCATATATTGGTTTCCCAGAAAAGGAAAAGGGGAAAGACTGGAAGAACTTTCTGGGAATATATTGGTAGGACAGAGTCTGGGATGGCTAAATTTTAAGAAAGTGAAGAATGGGAAGGTATCTTCATTGAGAGATTCATTCCCCTGTGTGCAGTCATGGGTTTATTGTTTATCACATGACTGGGTATGTGTTTTCATTCCACAGAGTGGGAAGTGGGAAGTGACAGAAGACAGGATGTTTTGTCTTACTGTGTTCCCTCAAGTGGGACTATTGTCCTTTGTTCTCTCTCTTTGCTGTCTGATGCTAGAGAGAGAGGGAGCCATGTTGAAGTGCTCCGACTGTGTATATATGTAATAAAGTAGGTTAGCCAACATGCTGAGTTGCTGTGGTCTGTTACGCAACTGTGCAAACCTCTGCGGATGCCTAAGGGTGTGTTGATGTACTCCCACATCAATCACTGAAATGTCTGGGGGCTGAAGAAGTTAAGAAGCTCCCAAACGATCGCCCAGGAAGAAGGGAACATGCCAGTTGGGCATGTGTCTCTGCCAGGGTTCTACTTGTGAGTAGAGGCTGTTTCATGACAATCTTGTCATCTTGCTTCTGGCACCTTCTGAAGGAGGCTCAAAACCTGAAATTTTGGGCCAGACCCTGAGACAATTAGTCCTCAGGGCTCAAGAAATGTTCATTACACCAGACTATAGAAATATAACTGTTAAATGCTGCATAATGATGTTAAGTATAATTGTTTACATACTGAAATGGAAAATGACTCTGTATGTGTTTGAATGTGTTTTGCTGAAGACTTAACTGGAAAATTCCATTGGGCTAAGCTAAGAAGGGCTCACTAAGCACCTAAATGGGTTGATAATTAACTATTGGTGTTCTCTTTTCTCTTACATGGTGTTTAACTTTAGATCATGTGAGAGGGGCTTTCCATTGCAAATTGCCATCTTGGGGTGTTGTTCTCTGAGTTGTTCTATGGAAGCCATAGAGGACAAAGGATGAAAACAGCTCCAGCCTAGTGAAGGCTGTGTGTGAAGAGACAGACCTATGCTTTTAGGTCTGCTATGATTTTAGGTCTGTCTGGAATTATTTCAAGTATGTAAGAAGATGAAACCTGTTCTGAACATGCACATGATATTATAAAACTATTTAGATGTATCACTATTGTTTTGTGTCTCTTTTTGGAAGAAGTTCTGTTAGTAAAGCTTTTGAAACATATTTATGGATCTGGACAATTTTTATTCCATGTGCAGTCAGCTTTTATGCACCCCATTGCTTCAAACTGTGCAATATTAATATCTGCAATAAATGATGGCATATATATTTTTGATAATATATTGTCTAAAGCAGGTGTCCCTTGGGCCTGGGGGCAAAATATCTTTCTGATCTCACCAGGCCACACCCATTCCCACTTGCACCCTCTCTTCCCAGCCAAAGTTCATTTACTTTGTTTATTCATTTGCAGGAAGTTCATTTACTTCATTTAGTCTTCCTTTGCCAATCCCAAACATATGGAAGAGAATATTTTTTTTAGCAGAGATTGCCTATAGAACTTTTATCCATTAAGCTCAAGGAAGAGGATGATACAATCAATACAGTAGCACACTTTTTGTAGCCTTCAGACTTAAAAGCACTTCAGGCCAGGTCAAGTCAGGCAATTGCCCGAAAACCACAAAACAAACAAGTCTTTCATCTTCCCCCTCATTCTGTTTGAAGTCATGGCACTAAGGGAACACATGTCCATTGCTGGATGTAGCCTAAACTGTTCCACTGAGGAATGAAGCCATTAATCTCTTTCAGAAATACATCATAAGGTGGAAAAGGGAGAGAGCTAACATCTGGTCTGTTCCTCTACTTGTGTAGATGGTAGGGAAGTAACCAGAAGTATGACTCTGGAGCCCAATTATAAAACCACACATCCTTCCACAATGGGGACATAGGTTAACAGGCGGGAGTTGATCACAATGAGGATTTGCCAAATGTGCCTTCCTCTTAGCTTGTTTCTCCATTTTGTACTGAATTTGTGCTTCTTCAAAATCCATGAGGCTATTCGTTGATGGACATTCTGCTAAAACTACATTCATGGAAGACAATAGGCCATGAGTGATGAGAGAGAGAGAGAGAGAGATCTAGAAACATTACTGAATATTAGAGGTCTGTAGATCCCAGTGAAACTCCTGTCCATGTCTTATTCAAACATTTTTGCCATCCACAAATTTGAAATCCATGGCTATTTATGCAGAATATGAACAATCACTCACCATTTTAAGTGAACTCTGACAGCCATTCTACTGAAGACACATAGGTTGGTATTCAACTAAGTTTTTCTCCAGGAAGACCCATTGAAAATAATGAACACAACTAGGTTTAGGTCCCTTAATTTCAATGGATCTGCTCTGAGTAAAACTTAGTTGAATGCCACCCATGGTCTTGTAATGTCAGAATGGTCATTCCTTTTTCTCAGGATTCCTCTGGTCATTTCTCTGTCATGGTGGTGGAGAAAGATATTCTGAAGACTATGCCCTTCTGGCCTGCTAGCGCCAGGGTGGAGGAATCTTTTTTTCCCCTTTTCCCTCTCCTATTGTGATGGTAAAGGAGGGAGTTAATTGTATCGCCTCTACTGCTATCAGAATTGCAACATGCAACAAAGGGATATCTCTCTCTCTCCCCCTAGTCACAACTCCACTTGTCCACCCCTCCAAAAAAATGCAGCTTAGTGAAAATATTCCTGAGGAAGAAAGGGATAAACCTCTCTTCCAACCATGCAGTTAATTGAAGAAATACAAGTAGCGTAACTGTGTGCTGTGCATTCAGGGTAACCCATTGGCTCTGAGGCAGAAGGAAGGCAGCACAAGGTAAGTAAGGCTAGGTAGCAGCTGTGTTAGGAGACTCATCCTGGCACTTCTGTGCTCTAGGCACTCCAGAAATTTGCTAACCACAAGTCTTCTACTATGTAAATAATTTGACATTACCAAGATGCTATGTCACCAGCTGCTTGGAGGATTTTCTGGCCACTTCACAAACAGAAGAAATGCAACACGTACACAAGTGGAACGAAGAGGGTGCTGCCAACTGCTTTTGTTACGTTTCCCCACTTTCATTCCCACACATGTTAAGAGACTATGCTGTTTGGAATGAAAGGAGGCCCTTAAGCGCCAAAGCAAATTGTAAACATCACAAAACAGCCATTATTATAACTGTACCTTGTTTTGTCATATTCCATTTTTGTTTTCTCTAGTTCAAGGGGATCATTAATTCTGGGAGCGAAGTACAGGCTCCATGGATGCTGTCTGCCTGCATATAGCAAACAACCTATTATTACTTACCAAGTCGCCTGTTACCCAGAAGCATTTTACCTTAGATTCAAGGGTAAATAATGTTGCCCAGGTGGTTTTAAAGAGATTTGCAAAATTAAGGAATATATTCTACTATGATAATAATCAGATATATTTTCTGTATCCTCCCCCCCCCCACAGCTGAATACTCACCGAAGTTGGCCGTAACCAGCAGCCTTTAAACTTTTGTTTGTTTGGAATTTTTGCTCCCGCAAGAGAAAATCAGCATCAAAACCTCACATGTTATGCTTTTAGAAACCACATTGTCCACCCCAAATTTTAATCTCTTTGTAAAAACTTCACTTTGTGAGCTTGTGGTGAACCCTGGAAAAGAAAGAAGCTCATCAAGCCAAAGTGAATGCAAAATGTGATAGGAGCGAAGCTAGAACATTTCTTTATATTTGACTTTTATTTAGACCTCATGAGTTTCAAAGCCTCACATCTTTATTTGCATAGATTGCTAAGTAAATCTTCCATCTCTTCAGACACTCATTACAGA
The DNA here is from genome assembly GCA_900245905.1 of Lacerta viridis. Lineage (NCBI taxonomy): Eukaryota > Metazoa > Chordata > Lepidosauria > Squamata > Lacertidae > Lacerta > Lacerta viridis. Next base: position 26,323 of record OFHU01003091.1, read on the forward strand.
TTTGTCAAAAACCCCTTCTGAGGAGACTTCCGGCGAGGCAAAATGGCGATCGGCACGGGATCGCAGAGCTCCCGAAAGTGATCTACACGATCGGAGCTGCCCGGCTGGATCCCGTGCCGCCGAGACCGCCGCTGCCGCCGCGCAAGCACAGGGAACATCGGTGGGGAGGCTGCCGCCCCCCCCCGCGGGACCGCGAGAGAGGACTCACTCGCCCGACGGACGGGCGGATCCTTGGGCCCCGAGGCCTAGCGGCCTACAAGGACCTGCCTCGCGGAGCGCCGGTGCTCCGGAGGCTGGAGAGGGACGCCCCAGCCCCGCCAGCGCTCCCGCCGCCGCTGCAGCCGCCGCCCCCCGAGAGAGGTAGGAAGGAGAAGACCCTCCCTGCCCCCAACGCCCGCGGATCGGGGAAAAGGAGTTCTGGGCCCCGAGGCCCAGCGACCTGGAAGGACCTGCCTCGTGGAGCGTCGGTGCTCCGGAGAAGGACGCCCTAGTCCCGCCGCCGCTCCCGCCGCCGCTGCAGCCGCGCCCCCCCCCAGGAGAAAGGCAGAAGGGAGAGGACGCTCCCTTCCCCTATCGCCCCCGAACCAGGGGAAGGAAGAGGGACCCCTGGGAGGGGAGAAGTGCCTGCCCCCCCCACCGCCATCGTCGCAATTGCCGCCACACCGCTGCGCCCCGGAGGGAGCGAGGCCCTGATCCTGCAGCCCAGGAAGGGAGGCGAAGAACGGACAAGGAAAAACACAGGCCCGACCCGAACTTGCCTCCCAAAAGACTAGCGCTCTAGGAAAAGGCCTCCCCTTGGGAAGACATCGCTTTTTTAATATATATTTGGAGGGGGTTTCCCCTTTCTCCCCTTATTTTTATCTTTTGTTATTTTTTATTTTTATTTTTATTTTTATCTTCCTCTCCCCACCCCACTCTTTAAAAAAAATAATAATAATAATAATACCCTTGAGGAGAGGGGAGAGAGGAAGAGGGGAAGAAGAAAAGAAAACTTATTTTATTTTATTTTTATTTCTTATTTTTAAATAGAGGGGAAGAGAGAAAAAAAAAGAAGAAGAGAAGAAGAGGGGTTCCCCCCCTCCTCTTGCTCCTGTTTTTATCCTAGTCTCTGTTTGTTTTTTAAGCCACTACTTTTTGTCTTTGTTCTGGGGTTTTTGTTTTTTGTTTTTTAACCCCCCCAATCCATTTTTACTCTTACTGTTTATCCATCTGCTCTTTCAACCCCCCCCCTGTATCCCTCTCTTTTACTGTCCCTTCTCACCTTCTCTCCTTAAAATAGTTCCCCCCTTCTTGCTTTCCCTCTTCTTTCTTTTTTTTCTTTTCTTTTCCTTCTTCTTTATTTCTTCTCCTCTCCCCCCCTTTTTTCCCCTCCCTCCCTCCCCCTTCTTTAATTTTTTGGGGGGAAAGAAAGAAAGGGGGGGAAAGGAATAAACCTAAACTAAACTAAAACAAAAAACATTTTTCCCTAAAGACACCCCCCACTGCCGCTACAACCACTCTATTTGAATTATTATCTTTATTTTTACCCCTTTCTCTTCACCTCTTTCTCCCCCTCCCTTTTTTCTTTTCTTCTTTCTTTCTCTCCCCCCTCTTTTTTAACCTCTCCCCCCCATACACCTACTCTTACCACTTCTCTTTCAAAAGGGGACCATTGCCACTCCAGCCATCCCTTATGTGAACTTTTATCTTTATTTTCATTCTATTCTCTCTCTCTCTCTTTTTCTACCCTTTCTACACACTACTTAAAGACATATCTCTCCACCCCACCCCACCCCCAATTTATGCTCTCCCACCCCACTTTTCCACTCCCAGCCCCATTTGTTTTCTATCCCCATCTCTTCCTTTCTCTCTTTCCCTTTGTGTCCCTCTCGCTCCCTTCTTAAACCTAATTCCCCCCCCCTTTTAGTCCCCTTGCCAACCTATCTTAGAGGGGGGAGCCCTCTCTCTCACCCACCACACCCCCTTAAAACAAAACCTTTCCCCTATAGTAGCCACAATCCCCCCCGCATCTCTGCCCACTGAACCTCCCCCCCCAAAGTGAATTGTCTATCTACTAACCCACCTGTTTGTATACCTATCTGTCCCCCCCCCACTCTGACAACACTGCTGAGGCGACTCCGGAAATCCCAGAGAAGCCCTTTCATCACAGCCAAGAAGTAATACGAATGGCCGCCTAAACCAAACGCTCTGTAAAAGCCACCAATCAACAAAGCCTGACCAACCCAACAGCACCCAGGAATCACCAGTGTTACAACCCCTAACCGCAACACGCCACACTCCAAGAAGACGCTGAACAGACACCAAACCAAAACCATCAGGGAGACCAAAATGGCACCAACCAGGGAGATGGCTAACGACAATCAGAACACAACACCCCTCCAAGACGACAACCACCCAATAACAAGACGAGATCTGAGAGAAATGGAGGCTAGATTAGCAAGAGAACTGAAGAAAGAAATGAAAGACGCAATGGCTCCCATGCAGATATTAATTGAAGCTCTAACCTCCAAAGTAGAAGCTCTAGAGAACAAGACCCAAATGCAAGAGAGAACATTAGAACAATACCAAGAAGAGAACATACGGAGGATGGAGAAACTGAGCAAACTGGAAGCAGAAAACACAGAAATGAGAATCAAACTAGCAGACCTCGAAGACCGAAGTAGACGCTGTAACCTCCGATTTCGCAATTTCCCTGAAGATGCAGAGGAGAAAAGCACAGCAGACCTAATTGTAAGCTGGCTGAAAAACACAATCCCAGGTTTGACACTCGAGACAGATGACCTCGAGAGAGCCCACAGAGCCCTAAGAGCCAAACCGAAACCCAACACCCCCCCAAGAGACATCATAGTGTGCTTTGCTCGCTACAAAAAGAAGGAAGAGATATGGAACAAACTCAGAAGAACAACCAACCTTCTATACAAAAACAACAACATATCAGTCTTTCCGGACTTATCCCAAGACACCCTAAATCGGAGGAAAAGCCTACGCCCATGCACCCAGCGCCTCCAGCAAGCAAAGATCAACTACCGATGGGGCTTCCCCTTTCGCCTCATTGTAACAACAGACACAACGCAACACATGGTTACCAACATACCTGAAGCTCAGCAATTACTAGAGGACCTCGGATTCGACCCTCCACCGGAGTGGCAACAGGAGAACCCACCAAGCGAAAACCGCAACCACAACGCCGAAATAACAGCAGACAAATGGACGACAGTGCAGAAGAAAAAGATGAGAAGAAAGCAGCAAAACAACACGTATAGGTACAACCAAATACCGGCACGCACAGAACCATCCCACCGAAGACTCAGCACAAGAATCCAGTCCAAATCCAACCAAACCAACACCTCACAAAGGAATGACCCTACAACAACAACCATAACTGAATGAAGCATCCGGAAAACACCCCAAACTACAGGACTGGTGAATATCCCCCCTTCCCCCCCCCAGCCATAAAAAATGCCAACACCATCAACATCCCCCAACACCACACTTCCACAGTAACCCCCACCCCAACACCAGTTCAGACCTCAACCATGCTCCCCCCCCAACAACCAACTCCCTCATCACCACCCCCACTCCACACCAAAGCAAAACAAACTCTCCAACCCAAACACAACCCACAATCAGGCTTCAACTTGATACCTAACCAACACAATGGTGGCACCAGAGCGCACCAACACACACACCCTTACCCTAACACACCAGCAATGTTGCTATTTACACTGACAATATTGCTTCTGAACCTTATCTACAACACTTACAACATTGGCGTCAAAAAGACGCCTCACACCGTCTCGCTGTTCACCCCCTGTCGCAGAAGACAAGGGAGATGGCCTGTCCCTGAACACGGCCCTCCACACCAGCCGAGACCCAGGACCAACCGGCTAATCGCCAAAGGGTCCAAAACACCCCAAACGCACGCTTATATGACCACACATAGGAAACCCCCTACAACCTACCCCCCACTCTCTAACCCAAACCCAACTCCAACCCCACCAACCCCCTATCCACCACAACCTGGGTCAGCACAACCCTGTTGGTTCGATAAACAACATAAAATGAGAGACATAAGACAACCCAGACGGGTTGGCAAAGAATCATCCTACACAAGAAGGAAACAAGATGGCTAACTTAAAAGCAATTACACTAAACGTGAGGGGGTTGGGAAACCCCATCAAAAGAAAACGCATCACCTCATACATAAATAACATGAAACCACACATCACCTTCTTACAAGAAATACACAACCCACCCAAAGGGAGCAAACTCCTGAATGACCCCCGCTTCAGTCAACAATGGATAGCAAATGGCTCAGGAAAAGCCCGGGGGGTAGCTGTGATAATAAGTAGAGACCTGAACTTCAAAGCCACAACAGTCCTTAAGGACAAAAAAGGTAGATTCATCTTCATAAAAGGGACATTAGACGGTAAAAATAAATTGACAATTGGCTCTATATACGCTCCAAATTTGAAACAATTGGAATTCTTCCAAAACACATTAAACAAATTCCTCTCCTTTTCTGAAGGGGAAGCAATCCTGGGAGGTGACCTCAACATAAATTTAAAAGGCTTATCCCTGAAAAACATACACCTTACAACCCCAGGGGCAACCTCCCTCCAAAAATCCCCCCCAACAACCAGGGACTCCTACAAACTACTGAAAATGCTAAAAAACAAGGGTCTTTATGACATATGGGGTGAGCTAAACCCAGGAGACACCAGCCACACTTTCCAATCTGGACGGCATGGCACAGTCTCCAGATTAGACAGCATTCTACTTACACAAGGCCTAATCCCCCTAGTGGAATCAACAAACATAGGCAACATCAAAATCACAGACCACGCCCCAGTAGAAGTCACTGTCAAAATAGGAGAAGAAACACAAACCACCCCATCATGGTCCTTCAGTCCCACCCTAACTACAAACCAACAAATTAGAGAAACCCTCACCAAAACTCTCCAAAACTACTTCAAGGAAAACGATATAAACAACATAGACACCCCCCTCCTATGGGATGCAATGAAAGCGGTTACCAGAGGAGTATGCATAAAAGAGAAAGCACTCCTTAAAAAACAAACCTCCTCAAAAATTAACAAATTAGAACAGGACATCACAGTGCTCTCATCACGCTACAAACAAACAGGATCTAAAAAACTCCTTCAACTTATAGAACAAAAAAGAAAAGAAATAGACTCCCTAGAAATCAACAAAACAATGATAAACATTTTATATTCTAAGCAACGCTTCTATGAATATGGAGGGAAAAACTCCAGACTACTGGCAAATAGATGTAGGAAAAAAGCACTCAAAGCAAGAATACACTGCATCACCAAAAAAGATGGCAGCACTACATTCTCCCCCAAAGAAATAACGTCAGAATTCGCAGAATTCTACTCCAACCTATACACCTCCCGCAACCCACCCGAGAAAGAAATCAGAGAATTCCTAACAGAAACGAACATACCTACCCTAACTAGCGAGGAACAGGAACTCATGGACAGCCCTATCACCCCAGAGGAAATAGACACAATCCTTAAAAACTTAAAATCACACAAAGCCCCAGGCCCTGATGGCTTCACAGCAGAATTCTATAAAAAATTCAGAGAACCCCTGATTCCCTACATGACACGCCTGTTTAATGACATCATAAAAGGAGGGCCCATCCCTAAAACCTGGACCCTCTCCAAAATAGTCTCCATCCCAAAACCACTAAAGGACAGCCTCAAAGTAGAATCTTACCGCCCAATCTCCTTAATAAACCAAGACTACAAAATATTCACATCAATCTTGGCCAACCGCCTCAAAAAATTCCTATCCAAACTAATAGCCCCAGACCAAACTGGCTTTGTCCCTGGTCGCAACATTACAGACCCCATCAGGAAACTACTAAACCTAATCGAACACAGCAAGGCAACTAAACTCCCACTGACAATCATGTCCCTAGATATTCTCAAAGCATTTGATTGCTTAGAATGGAAATACCTATCAGCAGTACTAACCAGCATGAAATTTGGCCCCAACTTCCTACAAACCATCAAACAAATATACTCCCAAGCCTCAGCAAAATGCAGAATTAACAACATGGACTCAAAGACCATAACAATCCAAAGAGGCACAAAACAAGGATGCCCACTGTCCCCCTTCCTATTTATCCTGGCGCTGGAACCCCTAGCAATTCGAATCCGAGCAGCCACAAACATCAAAGGGGTGGAAATAAAAGGCAAAACGTATAAACTAGGACTTTTTGCAGACGACCTAATGGTCACAACACCAGATCCTTTAAACACAGCACCCTCCCTAATCAGAGAACTCAACACATTTGCAATGGTGTCAGGCCTACAAGTAAATTTTGCAAAATCAGAAGCCATGTGCTTCAACACCCCCCCTCACATCCAAAGAGAACTCACCAAAACCACCAAGATAAAACTTTGCCACACCAAGTTCAGATATCTTGGGGTGCAAATAACCAAAAACCTCAACAAACTATACCTTCACAACTACAAACCCCTATGGCAACAAATAAACAAAAACTTAAAGAGATGGAACAACATGAACTCCACTCTCTCAGACAAAATAGCCATGATCAAAATGATCACCCTCCCAAAACTAACCTACCTGTTCCAAACCCTCCCAATCTGGATTCCCCCAACCCAACTCCGCAAATGGCAGAGAAAACTACACTCTTTTATCTTCTCACACAAAAAACCAAGAATAAGCACCAAATACCTGCACCTCCCCACCTCAGAAGGAGGATGGGGAATCCCCAACATAGAAGCATATTACAATGCCAACCAACTACGTCACATAATCCCATACATACTAGAAGACGAGACAAAACAATGGATACATCTAGAAAGGGACACAATTGAAAATATCTGCACCACAGCATACCCACTCCTCCCAAACAAACTAAGAAAAATCCCCACAACACTTAACAGGTACACACAAACCATGTTCAAAGCATGGAAAACAGAAATAGGCAAATTATCCCCTACCCCATCCCCACTAATTCCCCTGGCATACCACCCACTATTCCTACACGCAGCACAAAACCTCCAAACAAAAACATGGCAATCCAAAGGTCTGCATCGCCTAATAGACTTTTATAAAAATAACACACCCTTATCAACACAAGAAATACAGGACAAATTAGAAGACACCCAAATACCATGGTTAGCACAACACCAATTACATGCCCTTTTAAACAACCCAGCAGTAAAATCAACAGCAACTAGACCCCTGACAACCTTTGAAAACCTCATCCTAATGACAAAGGGACACGGCAAAGGAATAGTATCCGCAATATACAAAATACTACTAAAGAATCCCACAAACCCCCTAGACACAATCAAAAGACAATGGGAGGACGACATAAGGATACGAAATCAACCCCACCCAATGGACCAGAATGTGGTCCAAACCCCCCTTTAAATCCATATCAACAAAAAGAAGGGAACTCACCCTAAAACTAACCTACAGGTGGTATCTAACACCAAGAAAATTAGCACAAATACGCCCAGGAACCTCACCAAGATGCTGGAGAGGATGCACCTCTACGGGCACATACTTCCATATGTGGTGGGAGTGCCCCAAAATCCAAACATTCTGGACAACAACCATACGAGAAATATGCAAAATAACCAAACAAGTGCTAGAAACCACCCCAGAACTGGCTTTACTAAACATCTTCCAAGACAATAATGCCCACTTACAACACAAGGAACTCATAATCCATCTACTCTCAGCAGCCAGAAACATCATAACCAGACACTGGAAAGACCTGTCAGGAGTCAACATGGACCAATGGTACCAAGTAGTATGGGAAACAGCCCTACTAGAAAAATTAACCAGCAACCTAAAACTAGCACGGGGACAAAAACAGAAGAAGACACCTTCACCCCCGTATGGTCCCCCTTCATCGCACACGCAGCCCAACAAGACAATGACAAAAACCTACCGACAGCATACAAATCAATATGGCTAACCTGATCCAAAACACCCACCCACCCCACTCACACAGGAAACCAAAGACCATCACAGCCAATCACGAATGAACAATCAAACCCTACGCCAATCACAACCTCTCACCGCCAAAGAAACACAAGCAAACAACAGAGAACCAACACAAGCGACGCTGATACCAAATCCTACATATATTAAGGAAAATAGAAACATCATCTCCCCACCCCACCCTCCCACCCATCCCACCCACTTCCTTCCCCCTCTCTCCCTAATGTCTCAACCACTAAAATTGATCTGTAAAAATGTTTTATGGAAAAATATGAGAGACATTACAACTTTGTAAACCAAGAAAATCTTTAATAAAGAAAAAAAAAACCCTTCTGAGCCTCTAACAGCATCCACATAAGCAACATAGTTTTACTTAGAAAGTGCAGTTTTCTTCCTGACACTTCTGTTTGCCTTGTTTTCAGATTGCAATTATGCTTGAAATCACAGCTCAGTTTTAGGAATCAGCTTTGCACATGCTGAAACAGCACATTGTAGACTCCTATCTAGAATATAGCACTTTACATCTATGGATGCTTCCTCGTGTAAAACAAACTAAATCCTTGAACATGGAAAGCTAGGATGTCAAGGATGAATGGGATTTGTAGCAATTTCTCCCACACATGCTAGTTTTCTACATGCAGTGTTTTCTCTCTCTCTTTTTTTTCAAAGACAAGATGAGAAAATATGAATTAAAACATTCAAGCATTGATCCTCACCAGGGATGCCAACAGGATTTCTTGTAAACTGTATGTGGTTGGGTCCCCTGCACCTCCCTCTCCCTGCAATATATAGACAAGAACTGCTGCACATATATACTTAAACTTAGCCTACTCTCAGGGTTCTTGCAAATATAAAAAGAGGGTGGGGAAGAAATGTAAGCAACCAATAATAAATCATGGAATCATAAGAACTATATAGTTGGAAGTGGTCTCCAAGGGTCATTAGTACAACCCCCTGCAATGCAGGAATCTTAGCTAAATAATCCATGATGGATGGCCATCCAATCTCTGCTTCAAAACCTCCAAGGAAGGAGAGTCCACCACCTCCAAAGGGAGTCTTTTTCCACGTCGGTACAGCTCTACTGTCAGAAGGTTTTCCCTGATGTTTAGTCGGAATCTCCTTTCTTGTTAACTGAAGACATTGGTTCAAAGTCCAGAAGCAGGAGAAAACAAAGCTTGTTGCCTCATCCATGTGACAGCTTGTTGAGAATATTTTTAAGACAGCTATCATATCCTCTCAGCCTCCTCTTTTCCAGGCTAAACCATGGCACGCAGTGCACAATTCACGGAAATGCTCTATCATGGTTTGTAGCCAAAATGCCTAGTTCGCCTGCCCAAAACATTATTCTGTATGCTTGAAACATTACGAGAGGAGACTGCTGTTGCGCACATGTCCTTTTGTAGGCTTCTCAGAGGCATCTGATTGGTCACTGTGAGAAAGAGATGCTGGGCTAGACAGGACTGTGGGCTGATGCGAGCAATTTTCTGCTTAGGGTTGCAACGTGATGCCATTCACAGACCATGTAAGGGAAGCTGAAAACCAGCTTCCTTGGCTTTAACTGAAACGTTTCATAGTCCTGATATTGCAGGCAGAGTAAAAGCACCTAGCCATTTGAGAAAAGAATAAATTAATAGAAGCAGTTACGTTGTGGGGAAATTATAAGTAAAGGTTCATACTTAAACCTGAAACAGCCTTTCTGGCAGAAAAAAGTTATGGGCCTCTAACAGTGGAAGCCACCAAGCTTTAGCCCTCATTGAGTATTTGTTGAGTGTTTGCTAATAAAAATACAATTTTCATTTCCATCATGCCTCAGCTTTAATTTATTATCTTACAAAGTTCAGAGAATAAGTTGTCATAGGAACCCAAATATCAGGAGTCGTTGCGGAGGATTCTATATTATACACTACCGCATATAAGAGAATGCCTGAATTATCTGTTGTTATACGAGGGTTTAAACTGAGGGTTTAAAAAATCCAGACTCAGTCAGGTTGCCCTTCCACTGATCCTCACTTTGAACATTGGATGCCAGCTTTTATGTTGAGTCAGACAAATTGGTCCCATCTTGGTCACACATTATTTTTGACATCAGCCGAGGTGGCACTCGGTGCCTCCCTTGCCGTAACACGGATTTCTCCGGGAATTCGAGGTAGATGTGTCCAGGAGAACATAGAATATTCTGCTGTATCAGGTCAGTGGCCCATCATGCCAGCATCCTGTGATCACATGGTCAACCAGATGGCCATGGGAAGCGTACGAACAGGACCTGTTTGCAACAGTACTCTCCTAGCCTGGCAGCAGGAGAGGACAACCCTCTCTTCCTCTAGCAGCATGAAAGGCAATAAGAACAAGCAAGTTCGTATTTATGGTTTTTATTTGGTCATCTGGATGTGAGACAAAGAATCCATGTCTCCACGCAAAGGAGATCGTTGCTACTACTGAGCCTCTCCTTTCCACCCCAGCAACACCCTGAGTACCTATGGGAAGTCCCAGGAGCCACACTCCTCTGAATTCCTGTTCTTGAAATGTGAGGGATCAATGGGCCTTTGGGCTAGGAGGTTCTCCAGACTCTCCAGGGAGGTCTCACCTGGCGGCTCTCTCAACTTCCTCTCCTCCTCCACTATCTCAAAACTAGGCAACTCCTATTCAGCTGTAATTCAACTCTGCTCCTCCTCCTCTTGAAACTGCTGGAGGCAAGGTGGGCGAACCTTCCCACTCGCCCTCCTCTTCCCAAGAGGCAGCCGACACAACCGAGGGGACACTTCCCAGCCTTCCTGTTCAGTCTGGGGGGTCACCTGACACTGGCACTTGTCAGTACAGTAGAACATTGCCACCATGGTTATAGAGGACAGGGTCTCCAATGGCTACCATACTATGTTCTACCTCTCTTCTCAGATAGCATTATGCCTGAATTACCAGATGGCTGGAATCACAGGGTGGGCAGAATGCTGTTGTACTCATTTGTTCAGATTGCAGGTTCCCACTTAGGCCACTGTGAAAACAGGATGCTGAACTAGATAGCCATTGGTCATCTTATGTGCTTACATTTGCATCCACTGATGACTTATCATTGTAATAGGCTTGTTTTTAGGGTCCGTCCTACCCAATTTTCCCATGCAAACTTAAGCAATCTCTTTTTTTTATGTTATTTTTTTGCCATTATTTTTTTTCATATCTTTTCCAAATTTATAACACTCAATGCCATACATCAAATCAGAAAACTAATTTTAAGTACATTCCCCCCCAAAAAACTGGCCTCCCGTTCTCTTTCTCAGATATTCCATTTTTCGCATTTTTGCATGTTCATAAATTTTACAGATTTATCTCTAATTAAACATCCTATTGTTTTAGCAAATTCCTCATTCCCTCCAAGATGTCCCTTTCCAACTCCTGCATATGTAGATAAAATAGTATATATCAATAATCAACAAGTGGAGCATAGTAAATTATTAATATATTTATTCTTCTTCCAACCTGTGTTGAGAAAAAATGATTTTTTTAAAAACTTCAGTTTGTCTAGGGAAGAGACCAAAAGAAACTTTCAAGCATCACGTTTTCAAAAACTACAAGGGTTTAGTTGCAGATCACCCAAGAAGATGCCCATTTTAGATGTAAGATAAAACAGTATAAAATATCCTAACTGAACTGCTTAAAAGGAAGACGCAGAAAATCATAGGAACAAGGCCAGCATTTGGAGTCAGCATAAATAAAGTTATTAAGGTCTGTGGGCAGTGAGTTATATTAATTAAAGTTCACTAGGCCTCTTACCGAGATATGGGCTTCTGCTGATTAATTAATAAATTGCTTCCTGATGTGTTAAGTATAGACCAAATGTGTTTAGCGCAACCCTTGCATGAATTCTAGGCAAAAGAGGTAGGGGGGGGAGCCATTATTTTCACTAATGGAATGTAGAGTCGTTCTGCTTTAAACATTCGCAGCTTCCTAAGTTTTAAAGCTATTCTGGCTATAAGCATGGGGCTTACCTTTGCTAAACCAGATAGATATTATTGCAATGATGAGAGAGTTCTTATGGATTAGATGAGTAGGGCTGACTATATAAAGGTAAAAGGAGAACAATTGTGTCAGACCACAGGAACAGAGAAATTCCGGCCTCTGGTCCATAACTTTCATTTATTTATTTTTGGCCACCAACATGGCCGGCCTCACCATCAAGGTGGCTCTCGGGTGTGTTGTGGTGTGTGGGTGTGTGCGCTGAGAGGGCCCTGGAATGTCACTTGAATGAATACGGGAGAGCGTCGTAGCTTATGTATATACTTAAGTCTCTCAATTTATTGAAATCGGTGGAGGATTGCAAATCCTCAGCTTCGATGCGCATTATTCTCCATACTTGTATCTCTCGTGCTTCCTGAAAATTACCAAGGACTAAATAATTAAACTCCAAAGGTTAATACATCTGCCAATTATTCCTTGAAAATACAAAAACGAAGAAAGGCTTGTGTTGGCATTTTCCTTGGTGTTTGTTACACAGTTATATTTTATGTGTGCCTGTCATCTGATTCTTTCTAGGTTGCACCAGCACGGCAGTCTTCAAATGAAACCACGCTTGTGTATATATACTATTTAAACTATCCCAGAGGGAACTTAAATTGCTGTTTAATATATTGCGCTGCTGGAACGCAGTCCAGCAATGCAATTCTCACCGGGATTACATTTTTGGATGATACATCAAGTTCTTGACTTAATCTGTGGTTTGTGTGTTTGAAGGCTTGTCCTCATTCCTACCGTGACTTGTGGAAGAGGAAGGGGGGGTATTGTTAAAAATAATAAATATAATTAGATAGGAATCAATCTTTCCTTAGACATTTGTCCAGCTGCAGTTTTCTGACAGCGAGAGTTTTATGTGCGCGGTTATCACTGTGCCTGTACAAAGTTCAATCTGAAAGAAGCAAATATTCCGTCATATCTTATTCTAATCGCACTCTCCATTTTATTTTATTTTCACTCGAGCTGATACTAGAGTACTAGCATGTTCTACCCCCTCCCCTCCCCAATAAGATAAATTAATCAACAGCAATAGTGAAAAACTTTTTTGCTTTCCTTTGAAATTGACTCGGGTAATTTCAACTTCTGGAGAAGCGCCCACTTTACATGTCTTTCATCTAGCCACCCCAGGAAATATTTGCAGTCTTAAGGCTAAAAATCTTTCCCCCTTGGGGAATTCCTGGCTGCTTCAGCTGAATGAGGGGCACACTAAGTTCTCTTTCACTTTAGGCAAATGTACGTGACAGACTTCTTTAGTTTATGTGATCTGATTGTATTGTGGACATGGAAGCTGGGAGTAATCTAAAAACACAGCACTCAATCTATAACATTAGGAGTGGCCCCTAGAAACCAATTTTAAAAGCAATTATGTTGGAGGAACAGAAGCCCTGAGCTGTAAAACAGAGACATTTTATTAAAGCATTGGTGATGTATGCCCTTCAGTCTTTAAGATGGTTTTAATGCTTCTACCTCTGCTTTTTTCCATTCGTGCGTCCTTGGTGCATTAAGAACTTAGATTTGTCCTTTATTTTATGGCCGCTTACCCAGCTTGTTCTCATGAAGCCATAGCAATAGCTACAACTTCAAATCAATCGCTTCATCTTTCCATGTCACATATTACTGGACTGCCTCGGGCACTAGTCATAAACAGACTCGGCTTGCAAAGATTTGCAAGCATATACTGTTCGTTACTTCTTTCCTGCTGAAACGGACCCATTTAATGATTGTCAACATAATCGAATTAGAGCATCTTTTCACATATTGCTTCTTTCTTCAAATATAAAGTGGAAAAAAAAGATTATGGCCGTGAGTAACGAACCATCTAAAAAGGTAGAAGCCCTGACCATGTAGGCTCAGTCATGGATGTACCTCTTGGGTTGTGGCGTCATCTCTACTTTATGAGCCAAGGGAGCTGCGTATCAGCTTCCGGGTCATCGTGGCCAGAATGACTAAACCGCTCGTGGCTCAACCTAGAGACTGCACGGTAAAATTGCTGTTACCGTTCCCGCCTGGATAGTGGTACCTATTTATCTACTTTGCACTTGGGTTTTTGAAACTGCTAGGTTTAGCAGGCGATGGCGACAGGAAACAACGGGAGCTCACGCCCATCGCAGGGATTTCAAACCACCAACCTGCTGCATCAGCAAGCCCTAGTCTCCTGTGTTTTTAACCCACAGTCTTAATGCTGCAAAGAAATCAGTTTGATATCTAAGTCTGTATAAGGCATTTGCCGGAGAACAGGATTAAGGAAGTCAGTTTGGCCAGCATTGGGTCATAGGAAAAGGAAAGATGGGGAGGATACTGAATCACACTGAGAACTTTTATTGGCAGTAATTGCGACAAAGCATATCTAAAATTCTTAGTTGGTTCCTCTCATAATACAAAATATGCAGTGTAATCCCTTTTGGCGTCCTGTCTATGTGTCGGTGTGGTCCAAAAATGGCAGCTCTAGCTACTTGACGAGAAATGTTGGGGTCTTTTGTCACCTCCAATCAGTCACCCTGCCGATATTGAAATTCCGTCTCAGTGTGGTGTGGAATGACTCAGCTTGTTGGGTCATAGCCTATGTGTTTGTATGATTTTCCCATATTACATGCTTGCAGGCATATTTGGAAAACTTCACAGAGGTTTGCATATAACTGATCTGGTGCACTTGTGGGAGAACAATTTAAACAAAGGATGATAATGATATAATAATAATAATAATTAAAATAATTTTAAGTTAATAATTTATTTTTATCCTGCCATCCAATGGTCTTTCCCAGCCTCTCTGGGTGTTTCCAAGCAGATTCAGAACACATAAAACAATTCAAACTTATAAATAACTTCCCTAAAACAGGGCTCGCTTTCAGATGCTTCTCTAAATAGTCAGATCGTTGATTTTAATTTCGCTTGCCCTGATGGGAGGTTGTTTCACAGGGTGGTGGTCCACCCACCGAGAAGGCGCTCTGCTGTTACCTGTAATCTCGCAGTAAGGGAACCACAGATAGCGACCTTCAGAGCTGGACCTCTGCTGTCTGAGCAGATATGAGGGGATTGGAGTACCTGCTCGTTGCAGGGTATACCACTACCTTTCTGTGCTTTCTGTCATCCTCTTACACGACTTAGTCAAACAATTGCCCCTTTTCTTGGATGGTACACAAGACGCTTTGTAAAGTCCTTTGCAGTTCTCCAATCAGTAGGAGTAAAAACAGAGGCAACCAGAGATAATTAGAAGCAAAGCACTAGTAAGCTTGATCTTTATTTGTTCTGTTTGCAAGCAGGTTGGTATTCCCCACACCAGGTGAGAGGGAAGAACTTCAAAGACAAAGGACAAGCCTGTCCTCAAAAGAATTTCAAAAATCCTCCGCCCGTATTCCAGCCCCACCCCCCAGAAAGATCATCCATACATTTATCTATATGGTTATCCTAATTCAGAATCTCTCTCTG
>OFHU01003461.1:0-31196 GCA_900245905.1 Lacerta viridis
TTCATCATGTTAAAATAAAACATTCCATAATCTATTTTTTGTTTTTTAATTTTTTTTGGGGGGGACAAAAAAGGCTTCAGGGGGGAAAAACGGGAAAAACCTGTTTTTTCCAAAGTTTTCCGGTTTTTTCCTGGGCCTTCACATCTCTATTCCTACCCACTCACTCCTTAAACATTTTCATTAAGCAGGGATGTGTTATCACCCCAACTCTATTTACTATCTACTATTTATTCATCATCATGATCCTACCGTACATATTGTCGAAAGGAAACTCCCCACCAGGGTAGAAATCATGTATCAAACAGATGGAAAGCTCTTTAATCTGAGTAGGCTGAAAGCAAAGAGTAAGGTCACCATAACTTCCGTCATAGAGCTTCAGTATGCTGATGACAATGTAGTGTGCGCACACTCAGAGGATGACCTCCAAACCATCCTAAATATCTTCGCAGCTTACAAAAAGCTTGGCCTATCACTCAATATCCAAAAAACCAAAGCGCTTCACCAACAAGCACAAAACAACCCCTCTGCAGCGCCACAAATCCAACTTAATGGTGTACGTTGGAAAAGTTGATCACTTCTCCTACCTGGGCAGTTATCTTTCCACAAGGGCCACATTGATGCCGAAATCATCGCCTGAGCTCTGCAAGTGCAGCTTTCTCCCAATTGAAGTGCAGAGTGTTTGAGGACTGGGACATTCGCAAGGGAACCAAAATACTTGTTTACAAAGCTATTGTACTACCAATTTTACTGTACGCTTGTGAAACATGGATCACTTATAGATGCCATCTCCAACTCCTCGAAAGATTCCATCAACAGTGTCTCCGAAAAATGTTACGCATCACTTCAGAAGAAAGGCAAACTTACGCCAGTGTACTGGAATAAAATAATAATAATAATAATAATAATAATAATAATTATTATTTGTACCCCCCCATCTGGCTGGATTTCCCCAGCCACTCTGGGCGGCTTCCAACAAAAAAAAATACATTAAAATATCACACATTAAAAGCTTCCCTAAACAGGCTGATCAGATTCCTCAGTCTGTAGTTTTATTCGGCAAAAGGGAGCAGTTCCACAGGGCATAAACCAAACAGAGAAAAATCGGCACCAACATCACCAGAGATAAAACAATTACACAAAAGATGTTTACAATGTGTTATTCAATAAAAGAGATTTACGCTTCTCAATAGCTAAAGTGCAGAATTTAGCCACATCATTTGATACTAGACTTGAAGAATCCTCCAGAAGATATTTTCGTAAAATTTCGGGGGAGGATTCCAAATAGTGTTGTAAGGGTGTAAATTTTGTTAAAAGGGGTAAAATATATCGAGCACGTTCTTCACTATAGAATTCACAAAATAAAAGGATGTGAGTAACGGATTCTACCTTGTTAGACATGCAAGGGCAGAGACGCACATGCATTGGAGCCTTCATAAATTTGCCATACAGCATGCTGAAGGCATTGTCTGAAACGGGCTCTAGAGAAGGCCCATCTATAGGCTTCATTAGTGATATTAGTTAAATAAGGGGCCGCTGCAAAGTTAGGCCAAGATTTTAAACATCTATACTTCTCCGGGAGTAAGGCAGTTTCTTGTTGTAATTCGACATGAAGTCTCTGAGTAATAGTAATTTTTGCCTTATTTAAAGTTCCGTTAAGAAGATATTCTGGGTTTAGGCCAATTTGTTTGATCTTATTAGTTATTTGCATAAGCCAGGGGGGATAGGGGACTGTGGCCAGGAAGTGAGGTAACAATCCCTTTGGGTTGTAATGGATTTTCAGCCAGAGGGATATTGCTTGTTCCCATACCTTTAATTCCACTCTGGGGAGTCCTGCCTCTTGCCTTAACACTGAATTAGGTGTACTCTTTGGGGTACCAAATAAGGATCTTAAGAATTTTGATTGTACGATTTCGAGGATCTTGAAATTAGCAGAAGGGTTAATTTGAGAGCCATACAAGAGTTGGGCTAGAGATTTTGCCTGGAAGACTTTTAGGGCCATCGGGAGGAAGCCAGCGCCTTTCCTTCTGAAAAGCCTAAGGATGGCATTTGCGCTTCTCTCTGCTGAGATAGCTGATGTAGTCAAGTGTGTTGTCAATTTGGCATTATAAGAAAAAGTTATGCCCAAATATTGGAAGATCTTAGTTTGTTCAATGTCATTTCCCTTCATACTCCAATTGTCTTTCTTAAAGGAGCGATAGAAATGTACAATTTTGGTTTTGGCAAAGTTAATTGTTAACAATTCAGTGTTACATTGGTCGCTAAACTTCCCTAAGGCGCGTTTCAAGCCCACTTTGGTTTGCGAGAGAAGGACGGCGTCATCCGCGTACATTAAAACTGGTACTTTTCTACCACTGGAAAACACGGGGGGATGGGTGTCAATTTCATGGCAGCATGTGATTAGGGAATTAACATAGATGTTGAACAAAAATGGGGCTAATAAGCATCCTTGTCTGACTCCTCTTTGCACTGGGATTTCTCTGGAGAGTCTGCCATCCTGTGCGAGTCTTACTGGAGGGTATTGTTTTCATGAGTTTAATCATTCGTTAATACCATATTGAAAAGGAGGTACCCCTAGATACAGAAAAAATGCTGTTTGGCAAACCCTCACCGTGATCAACTCCTGCCTGGAAACCTTATGTCCCCACTGTTGAAGAACATGCGCATCCAGAATTGGCCTCCACAGTCACTTATTCATGGAAGAAAATCTTACTCAGCTACAAGTGATCACCAAAGAAAGGAAGAAACACTTTCATCAACCTAAGCCTCCCCATCTCAATTTGGCTTTTTTCGCCGCTGGGCTCCCTGGGCGGCCGGCATGGAGAGAGGTGGGCCAAGAGAGGGGTGTCACCCTCCTCGCTCCCGCCCCTCTCCATGCCCCGGCTCCACAAGCCAGCCAGCCAGCGGCGAAAAAAGCCGCTGAAAGGGGGCTTTCCCCCTTTCAGTGGCTTTTTTTGCCGCGCTCCCTGAGCGAGCGGGAAATGGAGGGGCGGGCCAGCCCCAGCCCAGCCCCTCTCCATGCCCCGGCTCTGCAAGCCAGCCAGCGGCAAAAGCCAGTCAGCGGCAAAAGCCAGCCAGCCAGTGGCATGGAGAGGGGCGGGCCCGCGGAGGGCTCACGCCAGCACAAGCGTGACGCCCCTCCTCGCTGGCCCGGGTGGAGGCGTCGCTCCGCGCATGCGTCATGACGCCATGCGCACGGAGCGACGCCCCGCTCCCGGGGGTGCCACTTGGCTTGCCGCCCCCGGCAGCCAAGCAACTCACTACGCCCCTGCCCACAGCGCCACCCGCATATACACAACCACAAATCAACAGTGAAAGGGCTTTATATATGTATGAGAATTATATACAGATGAAATGGGTTTATATATGCTTTCACTCCTCATCCTTCACCCTAGGGTTGCTACCAGTGTCCCTTACAATAAGGGATTGTCCCTTCTTTCAAGGAAAAATACTGTGTCCATTATTTCTGCCTTGCTTTCTTCTTCCCCCTACTTCTCTTCTGCTGAGGTGAGCGCTGAACTAGCTTCTCCCTCCCTCCCATCTCTACCAGCGCTGTTGCCTCCCTCCTGCCTGTCTGCATTCTCTGTCTGTCTGTCTGTCTCCCTTTCCTAGAATCATAGAATCATAGAGTTGAAAGAGACCACAAGGGCCATCCAGTCCAACCCCCTGCCAAGCAGGAAACACCATCAAAGCATTCCTGACAGATGGCTGTCAAGCCTCCGCTTAAAGACCTCCAAAGAAGGAGACTCCACCACACTCCTTGGCAGCAAATTCCACTGTCACAGCTCTTACTGTCAGGAAGTTCTTCCTAATGTTTAGGTGGAATCTTCTTTCTTGTAGTTTGAATCCATTGCCGTGTCCGCTTCTCTGGAGCAGCAGAAAACAACCTTTCTCCCTCCTCTAGATGACATCCTTTTATATATTTGAACATGGCTATCATATCCCCTTAACCTTCTCTTCTCCAGGCTAAACATACCCAGCTCCCTAAGCCGTTCCTCATAAGGCATAGTTTCCAGGCCTTTGACCATTTTGGTTGCCCTCCTCTGGACACGTTCCAGCTTGTCAGTATCCTTCTTGAACTGTGGTGCCCAGAACTGGACACAGTATTCCAGGTGAGGTCTGACCAGAGCGGAATACAGTGGTACTATTACTTCCCTTGATCTAGATGCTATACTCCTATTGATGCAGCCCAGAATTGCATTGGCTTTTTTAGCTGCTGCATCACACTGTTGACTCATGTCAAGTTTATGGTCTACCAAGACTCCTAGATCCTTTTCACATGTACTGCTCTCAAGCCAGGTGTCACCCATCCTGTATTTGTGCCTTTCATTTTTTTTGCCCAAGTGTAGTACTTTACATTTCTCCCTGTTAAAATTCATCTTGTTTGCTTTGGCCCAGTTCTCTAATCTGTTAAGGTCATTTTGAAGTGTGATCCTGTCCTCTGGGGTATTAGCCACCCCTCCCAATTTGGTGTCATCTGCAAACTTGATCAGGATGCCCTCAAGCCCATCATCCAAGTCATTGATAAAGATGTTGAATAAGACTGGGCCCAAGACAGAACCCTGTGGCACCCCACTAGTCACTTCTCTCCAGGATGAAGAGGAGCCGTTAATGAGTACCCTTTGGGTTCGGTCAGTCAGCCAGTTACAAATCCACTGAATGGTAGCATTGTCTAGCCCGCATTTTACCAGCTTCTTTACAAGAATATCATGGGGCACCTTGTCAAAGGCCTTGCTGAAATCAAGATAGGCTACATCCACAGCGTTCCCTTCATCTACCAGGCTTGTAATTCTGTCAAAAAATGAGATCAGATTGGTCTGACATGACTTATTTTTCAGAAACCCATGCTGACTTTTAGTGATCACAGAGTTCCTTTCTAGGTGCTCACAGACCGTTTGCTTAACGATCTGCTTAATGATCTGGTATTGATGTCAGGCTGACTGGGTGGTAATCCTTTCCCTACCCTCTCCCTCCCTGTTACACTAAATCCAGTGGAGTGAATGGAGTGACTTGGGGGGGGGGAGGAGAGGCTGGCCAGCAGGGGTTGCACACATTTTTTTCCCAGGGAAACAAAGGATACTAGGCTGCTGTATAAAGAGGTACAGTGGGTCTTGCAAACCAATTCTTTAGGTACCAAAGAAAACCCCTCGCCCCAAAAACCAAAGACTATTTAAAGTGCTTTAAATGTGTACTGCAGATGAGGACTCAAACTCCCTTGCAAGAAACTGTAACAGTCCTAAATTCACATTAAGCTTGATCATTTGACAATAGAAATAAGTCCCAACTATTTCAGTTGAATTTACTTTCAAGTATGCAGAGGATTGAAGCCTTAATGCTGGTTGTTTTTATTTATTTAAATAAATTTTCTGGTCATTGACCGTAATAAAGATTTTACTTACTTTATTTAAATAAATTGATGCAAATATTGTATAAAGGAAAGGTCCAAAAATGAAGCACACATGTAACCCTAGTGGTTAAATGAACTTGTTTAATTATGATGCATGCATGTGAATGTATAAGGCATTAACTACATGAAAAGGGATGTTGGAGGCAAAGCTCTGTGAGGAAATGAAACAGAATTTGTTGCTGTCTTCACCCCTTTCTTTTTTTTGACTGGGTTTCTATATTTACCATTCTTCTGACAAGCAGAAATTCAGCAGTTGGGGAGGATACGAGTCATTGAAATTAATGTGCCTTGCTAACTTAGATCCGTAAATTTCATTGAGTCTCTTCTATGAGTATGACCTGCACTGGAAACAACCCATTGTAATCGATTGCGTTTAAGTAATTTCTGCACAAGGTAAAGTAATTTTTAGTCCCCCAATTCCTCCCTCCCGTCATGTCCCATATTTTGTCCAACCCGTCCCTTATTTTGCCAGACCAAAGGTGGCAACTCTACTACATCAACCCTCAACCCCCCAATTACTCCACAGTCTGAATTAGTAATGTTTCTGAATACCAGTTGCTTGGGATGTTCGCTCCGCTCTCGGGGGACAGGCTTCTCAAAAGTCGATCCAAACCTAGCTCACTATCTACCACTATAGATGGTGGTGAGGAAGAAGAAGGGCGGGAGATTACGAGTGAGACAGAGGCAGCCGGTCGTTTATTCTTGCACCTCGCAAACCTCTTCTCTGCCCCCCCCCCTAATGTTCTCCTCAGGCTTAAACGTGTGAAAAGGGGCGGGGCGGTTTTCCAGTCTGGCCCGGCGGCGTTCTAGGCCCTCGGGGCACAAAGAGAGGAAAGTGGTGGAGGAGTCGGGGCTAACACTTCACTCCTCGATTCGCGCCAAGACAACGACTTCATTTCATTACCTTGTAGAAGGCCTCGTTGGAGCCGCGCACCTCCACCACCAGCTCTTCCATGGCGGCAGCGGCGGCTGAACAGTAAGGAGTTGTGGAAAAGCAGGAGGTGGAAAGAGGCCTACGGCCCAGACGGCCTGTCGCCCGACTTCCTCCTTTCTTGTGGCCTCCTTCCGTCTCCCTCACAGGCGCGTGCAGGAGAAGGAAGCGGCAATTTAGGCCGAGAGGCAGCTTCTCCTTCGCCACCTCCTAACAGCTCGTCGCTGTCACTGCCCTTAATGAAAGTGAAATCGTCACCCCGCAGCGTCGAAGACTGTGGCGGCAACGGTTGCTGAGCAGGGAAGTGGGGGAGCAGCAGCGCCACAAGCCGCCCGCTTCGAAAGTAAACATTAAAAAACCTGGCGCCGTCACGTGATGCAGCGGGGTTCCGGAGATGTGACGTGGGGCGGGAGGGGTCAGAAAAGGAGAGGAGTCGGAGTCACACGATTACGCCGGCGCACTTACATGGGCGCGCTATTTCGAGCGTTCTCTGGTGCTCAAGAAAGAGCATTACCGAACGCTGAAACCCTAAGTGACCAACGGCGTTAGTGAGCCGTCGCGCACCCCTGTCTACTCTTTCACTTGCTCGCGCCTGCTCACAGTCACTCAACGAAACGGCCACTCGCTGCTTTCAACAACTCCTCAAATCCTTCTCTCCGTTAAGAGCGATGCTATATCTGTCCAATGAAACATTTGGGAGCGGAAGCTCTGAAAGATGCTACTGACGGGGCGCGATGTGCAGTTTCCTGGGTTTAAGAAACGATTAGGAGGTTAGTTAGCATACTGAGCGGGGAAGTGTTAAATCATTTTTTGTTGGATGTGGGTTTTTGATATGGGGTAAAAAGAAGGAAATTATTTTTATTAGTGAAGAAAAAGTGGAGTATAGAGCATTCTAATAAACACACGTAATTAAAAATATGTGTGATTTTTTTTTCAATTTGGACATTCCTGTAGCATTTATTTAATTACCTTGTATGCTGCTTCACATTTTAACAGTTACAGGTGGGTAGCCGTGTTGGTCTGCCATAGTAAAAACAAAATAAAAATTTCTTTCCAGTAGCACATTTGTTGTTGTTCGTCTCAGTCGTGTCCGACCCTTCGTGACCCCATGGACCAGAGCACGCCAGGCACGCCTATCCTTCACTGCCTCCGCAGTTTGGCCAAACTCATGTAGTAGCTTCAAACACTGTCCAACCATCTCATCCTCTGTCGTCCCCTTCTCCTTGTGCCCTCCATCTTTCCCAACATCAGGTCTTTTCCAGGGAGTCTTCTCTTCTCATGAGGTGGCCAAAGTACTGGAGCCTCAACTTCAGGATCTGTCCTTCCAGTGAGCACTCAGGGCTGATTTCCTTGAGAATGGATAGGTTTGATCTTCTTGCAGTCCATGGGACTCTCAAGAGTCTCCTCCAGCACCATAATTCAAAAGCATCAATTCTTCGGCGATCAGCTTCTTTATGGTCCAGCTCTCACTTCCGTACATTACTACTGGGAAAACCATAGCTTTAACTATACGGACCTTTGTCGGCAAGGTGATGTCTCTGCTTTTTAAGATGCTGTCTAGGTTTGTCATTGCTTTTCTCCCAAGAAGCAGGCGTCTTCTAATTTCGTGACTGCTGTCACCATCTGCAGTGATCATGAACCCAAGAAAGTGAAATCTCTCACTGCCTCCATCCCCCCTTCTATTTGCCAGGAGGTGATGGGACCAGTGGCCATGATCTTAGTTTTTTGATGTTGAGCTTCAGACCATATTTTGCGCTTCCTCTTTCACCCTCATTAAAAGGTTCTTCAATTCCTCCTCACTTTCTGCCATCAAGGTTGTATCATCAGCATATCTGAGGTTGTTGATATTTTTCCGGCAATCTTAATTCCGGTTTGGGATTCATCCAGTCCAGCCTTTCGCATGATGAATTCTGCATATAAGTTAAATAAGCAGGGAGACAATATACAGCCTTGTCGTACTCCTTTCCCAATTTTGAACCAATCAGTTATTCCATATCCAGTTCTAACTGTAGCTTCTTGTCCCACATAGAGATTTCTCAGGAGACATGAGGTGATCAGGCACTCCCATTTCTTTAAGAACTTGCCATAGTTTGCTGTGGTCGACACAGTCAAATGCTTTTGCGTAGTCAATGAAGCAGAAGTAATGTTTTCTGGGCCTTGGATATTCCTTTTAAATCATGACTCAGGATGTAATTATGTGTTACCTTAATTGATGCTTTTATAATTTTTATAGTTTTATAGTTCTTATAGTTTTTATTTTATAATTTTATAAATAGGGGGTGATGTTTTATGTTGTAAATTTACTGCTTAGTCTGTTACTTTAAAGTCCTTTCGAAGTCCTAAGTAGAAATTAAGTATACATATTTTATGTTTATTTGTTTGAAAATTGTTTTCCAATGTGAATAATATTTTTCTCTGGAACTCTCTGCTTTCTCCATAATCCAGCGCATGTTTGCAATTTGGTCTCTGGTTCCTCTGCCCCTTCGAAATCCAGCTTGCACTTCTGGGAGTTCTCGGTCCACATACTGCTTAAGCCTGCCTTGTAGAATTTTAAGCATAACCTTGCTAGCGTGTGAAATGAGTGCAATTGTGCGGTAGTTGGAGCATTCTTTGGCACTGCCCTTCTTTGGGATTGGGATGTAGACTGATCTTCTCCAATCCTCTGGCCACTGCTGAGTTTTCCAAACTTGCTGGCATATTGAGTGTAGCACCTTAACAGCATCATCTTTTAAAATTTTAAATAGTTCAGCTGGAATATCATCACTTCCACTGGCCTTGTTGTTAGCAGGCTTTCTAAGGCCCATTTGACTTCACTCTCCAGGATGTCTGGCTCAAGGTCAGCAACCACACTACCTGGGGTGTATGAGACCTCCATATCTTTCTGGTATAATTCCTCTGTGTATTCTTGCCACCTCTTCTTGATGTCTTCTGCTTCTGTTAGGTCCTTTCCACTTTTGTCCTTAATTGTGGTAATCTTTGTACGAAATGTTCCTTTCATATCTCCAATTTTCTTGAACAGATCTCTGGTTTTTCCCATTCTGTTATTTTCCTCTATTTCTTTGCATTGCTCGTTTAGAAAGGCCCTCTTGTCTCTCCTTGCTATTCTTTGGAAATCTGCATTCAATTTCCTGTATCTTTCACTATCTCCCTCGCATTTTGCTTGCCTTCTCTCCCCCGCTATTTGTAAGGCCTCATTGGACAGCCACTTTGCTTTCTTGCATTTCTTTTTCATTGGGATGGTTTTCGTTGCTGCCTCCTGTATAATGTTACGAGCCTCCATCCACAGTTCTTCAGGCACTCTATCCACCAAATCTAAATCCTTAAACCTGTTCTTCACTTCAACTGTGTATTCATAAGGAATTTGATTTAGATTGTATCTTACTGGCCCAGTGGTTTTTCCTACTTTCTTCAGTTTAAGCTGGAATTTTGCTATAAGAAGCTGATGATCTGAGCCACAGTCAGCTCCAGGTCTTGTTTTTGCTGAGTGTATAGAGCTTCTCCATCTTTGGCTGCAGAGAATATAATCAATCTGATTTCGATGTTGCCCATCTGGTGATGTCCATGTGTAGAGTCGTCTCTTGTGTTGTTGGAAAAGAGTGTTTGTGATGACCAGCTTGTTCTCTTGACAGAACTCTATTAGCCTTTGCCCTGCTTCATTTTGATCTCCAAGGCCAAACTTGCCAGTTGTTCCTTTTATCTCTTGACTCCCTACTTTAGCATTCCAATCCCCTATAATGAGAAGAACATCCTTCTTTGGTGTCATTTCTATAAGGTGTTGTAAGTCTTCATAGAATTGGTCAATTTCAGTTTCTTCAGCACTGGTAGTTGGTGCATAAACTTGGATTACTGTGATGTTAAAAGGTCTGCCTTGGATTCGTATCGAGATCATTCTATCATTTTTGAAATTGCATCCCAGTACAGCTTTCGCCACTCTTTTGTTGACTATGAGGGCCACTCCATTTCTTTTACGGGATTCCTGCCCACAGTAGTAGATATGATAGTCATCCGAACTGAATTCGCCCATTCCCGTCCATTTTAGTTCACTGATGCCTAGGATGTCAATGTTTATTCTTGCCATCTCATTTTTGACCACATCCAGCTTACCAAGGTTCATGGTTCTTACATTCCAGGTTCCTATGCAATACTTTTCTTTACAGCATTGGACTTTCCTTTCGCTTCCAGGCATATCCGCAACTGAGCGTCCTTTCGGCTTTGGCCCAGCCGCTTCATCAGCTCTGGATCTACTTGTACTTGTCCTCCGCTCTTCCCCAGTAGCATGTTGGACGCCTTCCGACCTGAGGGGCTCATCTTCCAGCGTCATAACTTTTATATGCCTGTTGTCTTTGTCCATGGAGTTTTCTTGGCAGGGATACTGGAGTG
This sequence comes from Lacerta viridis, assembly GCA_900245905.1. Lineage (NCBI taxonomy): Eukaryota > Metazoa > Chordata > Lepidosauria > Squamata > Lacertidae > Lacerta > Lacerta viridis. The sequence goes on from OFHU01003461.1 coordinate 10,716, forward strand.
GCTTGCCAGTTCCTTCTCCAGGTGGATCACGTTTGGTCCAAACTCTCCACTATGACCTGTCCATCTTGACCTGTCCATAGCTTCCCTGAGTAATTCAAGCCCCTTCGCCACGACAAGGCAGTGATCCATGAAGGGGAGTAGCACCTTAGAGACCAACTAAGTTTGTTCTTGGTATGAGCTTTCGTGTGCATGTATCTGAAGAAGTGTGCATGCACACGAAAGCTTATACCAAGAACAAACTTAGTTGGTCTCTAAGGTGCTACTGGAAGAAATTTTTATTTTGTTTTCACATTTTAACAGAAATATTTTAAAGAGTTTACTTACCCTTCCAAAAAATCCACTCCTACTGAGCTACAGCCTGTCCTTTAGGGGTGATTATGTGAGGGACTGGAGCGCTCAAAAGATGTGATTCCTCCCCCCACAAGCAGTCCAAAGTGGTACAGCTCAGGGCACACAGCATTTCGTGCCTTTCCTGAACATGTGTTTCACTCACACCTTCCTCCTGAAACCAAGTCCTAGATCAGAAATATTTATTATTATTTTTATTAAACAGGTGTTGTGGCCTGGAAAGGCTGCCGCTTACCCTGAAAGCCATCTCCTCCAAATATATAAAAGGTTGGTTGCAGATACTCAGCTGCCAAGGAAATGCACTTAGCACATGCTCATAGAAACACTATTCCTACTACATCACACATTCCAGGGCAGAGCCATGGTCCTGAAAACCATGAGAAGAGAGCCCCTCCAAACTGAGTACCTGGCTTGACCAAGCCAAGAGGAACCCCGCACCCCAGAAAGTATGAGAAGGCTGTAATTCACCAACCACCAAGCACCATCCCAGGCTTCAGAAAGCAATCCTGCCTTGTGTACTTGAGTCTCCAGAAGACTTAAACTCTCTGTATGGCTTGTCCGTGCAGCTGAAAGCTGCTGCCTGGCCTCCTCCAGTCTCTGTTCCAGAGCACTTTTCTAGAAAGGGGAGAAAATGTAATGACTACTAATATTATTGTTACTATGGCTTTTATGTGTGGATGACTCACAACTTGGTGGCCCTCCAAGCAGTCAACAAAATACAATGGGAAAAAAGCACACAAAAATGCAAATCAATTAATAAAAGTACACAGCAACCATGCAAACAAAACAAAGAATCATTAAGCAAGAGTTTTCTACATGGCATCATTAAAAGGCTGCAGCCAAAACTGTAATAGAATTGGAAAATGCCGCAGCAAAGTAGGGAAAGGGCCATAGCTTAGTGCAGAGCATCTGCTTTGCAGAAGGTCCCAGGTTCAATCCCAAATTGCATCTCCAGCTAGGGCTGGGAAATACTCTTGCTGGAAATCCTGGAAAGCCTCTGCCAGTCAGTGTAGACAGCACTGAGCCAGATGGACCAACAGTCTCACTCAAAATGAGGCAGGTTCTTATGCTCCTAGAAGGCAAGTAGGCAGCTGTGTGAGGGAAGAACTGTGCAGCAGGAACTGGCCTGTATTCCTGGCCTTGATGCTGTCACCAGATCTGCCCCTGGCTCTTTGTGTGGGTGGGTGGGTGTGTGGAACCCAGTTCAGCTACTGATTGGTTGTGGGACTGCAGTACATTGTTTCTTGCTTTCATTTTATGGATCAATAGTCTCGTCAGATAGTAAAATACATGTTAAATTTCTGTTTTGGGGATTGTTCTTAAAAGTCTGGAACAGATTAATTGGTTTTGCATTACAGTGGTGCCTCGCAAGACGAAATTAATTCGTTCCGCAAGTCTTTTCGTCTTGCGGAAATTTCGTCTTGCGAAGCACGGTTTCCCATAGGAATGCATTGAAATTTAATTAATGCGTTCCTATGGGGAAAAAAGTCGGGGCTTGTTGCCGGCAGCAGCAGGGGGGGATTGGGCCTGGCTGGGCCCAGCCGGAGCCTCCTGCCGCCTGCACCGAGCCAGCGGGGAGAGCGGTGAGTGAGCGGCGGCGGCGGCGGGAGGAAGCCGGGTGTCGGGAGAGCGAGCGGGGAGAGCGGTTACTTACTGTAGTGAGTGGCGGGAGTGGCAGGAAGCCGGGTGTGGGGAGCGGGGCCGAAGCCGAGGCAGGAATTGGGCCTGGCTGGGCCCAGCCGGAGCCTCCTGCCGCCTGCGGGGAGAGCGGTGAGTGAGCGGCGAGCGGGGAGGGCGAGCGGGAGGAAGCCGGGCATGGGGAGAGCAAGCGGGGAGAGCGGGGAGAGCGAGCGGGAGGAAGCCGGTTTTGTGGGGGGAGAGCGGGGAGGGCGAGCGGGGAGAGTGGGGAGGGCGAGCAGGAGGAAGCCGGGCGTGGGGAGCGGGAGGAAGCCGGGCATGGGGAGAGCGAGCGGGGAGAGCGAGCGGGAGGAAGCCGGGCGTGGGGAGAGCGAGCGGGGAGGGCGAGCGGGAGGAAGCCGGGCGTGGGGAGGGCGAGCGGGGAGGGCGAGCGGGAGGAAGACGGGCGTGGGGAGTGCGAGCGGGGAGAGCGGGAGCGGGAGGAAGCCGGGCATGGGGAGAGGGCGAGAGCGAGCGGGAGGAGCCGGTTTTGGGGGGAAGCGGGGAGAGCGGGGAGGGCGAGCGGGAGGAAGCCGGGCGTGGGGAGTGCGAGCGGGGAGAGCGAGCGGGAGGAAGCCGGGCGTGGGGAGAGCGAGCGGGGAGAGCGAGCGGGAGGAAGCCGGGCGTGGGGAGAGCGAGCGGGGAGGCGAGCGGGAGGAAGCCGGGCGTGGGGAGGGCGAGCGGGGAGGGCGAGCGGGAGGAAGACGGGCGTGGGGAGCCGGGCGTGCGGAGTGCGAGCGGGGAGGGCGAGCGTGAGCAAGCCGGACGTGGGGAGAGGGAGCGGGGAGAGCGGGGAGGGTGAGCGGGAGGAAGCGGGGTGGGGAGGGCGAGCGTGAGCAAGCCGGACGTGGGGAGAGGGAGCGGGGAGAGCGGGGAGGGTGAGCGTGAGGAAGCCGGGCGTGGGGAGAGGGAGCGGGGAGGGCGAGTGGAAGGAAGCTGGGCGTGGGGAGTGCGAGCGGGAGGAAGCCGGGCATGGGGAGTGCAAGCGGCGAGAGCGGGGAGGGCGAGCGGGAGGAAGCCGGGCGTGGGGAATGCAAGCGGGGAGAGCGGGGTGCGAGCGGGAGGAAGCCGGGTGTGGGGAGGGCGAGCGGGGAGGGCGAGCGCGAGGAAGCCGGGTGTGGGGAGGGCGAGCGGGGAGAGCGGGGAGGGCGAGCGTGAGCAAGCCGGACGTGGGGAGAGGGAGCGGGGAGGGCGAGCGGGAGGAAGCCGGGTGTGCGGAGGGCGAACGCGGAGGGTGAGCAGGAGGAAGCCGGGCGTGGGGAGCGCGAGCGAGGAGGGCGAGTGGAAGGAAGCTGGGCGTGGGGAGTGCAAGCAGGGAGGGAGGGGAGGGCGAGCGGGAGGAAGCCGGGCGTGGGGAGGGCGAGCGGGGAGAGACGTTAGTGAGCGGCGAGCGGGGAGGGTGAGCGGGGAGGGTTCTTCTTACAGTGGTACCGCGCAAGACAAATGCCTCGTCTTGCGCAGCACGGCCATAGAGAAATTCCTCTTGCGGGTCAACTAAAAAATTGCAAAACCCTTTCGTCTAGCGAGTTTTTCGTTGTGCAAGGCATTCGTCTTCCGGGGTACCACTGTACTTTCTATGGGAAAGCATGCCTTGGTTTTGGAATGCTTTGGTTTTGGAACAGACTTTGGAACAGATTAAGTTTGAGAACCAAGACCAGGGCCGTCTCAAAGGGATCGTGCGCCCTGGCGCGACGATCCCTCGGCGCCCCCGGTGGGCGCCTCTCCGCCCACCTCCCTCCCGCGCTGGCCGCCCCTCGGGAGGGGGGGTGGGCGAGCGGGGGATGAGGGGCGTGGCGCTGCAAGCCGGCCACCCTCCGGAGCCCCAGCTGGAGCGCTGGGAAGGGCGCGCAAAGCCCCGCGCTGCTCCAGCGCCACGCCCATCATCCCCCGAGGGGCGGCCAGCGCGGGAGGGAGGTGGGCGAGCGGGGGATGAGCTGGAGCAGCGTGGAGCTTTGCGCGCCCTTCCCAGCACTCCAGCTGGGGCTCAGGAGGGCAGCCGGCGCGCGAGCGCCCGCCTGCCCGCCCGTGGGGGTGGGGGCAGGTTGGGGAGGGGGCGCCCGGTATGCCGGCGGGCTCGCGGGGGCGCCCCTGGGGGGCCTGGCGCCCTGGTGCACCGCGCCACCTGCCCCTATGCATGAGACGGCTCTGCAAGGGACCACTGTCTATTGCAAAACCATCAACCAATCACCAGGAAGGACTTTCTGAGGGTAGGAGCTGTTTGACGGTTGAACGGATTCCTTTAGAAGGTGGTGGACTCTCCTTCCATGGAGGTTTCTGAACAGAGTTGAGATTCCTGCATTGCGGGGGTTGGACTAGATGACCCTTGGGGTGCCTTCCAACTCCACAATTCTATGATCCCATGACCCTGCTGCTGCTCCCCTTCTCTCCACAGTAGTGGTTCAGGCTCAGTCACCTTTTTCTCTTGCAGGAGAGCTCCAAATTGGCGACAGAGAGGCTGCTCCCCAGGAGTTTGGAAAAGGCCCAGATGCTCTGCTTCAGGGCAGCCCAGGACTGTTTCAAGAATTGCAGAGTTTTCCCAGGTCTAGGCTCTGCCATCAAGTGTTGTTGAGGAATACATTGGAGAGAAGAGCATCTGCAAGGAACGACAAGCTTTGCTTTGATCCGAACCTCCACTTGGAACTTCAAGGTCTGCAAATAGCGTTTTGGGGACCTAAACTTCAATAAAGAATGGGGATTTTTAAAAATATAATTTACCTAGGAGTCATTGCAAACAGGTGAAAACACTAGCAGGATTCTAATAACACTTGTAATGTTAACGAACATTATGGACAAGATGGAAAGATACAAAATATGGATTGTGGAAAAATATGCAGTATACAATAGGACCCATGGAAGGGAAGGTGGGAAGTCCAGAGATTTGGAGAAATCTCTAAATATGGATATGTAACTTGGATTGTTATAAACTAATATTTGTAAAACCAAATAAAAATTATTACAAAAAAAATAATACGGATAGGGTTTATTTGTTCTGCTTTTGTTCTGGGCAGCCTCAGAGCTGCTGAAGATATTGTACAACCCTGTTTGCTAGACATTCAGTGAGCCATTATTTGTATATACTATACTTTTCCGTGTATAAGATGAGATTCCCCCCCTATGAAATCATCTCAAAAATTGGGGCTTGTTGTTGATTAGTGTCTGTGTCAAGGGCTGCCATCGATTGGCTGTTGCTGTGGCAAATGGGCAGTTGATTGGCAAGCGGGCATAGGATTTTTGGGTTCCATGATGCATGCGTTGATCAGGCAAGCGAGCGATTTTTGTTTTGTTAATCCCCCACCAAAAAAAGCTCAACAACTCTGTGCAATTTCCTCCCATTTTCTGAATTTTGAGTCCCCCCAAATAGGGGGCGTCTTATACACAGAAAAATACAGTATGTGTATGTGTATGTGTAAGAGAGAGAGAGAGAGAGAGAGAGTGTAATGTAATATTCTACCTATTTGTTGTTTGTTGTTCAGTCGTGTCCAACTCTTTGTGACCCCATGGACCAGAGCATGCCAGGCACTCCTGTCTTCCACTGCCTCCCACAGTTTGGTCAGACTCATGTTGGTAGCTTCGAGAACACTGTCCAACCATCTCGTCCTCTGTCGTCCCCTTCTCCTTGTGCCCTCCATCTTTCCCAACATCAGGGTCTTTTCCAGGAGTCTTCTCTTCTCATGGACCAGAGCACACCAGGCCCTCCTGTCTTCCCCTGCCTCCCGTAGTTTGGTCAGGCTCATGTTGGTAGCTTCGAGAACACTGTCCAACCATCTGCCCAAGTGTCACCCCCCTCCCCTGGAACTCGGGGCGGACCGCCCTCACCTTGCGACGCTCGTGAGTCCAGCTGTAGGCGCTCGTATTCCAGGCAGAATGAAAGGCACATCCACTGATCCCGCTTCCTTGCTGCCCCCCTCCGTTGTTTGCTCACCTGCTTCCTTCCCATCCTCTCTCAATGGTGCCAAACTGCTGCAAATTCTCCCCTAAAAGGTTTGGTGGTGGAAACAGAAGGGTTTTTTCCCTAGGCCAAAAAATCAGGCCTCGCCGACTTAAGCTGCAGAAAAACTTTTTTTTTAAAAAAAAAACCCTAACCCGCGGGATCACAATTTCACAAAAAATCTGACGTTATCCAGTTCCCTCAAAATGGTGCAGTAAGGTCCTTGGTTAGTTGCTCATGAGTAAGCAGGCAAAACTCCAAGTTTCCTTTACGAGTTTTATTGTGCAAACTATGTACAGTACAGAGCTAATAAGTTCATGTCTGTATCAAGCGTCGTCAGAATCCGGGAATGGCCCCTTCCGGTTCTGACCCCAACAAAAGAGCTTCGGTATACGGAAACCCCACCTCCCATCCTTTCGTTTCACCCCTCGACGCCTTTGGGGCCAGAAGCTGCGTGTCTCTTTCCTCGCCCCTTGAGCGAGAGGAGTGCGAGGGCTCTTCAGCATCCTCAGAGCCTTCTCCCTCCATACCCTGAAAAGCCTGCCCCTCCCCACTCGAAGCCTCGCTGCTCCCTCTGCTGCCAGAGGAGGTGCTGCTGGTCAGGTGGGACCAGGGCTCTCTGTAGCAACCCGAGAGCCCTTCCACCACCTTGCGCTGCGCCCCAGCAGTTCCCTGACAGGTGCCAAACTGTTGCAAATTCGCCACTGGAGGGTTTGGCGGTGGAAACAGAAGGGTTTTTATCCCAGACCAAAAAATCAGGCCTTGACGACTTAACCTGCAGAAAAACATTTATTTATTTATTTATTTTAATACAAAGATATATATATATACACACAGACACACAGACTAACAATACATATAAACAAAAGACAAACACATACCATACATATGTAGCCTTATTGCAGGCCTTTCCGTTAACCTTGGGTTCTTTGTTGCACCCGGGGGGGTGAGGGAGGAAGGAGTCAAAAAAAACACTGAGGATTTGAAATAGAGAAAGAGTTTTTATTCCTGTCATTTAGAATGGCAGGAAGGCACCCGCGTGATAATTCACAGCGAACTGCCCCGAGCATCAGTTGCATACAGTTTATATAATCTTCAAACCCCTCTTTCCCCCTCCCCAGGAATCTGCTTCTTGCACGTCACACCATTAGTACCATCCTTGAAAATTCCTGTTCTTACAATCTTATCTTTAGGCCAAAAGGTCACTTAGCGTTGAGTTCGTTCCTGGTGCCTGCCTGTCTCCTTGAGTGGGCCCCTCTTGATCTATTCCTTTCCTGGCTTAATATGCCAGTAAGGAATGCACTACTAATCAAGGTTCATATCTATCAGAAAAGGTTTCATCTAAACAGGTTACAGAAAAGCTTTTACTTAAAGGGTTTCAGCCTTGAGTTCATTATTGGGTGAAAATTCCTGTCTCACACTCTTATCTCAAAGTGGGGGTTAAGCAGCCCCTGGCTGCCCCTGGTACCTCCCGCCTTTCCCTAAGAATTATCCTGTCTCTGGCTATCTGGCAACTCTCACATCCCTCGGCCAGGAATTCCTGTGCCATCCAGGGAAGGGGCGCTCCAGCGGAAGGGGCGCTTTTCATTGATTAATGATATGCCAGAGAGGTATGCACTAACAGAATAAGTTGCACAAAGAGAGCTTACAGAAAAAGCAAAATATTATACCAACTAGTGGTTTCAGCCCGTTAAAAAAACGGGCGCTAGAATGTGGTCAAATTTTTGGGGAGGCAGGATGAGCTCATCCTACCAGGTTCATCCAGGGTCCAGGAGCGTCTCCAGGAACTCAGGTAAGCCCAAGGGTTGAGTTGGAGGGCCAGGATCAGGATGATCGGGCCCGCTTCATTGGCGGCGGCACGCAAGGGCTCAGGGCCCTTCTGCCGCCGTCGCTTGCCATGGGGGGCCTCCGGCTGGGCCTGGGAGGGCGGCGGGAGCCCGGGATCAGGCCGCGTCGGCGGCCGAAGTGATGCTGGCGGCGCGGAGAGCCCAGGGCCCTGCCGTCGCCGCTGATTGTTGTTGGGGCCTCCCGCTGGGCCGGCTGGGCTGCGGGAACCCGGGATCAATCCGCTTGGTGGCCCGAAGGGATGCGGGCGGTGCGGGAGGGCTCAGAGCCCTGCCGTCGCCGCTTGTTGTTGGGGCCTCCGGCTGGGCTGCGGGAGCCCGGGATCAATCCGCTCGGCGGCCCGAAGGGATGCGGGTGGCGCGGGAGGGCTCAGAGCCCTACCGTCGCCGCCGCTTGTTGTTGGGGCCTCCCGCTGGGCCGCGGGAGCCCGGGAGCAGGCTGCTCGGCGGCCCGAAGGGATGCGGGCGGCGCGGGAGGGCTCAGGGCCCGGCCGCCGCCGCGGGTCGTTGTGGCCTCCCGCTGTGCCTGTTCCCCCCTCCCTCCCCCGCAATGGCGCAGCGACGTCCGCTCTCCCGGCGGCAGCACGTACGGCGACGGCGGCCGTGCGCAACTCTAGGCGCAGCCCCCCTCCCTCGTCCCTAGGCACTCTGCGTCCTGGTCCCTCCCGGCTCCCGTAGCGCGGCGGTGGCGGCTGCAATGTCGCCCTCTGCTCCCTCCCCCCCTTACCGTCTCCGAGCGGCTGAGTCCTCCCCTGCCAGCTCCGGGCCTCAGCCGGGGCCTGGCTGCCCCCCACCCCTTCCCTCCTCCCTCCCTCAATGCAAGGCTGCAGCCACCGCAGAGTCAGGCGGCCGCAGTCGGTGCCGGTGGAGGAGGCTCGTCCCCTCAAAAAAGACTTCTTTTTCCCTCGGACTTTGCATGCAAAAAGCGAAAGGGAAGCAAGGCGCTGCAAAACTCCGAGGCGTCTCAGGAAATGCCCGCCCCGTCATAGCAGGAAGCCCGCGGAGGCCCCGCGCCGGAGCCTCGCCTCGCTTCTCAGCCACCCGCCCTCTCGAGGCTGTTGGGAAGCCAGCCGGCACCGGGGCAGGCCGTGCCGCCACCTCTCCGAAATTTTGCGCTCCTTTCCCACCCCTCTGAGGGGAGTTCGTGTTTGCCAGGCTTGGGAGGGAGGCACCTGTGTGGCCCCTCTCCAAAATCACAACTCCAGCTCCGGCCGCCCAAAGTCTCTGCGGGGCGGGCTGCTCTGGGCCGCTAGGCCTCGGGGCTCTTGTTGTAGCGGCGGCAGCAGCAGCGTGGCCTTCCTCCTCGGCCTCCCCAATCTTATGGAGAGCCAGCGTTCCATTTCAACGGCCCCGCTTCAACTGCCGACGCTGCTCGCGGCCCGATCTCTCTGCGTCCAATCCCTGTGTCCCTGGGGCACATGCGCAGTAGCGCAAACCCAGAGACACACGGACTGGACGCAGAGACACTTGCATTTTATATATATAGATAACATAAAAATAGAAAAAGGCTGGGCAAATAGTATCAAATAAAGGCCAGGCAAATAGTATCAAATAAAAGGGGCTACAGACAAAAGCCAAAGTTTTACAAACTCAGGTAAAGTCTAAATATTATAAACTAGGTATGCTGAACATCAATAATACAGAGAGGCAAATAATGTAGAGCAATTAATACAGAGAGGCAAATAATATGCAGGCTGCATATCAAATAAAAGAACTTATAAAACATTAGAGAGAGAGAGAAAGAATCTCAGTTTAAAAGACTTAAAAGGGAGAAAGAAGGAAGGTAAAAAAGGGGACTTAAGAGAGACTTACATAGAGAAAGGAAAGTCAATTAAAAGGACTTAATTGCATAGGGAACAAGGTAAAAGGGGAACTTACATCAGGCTTTCCAGGAGGCTTTCAATATATAATCACAGAATAGAATCATAGGGTTGGAAGAGACCACAAGGGCCATCCAGTCCAACCCCCTGCCAAGCAGGAAACACCATCAAAGCATGCCTAACAAATGGCTGTAGACCTCCAAAGAAGGAGTCCAAATGGCTGTCAAGGAGTCTCTCCTTGGTAGCAAATTAAAAGACTGTCTTTCAGAAGAAGAATCTACCTGTATTCAGGGAGGAGGGTCTCTTTCTTTTCCAGAAAAGGAAGATTTTCAGCCCAGAAATCCAGTTCAAAATTAAAAGCTCTCTCTCTCTCTCTGTTCAGAGACTGTCCTTCAGAGAAAACCAAATGCGCGGCTCTGAGCCACTAAAAAAAAAACCTGACTTTCAGTTCAGCGAAAGTTGAAAGCTCTAGCCAAAAAGAATCCTCCACTGCCATGCAGTACCAGGAGAAAGAGATAAGGTGAGGAGAGAGAAGAGGAGAAAGGGGGAGGAAGCCCCCTCCCTTAGCTGCCCGCTTCTGGATTAACAGTATGTCAGTAAAGAATGCATTAGCAGACAAGCTCTTAGCTAAAAACTTTTTTTTTTTCAACTTATACAGAGAGAGAGAAAGCTAACCAAGAAAGCTTGGTTACAAACAGACTTATAAACTAGAGAATTAAAACTCTCCCTCTTCACATATACAAAAATACATCCATATAATTTCTATTTATTTTTTGACAAATATAACCTATTACAACAATAACTATAAAAAGACTTACAACCATACCTTTTAGCCCTATGTTCCCAACAGCTGAGGCAAAAATTTATTATAGTCTTGATCTTGAGACTTCCCTGTTTTTATCTCTCCATTAAACTTAGAAAAATGAGTAAACTGAAATATATAGAATTATGACACTGACTTCAATTACTTTATTAGTATTCAACATACTTAAAATTTGACATATCACTTTCTTACTACAATTATCCCAGATAAAACAAGAGTTATTCTAATGCTAGGACTGTGTTGGTGTTGCACCGCTTTCTTAGATAATACAAAAAGCTATTCCATTCTTCAAATAATTTATTCCTCTGATTATCTTTAATTTTTTCTGAAATATAAGCCAGGTCTGTATACCGGTATTCTAGAATTCTATTAAACCATTCTTTTCTGCTAGGTATAATTGGACTCTTCCAATTCCTGCGGCTGCTGAAGCATATAAAAAAAACTCCTCATTCTTTTGGGTACGTCTGGCATATCTTCAATATCCAAATGGGCTCTTGAAGGCTCATCCTTATCATCAGCTTGACACCAACGCCAGGAGCCTCGCAATGACCGATTCATCATCCCCCCTGGCTGATGCCTCCACTTCCTCAAAGATTTGCAGCTCAGCCCAACCTCTGTTAATAGACCTGAATTCTCCTCCCATGCTTTCCCCTTTGAGGATGCAGACCTTAACAACTAAGAGTCCCACTAAGAACTGGAACACAACTGCAGGCCTCCTGGGCTCCTTTTCTTCAATGCCAGATCTAGAATCCTCCATATGTGACGCTCAGCTAATAAATCACCCACCTTCACCCCCACTTACACACACTCTCCCGGCCATTTCTCCATCTACAGCTTCACGGCGTAGCCAACCAATCATTGACAAGGAGGCCACAGCTTTAAGACTTAGCCCATTCTTTATTGAAGACCCTCTCGGCCACATTAATAAAATCACTGCATTCTTGACATGCCCGTCCCAAGGAAGCCTCCCAATGTGCATTGGAAGCCCGGGATTTGCCACCCCACTCTAATAAGAAAGATTGACTTCCGTATTCCCACCAGCCTCTTCCTGACTGCCTGAATGTCATGTCATGGAATGTGGCTGGATGGGGCCCTAAACAAGAGGATAGGGAAGTCTTGGACTTCCTTACAAAATTCCATATTATTGGACTACAGGAAACCTGGTGCTTGGATCCCAATGCCCCTCCTTCTCTTCCGGGCTATGACGCATACGTGACCCCGGCGACGAAAACTCACCAGCATGGGCGCCCCAGCGGCGGTTTGGTCACTTTTATTTCCAAGGCCTGCCGGCTCACTATCTCCTCCCTTTCCTGGCTCGAGTCCAATCATATCCAAATTCTCCATATCACTAGCCGACTTCTTGGGGACTACATGTGCATAAACCTCTACAACCCTTCTACTGCCTCCCTCCTTGGACCTTCCCATATTTGGGCAGACCTAAGATTCATTTTGGAAAAGATAGTGGCAGAATTTCCTAATGCAGAGATCCTCCTCATGGGGGATTTTAATGCCAGAATTGGGCCAAATATAAAACTATTCATTGCCAACACGCAATGTATACCCGACGAGGAGGCGTTTATTCCATGGAAATCCTACGACAAGGTCGTGAACAGGGATGGCATTGCATTACTCGAACTCGCCATCAACCATGGCCTATACAGTCTGCACGGCTCCCACAAAGACCGGTCAGAGGGCTTTTTCACCTTCATAGGCCCCAGAGGAGCAAGTGTAATAGACTATATTTGGCTTTCTCCCACAATGATACCTCAGGTCCACAGCTTTAACATCTTCAACAGGGTGGATAGCGACCATCTCCCAATTGCCATCATATTCCGAACCCCATGCTCTAGCCCGCCCTTTCAATCTGCCCACCTGGAGACACAGTTGCTAGCTCCAAGAAGAAAGAAATGGGACTCTTACCTGGAGCATGATCTAAATGCCCACCTTAATTCCTCTCCAATATCGGCCTTAAAAGGCCATCTCATAAGCACAAATGAGATCCACCTGTCCCTATCAATATACCAGCAAATTGCTGCATCCCTCCTTCCGATATTAACTAACACCCCCGGCACGTCCACAATCCCTCGGACTCCCTCCTGGTTCGACCAAGAATGCAGGCAATGCAGAACCAATCTTCGACATCTCCTGGCAGCTTTGAAATCGGGCCCTAGCAAGAGTAAAATCGAGGAGGTTGCCCAGCTCCGCACACACTATAAACAGCTTCTTAGATACAAGAAACTATGCTTCGCAGAAGCATGCTGGATAGAACTGGATGCTGTTACCAAACGCCGAGATGATAAGAAATTCTGGCAAATCATCAAATTGGGCCTAACCATCTCCGCCGTCCCGAGCAACAATATCGTGGAAGCCAGCTGGTACAAACACTTTCCCCATCTTTACTCCACTCCCTTCCCGAACCCACCCATAACCCTTCCCGCAGCCAGTAGATCCGCCCTTCCGTCGTGGGACCCAGTCCCCCCAGAGAAATGCTTTCAGTTGATTGGCTTGTTAAAGGGAGGTAAATCACCTGGGGAAGACATGTTATCCCCTGAGGTATTCCTATCAAATCAACACTGGTGGGCAACTATATTGGCCCCTATATTCACTGCCATAAATTCCTCCCTCACGATACCGACAAACTGGAAACAGAGTATAATCATTCCAATTTACAAAAAAGGAGATCCCCAAGATCCTACCAACTACAGGCCTATCAGCCTACTAGATATAACTTACAAGATCTACACCAGATATCTACTAGAGAAGCTGACCAACTGGGCGGATGAAATTGGTTTATTCCACCCAGAACAAGCAGGCTTTCGGAAAGGCCACAGTACTTCAGGCCACTGTCTAGTCCTACAAACTCTGATTGACAAATACCAAACCAAGTTTAACTCCAAGCTATATGTTGCCTTTGTCGACTTATCCTCTGCCTTCGATTCTATTAACAGAACGAGACTTTGGCAGAAGCTAAGTATAACCAACATAGACAAAAGGCTCTTATGGCTGCTAGTGGAAATCCACTCGGATATAACTGCCAGAGTGAAATTTGGACCCCTTGGTGCTCTCTCCCGTCCCTTTCCATTGACCAGAGGCGTCAAACAAGGCTGCCTGTTGGCTCCTTTTCTCTTTAATTTTTATATAAACGATATAATAACAGCTATTAAAGCTTTTAACCAACCTGCCCCGTCTTTGCAACAAGCAAAAATACCCATCTTATTATACGCTGACGACATGGCAATCCTCTCGCTAACAAAGTTGGGACTCAACAACATGATGAGAGGGCTCATGCAATTTTGCGAAGAAAACTTCCTAAAAATTAACTTTTCTAAAACCAAAATTATCCCCTTCGGCACGATAAAACCAAATCCATCGTGGAATCTCGCAGGCCACACCATTGACCAATGCTCAGTCTTCAAATACTTGGGCATTACTTTCCATCACAGATTATCCTGGACAGCCCATTTAAACACGACCATCCTGGCCGCTCGCCGAACCGTGGGTGCCTTGGTGAAATTCTTCTTCGCAAAAGGTGGGCAGCTGGTGGTGCCAATCAGAAAGATCTACCTAAGTAAAATACCCCCAATGTTGCTTTATGGGGTGGAAATTTGGGGATGGAATCTGAATATCCTCCAAAGACTGGAGTCCTTGCAAAACCTTTTGGCAAGAAAGATCTTGGGCCTCCCTAATGGGACAATGGCGGCCCAACTGAGAATGGAACTGGGCCTATCATCCATCGTAGCAAGAGCCCATATCAGGATAATTACCTTCTACAAATCGCTTGCTGAAACTCCAAATTCTCTATTAGCCAAACAAGCCTTCTTAGCCTTCACCGGCAGCAGCACCTGGTCAAGGGGCATGGAGTCCATCTGTCATCGCTACTCCCTTCCAGATTTCGCCGCCCTATCCTCATGGGACAAAGACAAAATTCGCGACTGGATTCTTGCTAGGGATGCTGCCCTTGATCAAGAACTATCTAATGCGGCCAGACTCTCCACGTGGTTCCCTCGCGTGAAGGCAGTTAGATCTCTGGCCCACTATTTGAGTGATCTGATAAATCCTGCGCTAAGAAGGGCCTTTACACTAGCTCGATTTCATGCCATTCCCACAGCATTCTTACAGGGTGTATTTTCCAATACTCCTCTGGATCTTCGACTCTGCCCATGCAACAAAGGAAAGATAGAGGACTTCATTCACTTCTTCCTCTACTGCCCACTATATGCCTCAATAAGACCTAGGCTTCTCCCTCTAATCCCGCCGACTATCGCCAGGGACATTGACCGCATGAAATACTTACTGGCGGATGCCAACCCCTTGATCTCACGTGGAGTGGCCATCTACATATTACAGGCCCTGAAACTCAGGACCACCTTTTTGGCTAACTTCCCTTAGCCTTAGTCCTATGTACCTTCCTGACATGGACTCTGTCGTCATGCCCTGCTATTGCTCTTTATTTTATTTGTATTTTCCAGCACGATTTTACCTCCAATGTTTTAACTGTATCTGTTGTATTTTTTGTATAATTGTGCCAGGCCACTGCCTGGTCTTTTACTATGTGCTATGGCCATATGGCTACTGCAATAAATAAATTGATGATGGTGATGATGGGGGTACGTCTGTGATTGTTATGCCTAAAAGAAAGGCTTCTGGTGTTTTAAGGAATTTAATTTAAAAAATTGTTTCCACTTCTGCATGGATTTCACTCCAGAATATTTTAATCTTACTGCATTCTCACCAGATGTGATACCAACTTCCCACCTCCTCTCATCTCCAACAGATGTTACTCGCATTCTTATACATTTTCGAAAGTTTGTACGGGGTGATGTGCCATCTGTAAAACATTTTAATTAAGTTTTCTTTAATTGAGTTACATGTGGTGAATTTCCAGTCTGTTTTCCATAGGTTTTCCCACCTTGTCATCATTATGTTATGACCTATGTCTTGTGCCCAATTTATCATTGTGGATTTGACTTGTTCTTCCATCACTGTCCAATCTAGCAGTAGCCGGTAAACTTTTGAAAGAGTTTTTACCTTGGAGTTTACCACATCCGTTTCAAATTTTGACTGTTCTTTCTCAAATCCTATTTTGCTGTCCACTTTGTACCTCTCAAAGAGTTGATAATATGTAAACTAATAATTTACTATGTTCTTAAAATTTTCATACGACTTTAATTCTGACTTATTATTTTTTCCCCTCTAGCAGTGCTCGATAGGTCGGCCAACTGGCGTCTATGTTTCCACATCTCCTCGCCAGGGCCTCCAAGGGGGAGTTCCACCAAGGCATGTGTTGTTCCAGCAAATGTTTATATTTCAGAAAAACATTTTTTTAAAAAAAATCCCTAACCCGCAGGATCACAACTTCACCAAAAATCTGACGTTATCCAATTCCCTCAAAAATGGTGCAAATTCTCCCCTGAAAGGTTGGGCGGTGGAAACAGAAGGGTTTTTATGTTAGGCCAAAAAATCAGGCCTCAATGACTTAACCTGTGGAAAAAATTTTTTTTGAAAAAAAACCCTAACCCGCGAATAACAATTTCACCAAAAATCTGACTTCATCCAATTCCCTCAAAAATGGTGCCAAACTGTTGCAAATTCTATCCTCAAAGGTTTGGCGGTGGAAACAGAAGGGTTTTTATCCTAGGGAGCCAGTTTGGTGTAGTGGTTAAGAGCGGTAGACTCGTTATCTGGGGAACCGGGTTCGTGTCTCACTCCTCCACATGCAGCTGCTGGGTGACCTTGGGCTAGTCACACTTCTCTGAAGTCTCTCAGCCCCACTCACCTCACAGAGTGTTTGTTGTGGGGGAGGAAGGGAAAGGAGAATGTTAGCCGCTTTGAGACTCCTTCGGGTAGTGAAAAAGCGGGATATCAAATCCAAACTCTTCTTCTCTTCTTCTTCTCTCCTGGAGGGTTTGGCAGTGGAAACAGAAAGGTTTTTACCCTAGGCCAAAAAACCAGGCCTCGACGACTGAACATGCAGGAAAAGGTTTTTTTTTGAAAAAATGTCACAATTTCACCAAAAATTTAACGTTATCCAATTCTCTCCAAAATGGTGCCAAACCTTTGCAAATTCTATCCTCAAAGGTTTGGCGGTGGAAACAGAAGGGTTTTTATCCTAGGCCAACAAATCAGGCCTCGCCAACTTAAAATATGGAAAAGCATCTCACGATATCCAATTCCAAAAAAAACCTCACTGTCACGGAGACGAGCCTGGATCGGGAAAGGAGCGTGGGAGGAGGAACAGTGAGGGAAAGCGGCAAAGCAGACAGGCAGGGGGAGGGGGCTGGGTATAGAGAACCTGTCCCATTAATCTCAACAGATACGTCCGATGATGACAGCCCTCTCTTGGAGACATCGCCAGAAGAAAAGGGGAATGCTGACGTCAGTAATAAACAGGGGGAGGGGAGCAAGAGAGGGAGGAAGAGATTTACGCGTCACTTCCGAGGCACCCGGAGGTTCTTGTGCTGGAAGAGGCGCGAAACGGAAGACAGCAGTTAGGATGTTTGTAGCAATGGAGTGCAGACGTGTTTTATAGCTCTGTAATTAGTAAGGACAATAAAATGCTTTGAAAACCGAGAACCGAGCCGGCCGTTATCTTACAGCAACTACAATGGCAAGGTTGCCGTGACAACACATCCTAACTCTTCTGCGTTGCTGTGAGGCTGTTGGAGAGGCGAGACATGGAAGGAGTTGAAGAGAAGCTGAAAGCTGCAAGGGCCAGCTGGGAGATTCAAGCCAAAGAGGCGATTTTGAAAGTTCGGCAGGAAGGAGAAGCCAGAGTTGCTGATTTGGAGGAGATAAATAAGCGTTCTGAGCTTAGAGCTGCCAAACTGGAGGAAGATTTACGAGATCTTCAAATTAGGCTTGACGAGGCGTGCAAAGCCGGTGGGGGAGGAGCCACAGCAGTCGTGACTCAGAGGCAACAGCTTGCATCAGTGAGTAAGTTCGATGGGGACCCCAGGGGATATTTGGGGTTCAGGACTGAGGTTGATTATGCCCTTAAGATGCGAGGGAAAGACTTTGAGACTGATGCTGAGAAGGTAGCCTTTATTATTTCCCACTTGTCGGGGTCAGCGAGAGAATGGGTACGCCCACTTTTGGCAAGTAACAACCCAGCGCTTGAGAATCTCCAGGATTTCTTGGATGCCATGGCGGCTCATTACACAAGTGACATTGATCAAGAGATAACCAAGCAGGAACTCATGAGCCTCAAACAAGGGAAAGGGACTGTGAGAGATTATGTGGCGAAATTTACCCTTCTCTGCCATAAACTGGGATGGGAGATTTTGGCTCCACAAACTGAAGCGCTTTTTCAGCAGGGGTTGAACCCGGAAATTTTGGATGAAATAAGCAGGGGACCGAGACCCAAGGATACGGATGCTTATATCAAACTGGCTCTGCAAGTGGGGGTTCGGCAGGAACTAAGGGAATGGGAAGGGCGGAATGTACCCGGCAGTAAGACATTCAATGCTTACAGGCGGCCTTCCCATGGGCGTCCAGCCGGTTCAGGGCAACAGGCAGCATCTGCCCCCCGAAGAGCCAATGGAAATCGGTCGTTTGGACACGAGAGAAAGGCTCAAAGAGACGCCTCGCAGGGAGCTGCTGAGCAGGGGGGAGAAGGAGACGCGCAAATGCTTTGTGTGTGACAAGCCGGGGCACCTAGCCCGGAATTGTTCCCAGAAGCGAGTGTGGCAAGGGATGGCAGCGGCTTCGGTGCAGGAGGCGAGAGGGGAGCACAGGAGCAGGGAAACGCCAACGCCTGGTTGGAAACAAGAGAGGGGAAGACCAACCAGGCGGAACGCAAGTAAACCCCCCACAACGGCAGAGTGCAGTGGTTCCAAGGGAGCCCAGGCCGGGAATTGTGCTGATGGTACGGCTGGAATTGCCAAATGGGTACCCCCTTGAGGTAGAAGCTTTACTAGATTCGGGCAGCTCTGCCTCTTTCATGTCCGAAAGTTTCGCCAAAGCCCACCAGATCCATTTGTTGCCTTTGGACTTTCCTCTGGTGGTGACCACAATTGATGGGAGAGAGCTGCTGGGGGGCCAAGTGAGGCATCAGACACCGCCCATGAGGATGAGCGTCTCGAGGCATCAGGAAGTGATTGCTTTCAATGTCACACACCTGTCGGGGGCGCCGATCATATTGGGCATGAGTTGGTTAGATCTTCACGATCCGGTCGTTGCCTGGCACCAGAGGTCGCTCACCTTCGGATCTTCGCATTGCACGGAGAATTGCCTGATGGAGGTGGGAACGTCGGAGACGGAGGGGAGGATCGCCACGGTACGGTTGGAAGAGTCCAGGGGAATTCCACCACAGTATGAAGATTTCAAGGAAGTGTTCAGTGAAAAGGAGGCGGACAAACTGCCCCCCCATAGGCCGTATGATTGTCAAATTGAGTTGCTGCCGGGGGCAAAGTTGCCTGCAGGAAAGTTGTATTCCATGTCGGAGCAGGAGTTGCAGGAGCTGAAGGAATTCCTCACACTGAACTTGGAAAGGGGATTCATACGAGAATCCAAAGCGGTAGGAGGAAGCCCAATTTTCTTTCGTGGACAAGAAAGGCACGGCACAAAAACGCCTTATTTGTGACTACAGGATCTTAAATTCGCGAACGAAACCAACCGCCTTTCCGATGCCCAGGATCGACGACTTGTTGGCGGCAGTGCGAAGAGGGAAGATTTTCACGAAGTTGGACTTACGAGGAGCTTACAACCTCATAAGGATCAGAGAAGGAGATGAGTGGAAAACAGCTATGTTTACCCCGTTTGGCACCTACGAATACACAGTGATGCCATTTGGATTACAAGCGGGCTCACATACCTTTCAAGCCTTTATGCACCATGTGCTGGGCCCCTTGTTGTACCGGAGCTGTGTATGTTTTTTGGACGATATCTTGATTTATTCTGACAATGAGAAGCAGCATGAGCAGCATGTCAGACAGGTGTTGCAGAAATTGAAACAGCATCACCTGTATGCGAAGCTGGAGAAATGCCAATTTCATGTCCAGCAAGTGGACTTTCTGGGGTACAGGGTGTCGGACAAAGGCCTGGCAATGGACGGGGAGAAGGTACAGGCAGTGTTGGATTGGAAAACACCCAAGAACCAGAAAAGATGTGCAACGCTTCATTGGGTTCAGCAACTTCTACCGCAAGTTCATCAGGAATTTTGCGCAGCTCACTAGCCCGATAACCGACACGTTGAGTACTAAGAAGAAGTTTCAGTGGACTCCAGAGGCGCAGGAGGCGTTTGAGCAGTTACGCAAGGTATTCGCCTCGGAGGAACAGCTGCTGCACCTCGACACGGAGCGGCCCATACGCATGGAGACTGATGCGTCGGACAGGGCGGTAGGAGCGGTACTGCTGCAACAGGATGCAGCAGGCGACTGGAGACCCTTGTGCGTTCTTTCTCGAGAAAACTCAGTAAATCGGAACGCAATTACACCATCTGGGACAAGGAGCTGTTGGCCATTGTAGCGGCGCTCAAGAAATGGAGGCATTTCCTTATCGGAGCCCGTCACCAGATCCAGATCTACACGGATCACAAGAATCTGGAGTACTGGAGAACCGCCAGAGTGCTCAACCAGAGACAACTCAGATGGGCGGAATTTTTTGCCGACTTTGATTTCAGGATCCATTATGTCCCGGGGGACAAGAATGCGAGGGCGGACGCCTTGTCTCGCAAGCCGCAGTACCTAGAGGACGAGGGAGTGCCGGAGGTGAGACATGTGATGCCACCCAGCCGATTGGCAGTGCGCTGGAGCCAGGGATCAAGGAGTCTCTCATACGACATCTCACTAGGGAAGATGCGTTTGCGCAGCAGGAAATTCAAAGACCTTCAACAAGGTACAGGGGGTGGAAGACGGCTTCTGTAGCCAAGGATGAACTGTTGTTCTACAAGGGAGCATTATATATTCCGGGGGATCACTTGAGGGCCAAGGTTCTCAAGCAACTGCACGATAGTCCTTCGGCAGGGCACCCGGGACAGCAAAAGACCTTGCAGTTGGTCACTAGGGATTTCTGGTGGCCAGGGGTGCAGGAGGACGTCAAAGG
>OFHU01003092.1:0-65106 GCA_900245905.1 Lacerta viridis
GCCAAGTACAAAGTGGACGTTTGCTGGTGGGATCGCTTCTCGAAGGGGCTGATATTCCTTCAGCTCTGGAAGCTAGTGATTGCTGGCCAATGGGGCTGGCGAGGCTGCAAGCTGGTGGGGTTGGTCAGAAGAGGTTTGCAATTTTCAAAAAAAGAAGAACTAGTGGATACGGCAGGATCGAGATGGATTGGAAAAATGGTTTGGAAGCCTTGTTTGTTAACAGGCAGCCAACAGAGGAGGAGCCTGGGGGATGCTGTCGTTATGGTGGCCCATTCCCACTTCACCTGTTGCGGTTGCTCTACAAGGGATTGTCAGGATCCGTGAGGTCTTCCCTGAAATCGCACCTTCAAAGTAATGAGGAGACCGCAGGACGTCCCTATTTCCATCGGAGAAATAAAATTGCGAAATACTGGCAGCTTTGAAAGCGAAACCGGCAGGACGTCCCCTATTTCCATCGGAGAAATAAATGGCGAAAAAAATACTGGCAGCCAGGGCCAAACGGACCAAGGCCTGAGACAAGGAGCCTTGAAGGGAGACGGCAGGCGGACATCTGCTGCCGTTGCAAGTGATGGGGCAAGTGGGGAGAGAGAAGAAGAAAAAGAAAGAGGGAGGGAACATTCGGGGCCACATTAGGGCGGCACCGTCCATGTGGGAATTAACTTATGGAAAAGACGCTTAAACCAGGGATGGCTTCCCCTCGGGACTCTGGAACTGTTAGTTGTTCAGGGACTGGAGGGACTTGTTTACGAGTGGGTTAGGGGGCTAGGCTAGGGCTAGTGTTTAGAGGTAGGGGTAGGATGGGGTAGTGGGGTAGTGGGTAGGGCTAGGGTATGGGGTAGGGTTCCCTTCTTGCAGGGAAACTCTGGAAGTTGTATTTTTGGTTTAAGGTTTATGTTAGGATTAGGTGTTAGGTGGTTCCCTTCTTCCCAGTGGGAACTCTGGGAATTTGTTAGTTTGGGTTAAGGGTTAATGTTAGGATTAGAGTTTTGGTGTTCCCTTCTTTGGCCAGGGAACTTCTGGGAATATGTAGTTTTGGTTAAAGGGTTATAGGGTTAGCTGTTAGGATTAGAGTTTTGGGTCCCTTCTTCCCAGGAACTGCTGGGAATTTGTAGTTTGGGTTAAGGTTAGTGTTAGGATTAGAGTTTGGTTCCCTTTTTCTTGCCAGGGAACTCTTGGGAATTGTCAGTTTTGGTTAAGGTTTAAGTGTTAGGTTTAGAGTTTGGGTTCCCTTCTTTGCCAGGGAAATCTTGGGAAATGTAGGTTTGGGTTAAGGGTTAGGGTTAGTTGTTAGGTTTAGAGTTTGGGTTCCCTTCTTTGCCAGGGAACTCTTTTAATTGTAGTTCTGGTTATTGGGTTAAAGTCAGGGTTAGGGTGTATGGAACTCTTGGGAATTGTAGCTCTGGTGGAGGGGAAACCAAGGGGGTCTCCTACAACAGCGTCTCAGCACACCCTTTTTCAAACTCAGCTCTCAGTTTCTTTGGGGTTCGAAGTCATGAATGTTTTTAAAGCAGCTTCATAGGCGTTTAAAACGGGGGATGTGGGCCCCCCGGCCTTCCCTCACCCCACTGCCCCATTAGGATTCACGGAATGGAAAGGAATTTTCCCCATTCAAATCTCCTCGAACACGAAAGAAGCAGACTTTGATCTCATGCCTATTTGGCGTTGGTTTTAAACGCTTGATTTGTTGAATCCACCGACATTTCAAGCTGAAAAATATATTTAATAAAGATTAGTTTTTTTAGTGAAAACCTGTTTGAACGGTTTGAAATGTGTTGTGAGTGTGCCGTGAATGATTTCGCTTTGGAAACCAATGCAGTTGGATCGGCGGGATCATGGAATTGACAGAGTTAAAGGGAACCACAGAGACTTTGAGTCCACCCCTGCAGGAATTCTTATTGCCCAACATGGGGCTTGAAGGACGGCCTGAGATTAGGAGTTCTCGTGCTCTACCCCACTGAGCTAGCACGGATGGATCTGAGAACAAAAAACACCAAAATTTTAATTTATTTTTTTTCCAAATTAGTGGTGGTAAAATAAAGGTTGTAGGAAATGAAATGATTGTTTGCCTTTTCATTTTTAAGGAACTTTGGATTAAAAACGCTTAACCTGCATCGTACTGTGGATTGGTGGTTAAACTAGCTTGAGCTTGAAAAATGGTCAGAGCATGAAAAGCAGGGCAGCCCTTTGCGCTATGGCTGCGGCTTCGGGGCTCTTTCCAGCCCACCGAGGCTCCGGAAAGCGCGGCCCGGCATCCCGCCCCACCCTACGACGCCCCTGGCTTCATTTGCTGCCACCGCATTCAGCTTCCCGCCCTGGGCTATGGGCCTGGCTGTGTGCGCACATTTGACCTTAGGAGGGTCCATTTCTACGGGGTGCATATGGCATGAGTTAACCTGTTGTTTCATTTCCCACAGTTTTAGCGTTGTGCGCGCAGTTAGGTTGGCTGGTTCTGTCATTAAACCACACAAACCCAAATCTCCATAAACAAAGCAGTTAGTAGCCCGTCTCACGTTCTTGCTGAAGGGGTGGGCACCTCGGAAGGGGATTTGCACCTGTGACCGGCAACTATAGGTTGTGGGTTATTGCGGGTTTGGTGCTTTTGTAACTGGATTTGTAAGGTCTACTAGTCAAATACAATAATTGATTGAGTGATTGATTGATTGATTCATTGACTGATTGGTGGAAAAGCGTTTTTTTCCTGTCAGGATACCTGATAATGGTCACTGGTTGTTCTATTTGGGCATCCTGGCTATTCCTTTTCAGATGCTGAATACTTAGTTCCTGAATCCAGCTCACAGGCTCACCCTATTTATACATAAATACGCTCTAAAGACAGGAGTTTTGAGAAAAGGGACAGTGGGGAGAATATGTGAGGTCATTGGGAGTGTCAAAATGGCTTCAGGATTGCTGTCCTGTATTGTTTCAGAGACGTGGTTTATACACTTATGTTTGTGTTTCCCTTGGAAATTTATGAACATATGATTTATATATATGAGACATTAGAATTCCTATAACACAAAGGTTTTAATAAAAAAATAATACTTATTAAATAGTTTTCCAACTGAAATGGTCATATGAACTCAACAATCAAGCAGAAACCACGCAAAATGGCAGGAGATGCAAAGTCCTTCTTCTTCTTATTCCGAGAGATTTGAAGGGGGAAATCCTTTTGATTTCTCAATAATAAGAGGCAGTGGGGTGAGGGAGGCCGGGGCCACATCCAAACTATTCATCTAACGCACCATGAAGCCACTTGAAACACTCATGGTTTCTTCCCACAAAGAATATGGAACTATAGTGTGGGTTATTGGGTTTGGTGCTTTTGTAACTGGATTTGTAATGTCTATTAGTCAAATACAATAAATGATTGATTGACTGATTGGTGAAAAAGTGTTTCCTGAGAAATATAATAATAATAATGATATTTATTATTTGTACCCCGCCCATCTGGCTGGATTTCCCCAGCCACTCTGGGCGGCTTCCAACAGAAATCAGATGCTAACTTTCCCTCTGCATGTCATTCCTGTGCAAAGATAAGGCCTGCTATTCTAAAAGCACGAGTTTGTGGGTAAGAAGGAAGGGCACCAGCCACTTTTCATTGGTGATGTAGGCTGTGTGCTCAATTACCATATTAGGCATTCCCATGATCTAAGCTTTATGACTATCTTGTGACTATGAGACAATGGGACTTCATGACATCAATTTGCTTAGTTAGATATATTTGTTCTGCTAACTCAGCTGTAATCCGCAGAAATGATTTCTTACAAAGTACAATCCTAAGGCATGAATGGTTACAGAAAATACAATATAATGATATGTAATGATACAGAATAAGGCAAAAGTGAGATTATATATGTTCCCTTTAGGTAGTCTCACTACAGTCCCTGCGCATATGGTCGGAAGGTGCAAAATGTTAACAACACCTTTGCTGAGGCTGAAGAGAATAAGCAGATGCATAAATACAGGATAGCTGGCTTAGTACACCAGAAGCTTAACATGAGTCAACAGTGTGATGCAGCAGCTTTTTATATATTAAATAAATTGATTACCCTCCCTCATTGTAAAGTCCCTGGGTGTCTCACAGCAATTTTAAATACAGCATTGAAAACTTTTTTAATTTAAATATACAATTAGGGAAAAAAAGATGATAACAAATTTTAACTCCAATAAAAATAATGTTGACATTTTAGTCTGCTTCAACAGAAGTATAGTGTCCAGATCAAGGGAAGTAACAGTTCCACTCGCTTCTGCCTTGGTCAGACCACATCTGGAATACTGTGTCCAGTTCTGGGCACCATAAATTAAGGAAGATATTGATGAGCTAGCAGGTATGATGACCAAAGTGACCAAGGTCCCAGAAACTAAACTCTATTTGTAACAGTTGAGGGAGTTAGGTGTCAGGGACTAGGCAGGGAAGGAATGGGGGAGACCACTTCTCCATCCTGACCCTCCCAGGGAGGAAGAAGAGGAAGACAGTATAGATTTACAACAGGGGTTTGAGGGAAGTCAGAGGCAGATGAGGGGGAAAGTTGGGAAATCGTGGGACAGCCAGACCAACACCCTGCCAACATGTTTTCATTAGAAAGCATTCCAGACGCTCCATCTCCCAGAACCTGGCAAGCCTTGAAAGTAGGAGAGCAAAGAGCTCAAAGACAGAGGGCAAATAGCAGCACCCATAGAGGACGAGATGACGAATGAGGAAGTGGGAGAGATGGGGGGGAGAAAGAGGTTGACTCAGGACAGCACGATTATCCAAGAGGGTGGGCTCTATAGCCTCTCTCTGTAAAGTTTGAATTAAAAAAGAATGTAAGAAACTTTTCCTTGTCTTTATACTTTACTGGGCAACCAGCCGGGAACCACTGATAGCATTCTGACATTGGATATGTTTATTCTGCATAGAAGTTACATTTGTTATTTTCATTTATACTCATTCCCATGCCAGAGAGGGCATTGTATAATTAGACGGCTATAGTTCTAAATTTGAGAAAAATAACAGGAGTGACAGTGGACATCCTTGTTACGTTCCGCAACTGATTACAAAATTTCGGTAATGTGAATTCCCTGTGATTGATGTGATCTATATCTTCCAAACTTTTTACAAATTTTCAGCCAAATCCAAATTTCATAACTACTTCCATTAAGATGGTTGGTTGGTTCTACATGATCAGAAGAGGGTAATGATTTTTTAAATTGAAACATTATTTTTCAAGAACATCTCTTCCCTACATTCTTGAAAAAGAATATTTTAAGAATCAGAAGCTATCTTTAGTTTTTGCTGTCAGGTGCTCCTTTATGTTCAGATCAGATCTCAGCACAATAATGTAGCATTTGGGAATAAAGATGCAGCCCAGAAGCCCAGCACTGGAGGCCAAGATGGAGAAGACCTGCACGGCTACCATGTATTTCCCCTTGGTGCTCAGGTAGGTGGGCACAAAGGACACCCAAACACTGCAGAAGACCAGCATGCTGAAGGTGATCAGCTTGGCTTCATTGAAGGCCCCAGGCAGATTCCTGGCTAGGAAAGCCACCGTGAAGCAGATGGCAGCCAGGAAGCCCATGTAGCCGAGGGCAGAATAAAACATAGCAACAGACCCTTCATTGCATTGCAGGATGATCTCTCCAGGCTGGGAGTGCATGTCAGAGTCTGGGAATGGTGGCGAGATCCCCAGCCACATCATGCAGATGACAACTTGGACACAGGAACAGGAAATGACAATGGAGTTGGCCAGACTCTTCCCCAGCCATCTCCTCACTGTGTTCCCTGGCTTGGTGGCCAGGAAGGCCAGAACCACAGTGATGGTTTTTGCCAACACACAAGAAACAGCAACAGAGAAGATGATGCTGAAGGCCGTTTGTCGGATAAGGCAGGTCCCTTTCCTTGGCCTCCCAATGAACAGGAAGGAGGACAAAAAGGAAAGCAGGAGGGAGACAAGGAGGATGTAGGAGAGGTCCCGGTTGTTGGCTTTGACTATGGGAGTTTCGTTGTATTTAATGAAGATTCCTAAAACAAAGCTTGTGGTTAAGGACCCCAGTAGGGCAAGGGAAATTAGGACAACCCCCAGATATTCTTCATAGGCTAGGAAGGTGATAATCTTGAACACACATTGATCTCGGTCCTTGTTTGGATGCTGATTATCTGGGCATTTTTTGCAATGCTCTGCATCTGCAAAAGAGAGAGAGTGAGAGAGAGTAATGTCTACTGCACTGGATTTGGCCAAGCCCTGAGCAGTATTCAGCCTCTTGGGAGAGATTCAGTTGTAGACCCAGTCAGTCAGAGACAGCCACAGATCACTACAAGTATTTAATTTTACAGGTCCGTGGTTTAGACCCCCTTCCTTTACATTTGATAAAAGGTGGGGTTTTTTGGAGTAAAGATGAGTAGTAGGGCTAAGGAGTGGGATATGGGTGGGCAGGCATTTAGTGATTGATATGATTATATACTGCTTTCCCAATCAGTTTACTATCTATATATATAATGGTGATGGTGATGATACATTTTAGAACAATTCATAAACTATAAAACAGATTGTTGATGTTGATAATAATAATAATAATAATAATAATAATAATAATAATAATAGTAAATTGAATCACCCAGTTCACTCCCACGCATGTAGCATACGAGCCTTATCCTTCCCAGAAATGGTTTTGAAAAATTCCTGACTGAACCCTTCTCTCTTCCCCAAGGCCAGCCTTTCCTTTGGAGTCACCCACCTTCCTGAGTGGAGATGGTCCCTTCTGCACAGGGAAGACATTCATAACAGCAAAGAGGCTTCCCTTCCTGAATCACCTTGACGGATCCAGGGCGACAGCTTTCCACACACCTGGAAGAAGGAAGGGTCTAGGCACAAAGACAAAGAGTGACAACAAGAACTGTTGTTTGAGGCATAATATGTTGTCATCTGCTACAACATTTGCCATCACTGTCTATTAAACATCTATTAAATGAATTATTCATGATTAAATTCAGAAAAAACAAATCACCTCCATTAAATAAAGTTCTGTATATGGGCCATGAGCTATTCACAACACAGTTAAGCAGGAACCCTCTTTTGACACCCAGCTGAGCAGAGGAGCTGTAGGAACTATCTTGAATGACAGCCCAATGCTGGAGTTGATCGGCAACTGACGGCAGCAGCCCACAGACCAGGGAGCACTTATTAGAACTTAAAGAAAAGACAGCAAAATGACAGGCACGATTCCCCCGTCTCCACCACCTGATTGAGCCACTTGGGCCACACAATGGCCTCCTGGTCGATGGAGCACTTCAGGTCTGGGGTTCCCTGTCTTTCAATACTCCCAAACCTGACTCTGAGGATGGACTTATTGGGAAACACCACCCAGTTCACAATGTCCAAGTCGGCTGCCAGCTCCCCGTTCTCATCCAAATACACTCTGTCCATGGAAGAATTGTAGAACAGGGTGTTTCCGAGGAAAGGGTGGAGCTGGAACAGAAGAAAAGATGAGAGCATTTAGAATAAAGGAAAGCATAGTCCCCTGTTTTGCTGGCCCAGGAATGGAAAGTGAGCGAGGTCCCAGCTAAGGAGGATTGGCAAATTAAGTGGACAGAACATGCAGAACTTGCAGATTAAACATACAGAATAAGAGAGCAAGAAGAACCTACATTGAAAGACGGTGGAAATCATTTATTGAATATATGGAAAATAGCTGTATACAGCTGAAAACGCTGGCAGCATTAAGATAAATTCAACTGCATAAATAATATTTGATGGATGTAAAAGTGGAAAACTGGACTTCCGGCGGCAACGCCATTGAATGGTGGTCGTGGGTTGCTTCGGCTGCGAAGCACCCAGTACATCCCGGGGGTTAGGAGCCCTGTACCCGCATATCGGGGCTCCGGTTGGGGTGCGGGAAGAGCGTCCCGCACCCTGGGCTCCCCGGCTGTGCCCATTGTGGCTCCGAACCCTTCCCCCGCTCCCCCTGTAAAGGGGGAGTGGGGGTGAAGGGACGACGGAGCCGGGCTATAGGGGACATGCCTCAACCGGGATGTAAATGCGGCGACAAAGCCTTTGATGAGCGTCTAAGTTCTACCTGTCTTTAATGAGCTGATAAGAACCCAGTGACTGTGAGTATTTGAATGACTCTTTGTATTCTTGGAACGATCTGGGGGAAAGAAGAAAGGCAGCCCGCCTCCCTCCCTTCGGAGATGAAAGAAATTAACTCTTTAAGTGACTGCTGCTACTATAATCGATAGAAAGCATTGGGAATTTTAAAACTGAGACTGCAGAGATCTCCTTTTGGGGGTTAACTGGGAATAAAATATCTCCTTTTGAAGTTTTGGTCTTTACACCTCGGCTTCGGAGAAATGGCGACCGGGACTGACGTGGGAAAAAATTGAAACAAAGGGAGGAAGAGACAGGAACTGAAACTTGATACTCACTCTCCCTCTGAAAATGCTGGACTTTGCGATTGCATTGTCGCTGAACTTTGATTTAGAAGATGAAGAAAGGCTTACTGTCTTGAGGCTGGAACTGATAAATCGCAAACTACAAGCTTTGTGTGGAATTGTAAGTGAAAAGAATTTACTTTCCACAGAGGAGGCTTGGAAAAAGATTGATGAAATGGAATCAAGCCTGTGCAAAGAGCTGGAAGGGGTGATTGGAAAATTTTTTGAAGTGTTTGGGCAACTCCGGGAAGAGGAACCGATTTCTGGGGGTGGCAGCCCCAGAACGGGGAAATTTATAATATCCAGACGCCGAGGTGGCAGCTCGGGGTCGAGGGACATGGAATTAAGATTTTTACAAGAACAAGAATGGCAAGAAGAAACGGAGGAGCCCAGAAGGAAAATGCTGAACACCCTGAAGCTCGATGCAAGGTTTGTTGTGAATGCAGCCTGGATTTGTGGACGTCTGGAAGGAGATTATTGGAGAGCCAGTTCTGGTGAAAGACAGAAAAAGACAATGGACAGAGGGGGAGTGGGTTGAAGTATTAAATTTACAATTTAAATGGTCTGTCATGGTATCCGAAATCGGTGTGTGAAGTCTGTTAATCATAAGTTTATTTTAAGTAAGAAAGGAGATATTGAACTTTAAGTTAAAAGCAGCATGTTAAAGGATAGAAGAAATAAGTTTAGTTATAAGAATATTTGATTATGATTTAGGTTATAATAGTAAAATTAAGATAATTGTGTTATTTTCAAGTAAAACTAAATTTTTATAGAGTGAAGTTGTTAAGGAATTAAGTATATTGATTTAAAACCGAAGGTGAAAAGGCGGGGGAAGTCAAGCGTCAAGATTTGAAAGTAGAAATTTTTTTTTTGTAAGGTATACAATTAAGAAGAAAAATCCTGACATTATGTGTATTTGTATTTGTTTTTATATTTGTAGGTGTGGGGTCGGGTTTGTGTTTTTTTGTATGAAAATGCTAATAAATTCTGTTAAAAAAAAAAAAGTAAAAGTGGAAAACTGATTTGAAAGCTTATAATAAGATATGCAAGGATGTATGACATGTAAAATGAACAATGGCCGGAGTAGAAGGGAAGTCATTGGATATTTTAGAGTTTGTAAAATGATTATTTGGAATTGGTAGATTGAAAAATTAATAAAAATTATCTAGTAACAACAACAACAATGGAAAACATACTGAAAATCCACTACCTCTTTGCTTAGGGCTGGTTGCAGACTCAAATAGTAATGGAGGGGTCTTGTCCATTTTGGTTCATACTATTTTCTCTCTCATACACATCCTAATCTTAAATTCAGTTCTACACATTTCTGATGCATTTTTTAAAATAATAAAACACTCTTAATTCTTCAGTATTTCTATGTGATTTTCTCCTAGTAAACATGTTTTTGAAGGATGCTGCCCGCTTGGATTGTTTCAGAAAGAGTGAAGTTAGGTTCATTTTTCCTTTCAAGGAAAACTGAATGAAATCTCTAATCTGGGCTCCAGCAGGGAAAGGCGGGAGTTTGGTGGAGGGAGCAGAGTCAAACGGGTGTCAAAGGAACAGAGGTTAGAGACACCTGATCAATGTCATCTCCCCTGCCAAAAATAATTCCAAAGGAGGAATGGGGCACATGGGGGCAGTTACTTGGGGGGCTGTGCAATGGGCAGCTCTCGATGTTTAACAACTGCTTGCCAAATTTAAGCTCACTGCTACATCCCACAGTTTTTGGTGATGAGAAGCTCTCTATGTTCTAAAGTAGGGATTCTCAAAGTTTTCCAGATTCTAATCCCAAGAAAATGACTATGGAAATCTATGTGTTAAGTAGAATTGGTTTAATTTAAACAGAAATGAAAAAATGTATATGTATTAAGGACGGTTTAAAATGGAAAATGGCTAATGTGTTTTTCCATAGCAGTTTTTTTTCAAAAGGGCTTTGGGCTCTTGCTGAGATTAAGATTAACTAGCTGGTTGTTGTTCTCTGCCAGCTAACATGTGAGTGTTGTAACCATAGATCATGTGATGAAGGTATTGGATTGCAATATCTCCTTTTTGAAGGGAGTTGCCTTTTTGTCTTTAGTTCCCAAACTCAATGGAGTAAAGATGTAATTGAAGCCCTCCTGAAGGTAAAGCAAGCAGCTTGGAGGCTGTAAGGCAGAGAGAGAGAGAGAGAGAGAGAGAGAGAGAGATGCCGAGCCTGTGCTGGATAGCACAAGATATGATGTCTCTTGGGCTAGTCACACTTCTCTGAAGTCTCTCAGCCCCACTCACCTCACAGAGTGTTTGTTGTGGGGGAGGAAGGGAAAGGAGAATGTTAGCCACTTTGAGACTCCTTCGGGTAGTGATAAAGCGGGATATCAAATCCAAACTCTTCTTCTTCTTCTATTTGATGTTTTCATTCTGTTATGAAGCATTCTCCGAGTAGAGATCGAATAATATTTCTATGGGCCTGGACAATAATTCATTTCCTAAAGGAAATGAATGCTTCCAGTTCTTAAGCTACCAATCGTTTCCAACAGCACAATATTTAATATCTACAACACTACAATCGATTGTCATGCTCAATTGAGATGTCTATGAAGGGAAAGAAAATACCTGCCATGGCTGTAGCCTTTGAAGTCCCATTCTCTGGGTTGCCCTCTGCTTAGATCTAGATGAATATGCAACATTTAAGGCATTTGCCATGGACTTGGACAGTGTTGTAGATCCTGTAGCTGTCTAGAGAGAGGATTCTTTCCAGATCGTCTTGGGGAAGCCTCTCCAGTTTCTCTCTCTCTCTGCATCTTGTCCAGCCTTTCACCGAGAATGCATGCTTTGAATAGGAACAATTAAAAGCACCCTCCCAAAACTTCTTAATACCAAAGAAAAAGTGTAGAAAATCACCGCTCTTTTCCCTTTTGCTTGTCTTAGTAAAGAAGGAAAATATACCATGGATGTATTGGAAAGATATGTCATTATACATCAGCTCCATGGAGACATCCCACATAACTGTTGTGATGAAGATTTTCCCAACAATGGATTTAATCAAAATATCAAACATCTGTTGTATAATGAGTAGTCCATTGATGAAAGAAGTCATTTCCCCATAGTAAACAAATACATTCACTTGCCTCCACTTCCGGAATAGAGGAATATCCATTTTTACCGCATTTGTCTTCAGTCCATAGATGCTTTGTGAGATGACAACACAGACCCCGCTCTTGATGAGCACCGGCGTCAAGCTCTTCAGGAACCTCTCTCCATTGTTGGTGTCTGGTGCAATGAGACCAATCAACGTCCATCGGAAGTGCTGGAGCAGCTTGACAATCCCTGGGTACAGGGCTTCTTCTTTGGGGACCATCCGGTAGAAAAAAGGGAAATGCCTCTTATCATTCAGAACATGAGAGACAAAAGCATAAGTGACCTGGGAAGAGAAGGAAGATTTGTATCTTGTTTGATTTCAGGTCAAAGCCTAAATATTTCTAACCCCAACATGGGAATGAGTAGGGCTTAGGAAGGAGGAAGGTCTATTGCAAGGACTCTTCGGTGGGAACAGTGATTTCCTTGAAGGATTCCGGGTAATGTCTTTTTTTATTAAAAAAAAATGTCCCTCATTAATCTCTAAAATGAAGAATATAGTACATACAGGTAGTTCCTTGTTTCATGTGTCTTAAGTAATATGCAACAGGAAGCCACAGGCCGAGTGAGCCAAAAACAAGATGGGCATTTAAATGATTTCATCAAGGGAGACCTCTTCAAAGTCAGGTCACAACAAATCCTTTTCCCAATATCGAATGGGGTGTTCACCCATAGAATGGCAAAACCTGTCTCACAATCTGATTAGAATTATTTGAGAGTGCCAAGAAGCATATAGATAGAGATTATCTTGATATACTGCACTTGATCTTTCAAAAAAGCTTTTGACAAGGTAACTCACCAAAACCTCACAGATACGCTCATGGAGTCTGAACCGGAGATAAAATGGAAATTAAAACAGCCGATATCATAATGCTATTATACCTCTCTCCATTCCTACCTGTGGGATTTTATAGATGCCCAACACATTTGAAATCTGGATGGAGTTTTGAGAGTCCGACCCTTCGAGAACAGCCAGTAAGTTCGTCTGTTTACCACAGCTGTAGTTTGGAAAGTTCAGCTGCCCAATTGACAGCATGTCTAGCAAAGCATCATATGTTACCCTTCCATCAAAAAAGTTCTCATGGATGCTGTAGCCCAGGGTGATGTTGGGTAACAGCTTTTGATTCTGGTTGATCTCTTGAATGGCAAACAAGAAGGAGAGGAGCTGCCAGTACTTTGTGGTTGCTTTCCTGGAAAAAAAAATTATATACATGCCAGCACTGTCCCCTTTATGGTTGTCTGTTTTAATTTTGCATTTGCATTTACTTATTTATTGCAAGCTGCATGGAGGACCTCTTGTTAAAAGGACAGCATGTAAATCTCACAAACAAACAAAAGACCCCATAAACAACACCCAAAATTACTTCCCCAATCTTACAACAGCTTATAACCGTTGCTGCTGTTATTCCCATTTTATCACCCTTTTTATTAAGATGTTTTCCACTGTTTGTTATGATGTGTGTGACTAGTACAGGGCAAAATATAAATTATAATAATAATAATGCCTGGGGTTTGTTTAAAGGGGGACCTAAGACCATGATTAAAAGATCCAGAAAGCAGTATCATGATTCCGCTTTGAGAAAGTAAGTATTTCCCCCTGTATAAAATTAAGGCAAAAATACACCCTTATCCTACTGTCGTTCACAGAAAAACCCTGCAGAATCAGCCCAAAAGCTCATCTTTTCCAGAATCCAGTTCTCAAGTTGGCCAACCAGATGCACATGCAAAACTGAGAAGCACAAGATCTCTTCCCCCACTTGAGATTCTCAGTTACTGGTACCCAGAGACAAATGCCTGTGACAGTGAATGGGGAACATAGACATTGCGACTGGTAGCCACTGAGAGCCCAGTCATCCAGAAATTTATGTGACAATTAAAGGCAGGTAGCAGATGATGAGAAGGGCCCCAGAAAGTAACTGGAGATGAGTTGGATTTCATGGAAATGGTAGCATGTGGAACACCAGTAACTCCATCCGCACAAAATTTCTTACCAATGAAAGCTGGTGGAAGGACAGTGACTAAAGATATGAGGAAGAATCATAGTGTTTGTGGCAGAGATGACCCCACTGAGGAGGTGGTCTCCTGGCCTGAAATAATTGTGTGAATCTATCTTGTCCCTTTCCAAAGACAAGAGGCATTTTTTCTGCAGTTTCCCACAGTCCCCATAATGCAGTAGAAGCAGTAGAATGAGGACCATCTTTTGCCTCCCAGGAACAAGCACCTCCTTTATGATTGCTCCCTTCCAAGAATTGGAAGCCTTTTGTTGTGGTGCTTGCAAGATGCAATAGCTTTCTTCTTACTAACGGAGCCCTGCAAAGGGATCACATCTGAAGTGGGGAGAAGTCAAGCCAGCCTCATTCTGGTAGAGTTATCATCTGTCCTAAATCTCAGCCCACCCAAGTTTTGGGTGGCTCACGAGGCATTTATCTGCCAGACCTTTCTGCCTCAGATCCATAACATCACATTTAGTGGACTCAAACGTGATCTTTGGAAGCAAAAACAACAACAACCCCACACACTATCATTTTGATAATTATATGGAGAAGTAGTACCACCTCTTCAAGTTCCTAAGCTATTTGTGCAGCTCCACCTGCAACTGTAGGGCTGGAGAAAAACATATTTGCGAAAACTCCAAAATCTGGCTCCAAATTGTGAGGTGCAAATGCCAAAGAATGGTGAAAAAGGCCAGGATTAAGATTTAGAATTAACCCGAACTATCACACCTGAGCTCTGGCAGACTCCTGTTGCCGCCTGGCATTGGTTTTCTGGTTCTTTTAACAAATTCCCCCCCCCCCACTGATGCCAGCTCAGGATAGGGCTATCTGATGAATTTGAGAGGTGAAAAGGGGAACTGAAATTTCGTGTAAAGACAGAGGCGATTCAGCAGATT
The DNA here is from genome assembly GCA_900245905.1 of Lacerta viridis. Lineage (NCBI taxonomy): Eukaryota > Metazoa > Chordata > Lepidosauria > Squamata > Lacertidae > Lacerta > Lacerta viridis. Next base: position 14,412 of record OFHU01003092.1, read on the forward strand.
TTTTTGTAGGTTTATTGTTTTGTTTTTGTTCTTGTTTTTATTATATACTTTTTGGCCTTATCCTGCATTTTTATGCTGTGAATCACCCTGAAATCATCGGATGAAGGGCAGTGTAAAAATTTAATAAAGAAACAGACAAACACTTGGACTTCCAAAAAAGCTTTCAACAAGGTGCCTCCTGAGTAAGCTTAGTAGTTATGGAATAAGAGAAGAGGTCCTCTTGTGGATCAGGAATGGAAGTTCCTGGAAGCAGAAAATAGTATTAAGTTACATTTCTCCCTGTTAAAATTCATCTTGTTTGCTTTGGCCCAGTTCTCTAATCTGTTAAGGTCATTTTGAAGTGTGATCCTGTCCTCTGGGGTATTAGCCACCCCTCCCAATTTGGTGTCATCTGCAAACTTGATCAGGATGCCTCAAGCCCATCATCCAAGTCATTGATGAAGATGTTGAATAAGACTGGGCCCAAGACAGAACCCTGTGGCACCCCACTAGTCACTTCTCTCCAGGATGAAGAGGAGCCATTGATGAGCACCCTTTGGGTTCGGTCAGTCAGCCAGTTACAAATCCACTGAATGGTAGCATTGTCTAGCCCACATTTTACCAGCTTCTTTACAAGAATATCATGGGGCACCTTGTCAAAGGCCTTGCTGAAATCAAGATAGGCTACATCCACAGTGTTCCCTTCATCTACCAGGCTTGTAATTCTGTCAAAAAATGAGATCAGGTTAGTCTGACATGACTTATTTTTCAGAAACCCATGCTGACTTTTAGTGATCACAGCGTTCCTTTCTAGGTGCTCACAGACCGTTTGCTTAATGATCTGCTCTAGAATCTTTCCTGGTATTGATGTCAGGCTGACTGGGCGGTAATTGTTTGGGTCTTCTCTTTCCCCCTTTTTGAAAATAGGGACAACATTTGCCCTCCTCCAGTCTGCTGGGACTTCGCCTGTTCTCCAGGAATTCTCAAAGATTACTGCCAGTGGTTCTGAAATCACCTCTGCCAGTTCTTTTAATACTCTTGGATGTAGTTCATCTGGCCCTGGAGACTTGAATACATCTAAACTAGCCAAGGTATTCTTGTACTACCTCCTTACTTATTCTGGGCTGTGTTTCCCCTGCTATTTGTTTGAATCATCTGCTCCATAAAATTCTTCAGGAATGCAACTAGCATTGATAAAAGACTATTGGGATTGATAAATTGCCTTTACAAAGATACCAAGCTTTATGTAAGAACATCACTTAATGGGCAACTCATCGGGCCACCAAAGGGGTCAAACAAGGCTGCAGTTCTCCTTTCACGAACTAAAATTGGCCTCAAAAGATTGATGAGGGAATTTTCGGCTTACTGCAGGAGAGAACAATTGGTGGTGAACTGCCAGAAAACTAAGGTTATGGTGTTTGCTAGGAGACACAGAACACACAGATGGGCAATGGATGATCAGATAATAGAGCAGGTCAAGGTCTTCAAATACCTGGGAATCGTCTTCCAGTCAACAGGGTCGTGGGTGGCACATCAAAAATATGCCAGTGAAAAAGCATCCCAAAGCGCTAAGATTCTGTCGCGCTTTTTCTATACAAAGGGAGGCAGGTATATCCCAGCAGCCTTAGAGGTATTCCAAGCAAAACCTCTGGCACAATTACTCTACGGGGCTCCAATTTGGACGGGGAATCAGTGTAGCATCCTGGAAACGGTCCAATCAAAATTTCTAAGACAGATCTTTGCCGTTCCACCATGCGCACCAAATGCGGCTCTACTTGAGGCCAGCCTTCCATCTGTTGAAACACGGACTTGGCAAAGAACATTAAATTACTGGCTCCGTCTAAATCTAAATCCATCTGGGCTATTGCATCTAGTCACACGGGATGTACACAAAAGCTCATGGGAAAAGGCTGTACACCAAAAACTCCTCTCGTGTGGCTTGCATGCACAGCATTTACTCACAATGGGCCTATCCAAGGCAAAAAGCCTCATAAACCAGCGCCTGAAGAATATCGAACAGCAAAATAACCTGGCCATCATTAAGAAATTCAGTGCATGGTACATTCATCTTCCCCCCTCCTACCTGGACTCCCAGGCGGCATACCTGTCCAATTTAACTATTCCAAAATATAGACGAGCTTTTACGTTGGCCAGATTAGATATGCTACCTTCCGCTGTTCTTGAAGGCCGATTCTCAAAAACACCATTCCAGAATCGACTCTGCCCCTGTGGAGTCGGTAATGTGGAGACTGTATCACATGTACTCCTGTCTTGCCCCTTATATTTTTCACGCCGCTTATATCGCCATTCCGGGCCGCTCGCCCGAGGACATACTGTTTTTCCTCCTGGCAGACCAGAATACCCAGACAACGGAGAAGGTAGCCAGATTTGTTGAGAGGGCCATGAAATTGAGGGCTGCCAGCTGAATAACAGTGCCCCCTCATAATTAAGATCTCATTTATTCTTGTTTTAATTGTGCCGAATCCCGATTCAGCTCATTTTATTGGTTATATATGGTTTTTATCAGTATCTGTAATATGTTTTTTTTTTAATGCAACGGCCTGTGGGCTATGCAAATAAATAAAGTTTGTTTGTTTTGTTTGTTTGTAGCCACCCTGACTTCTTTAGGCACCTTCCATGTTTTCATCTCATTGATACTGCTTGAAGTTGTGCTTTTAATATCTCCCTTTTAACAAACTCCCATCCATCATGAACTCCCTTCCCTTTTAGTATTACTGACCATGGGATCACACCCAGCGTTTCCCTAAATTTTCTGAAGTCAGCTTTCTTAAAGTCTAGAATTTGAGTCTTAGTATGCTTGGTTGCTCCTTTCCGCTGTATAATAAACTCCAGAAGAGCATGATCACTCCCACCTAATGATCCTGCCACTTCTACCCCACTAACCAGGTCATCACTATTGGTTAGGACCAGATCTAAAATGGCTGATCCTCTTGTTGCTTCTCCCACTTTCTGGACAATGAAATTGTCTGCAAGGCCAGTGAGGAATCTGTTTGACATCCAACAAATATCAGGATAGTTGAAATCCCCCATTACTACTATCTCACTTCCTTTTGAATGCTTGGTCATCTGTTCCAGGAAGGCATCATCTGTGTCCTCAGTTTGGCTTGGGGATCTGTAGTAAACTCCCACAATGAGATCACTGTTATTTTTCTCTCCCTTAATTTTGACCCAGATACTCTCAGTTTGGCTTTGAAGTTTTAAATCCTGGATCTCTTCACAGGTATACACATCCCTGACATATAACGCCACTCCTCCTCCTTTCCTGTTTGGTCTATTTCTCTGAAATAGATTGTATCCCTCTATTACTACATTCCAATCATGAGACTCATCCCACCAGGTTTCAGTGATGCCTATTAGTTTAAAGCCCTCCTGATGAGGTTTTTGAGATTTGTGGCAAAAACATTCCTCCCAACCCTTGTGAGGTGCAGCCCATCACTTGCCAGGTCCATCTTCAAGAAACTGCAGGCCGTGATCTAAGAATCTAAACCGTTCCTTCTGGCACCATTTGCAGTAGCAGCTGATACTTAAGTCACAACTGAAAATGAGTGTGCTACATTTGAGAATGTTACGATTGTGCAAAGTGACATTTAAAAATCCAAACCTACAAGGGGGTAAATAATGCAACGGACTGTAAATACAGCTGAAATGCAACCTTATCAAATGTTCATGATTGTGAAAGTTGTGGTCACTGTTTCACTATGGTGCCAGTCCACTTTCAGTGAGGCTGACGACTCTTTCCTCTCTCCTGCAGGCCACTAATGAAAGGTATTTAAGCATCTCAAGGTGGATTCAGCTCAGGAAGTATTAGAGGCAATAAACTGGATGAAAAGTGGCAAGTCTCCAGGACCAGATGGATTAACAACAAAATATTATAAAAAGTTAAGTGAACAATTGGTAAACCCATTGAAAGATGTGATGAATGAGATTTTAAATACAGGTGAAATTCCAGGAACATGGAAGGAAGCTTATATAACAATGATTCCAAAATAAGATTTGGATTTAATGCAAATTAAAAATTACAGGCCCATCTCATTAATAAATAATGATTCTAAATTATTTGCAAATATTTTAGCTACCAGAATGGAGGGAAAAAAATCTAGGTGAATATATACATCAAGATCAGGCAGGATTTCTTCCAGGTAGACAAATGAAAGAGAATATGAGAAATATTCTGAAGGTGATAGAATACCTGGAGGTAAAAAATGAAAAAAAAAAGCAGCAATGATGTTTATAGATGCTGAAAAAGCTTGTGACAAAGTTTCCTGGGGTTTCATGAAGAAATTGCTTGAAGAAATCAACTGTGGATATAATTTTTTTAAAGGAATACAAGCAATATATTCAGAACAAAATGCGTAGCTAATTGTAAATCAGGTGATAACGAAAGAATGTTAAATACAAAAAGGAACTAGACAAGGATGTCCGTTATCACCATTGCTGTTTATCTTGGTCCTAGAAGTACTTGCAAGAAATATAATAGCAGATAAAGAGATTACAGGAATAAAAACTAGGAAAAATGAATTTAAATTAAAAGCCTTTGCTGGGGATTTAGTAATTACGGTGGAAGATCCAAAAAAATCTCTCCCTAGAGTAATAGAAAAAATTCAAGAATTTGGGGAAGTGGCAGGATTTAAATTAAATAGAAATAAAACTAAATTATTAGTTTAAAGTCTAAAAGAGGAGAAAAAAGAATTGGTGCAAAGCACTGAGATAGAAATCCACAAAAAAGTAAAATATTTGGGAATATGGTTAACAACAAGGAACATAAATGTGTATAAAGACAATTATGAAAAAGTATGGTGTGAGATAAAAAGTAATTTAGAAATATGGAGTAGAATGAACGTTTCCCTACTAGGAAGAATTGCTGCAGTTAAAATGAATGTGCTGCCAAAGATGCTCTTTCTTTTTCAGACAGTCCCAGTAATGATTAAGGATGATTGCTTCAAAAGATGGCAAGAGGATATTTCTAAATCTGTCTGGGGTGGGGGGCAAAAGGCCAAGGATTAAACATAAGATACAGTTAAAAAAGAAAGAGGAGGCTTCACCCTCCCAGATTTTAAACTGTACTACGAGGCTGTATGTTTGGTATGGATTAGGGACTGGATAAAACTGGAAAAGGAAGAAGCATTATATTTAGAAGGCCATTATAACAGATATGGATGGCATGCATACTTATGGTATGGGAAAGGGAAGGTACATAAAGGATTTTAAATCATTTAATTAGGAGATCATTAATGAGAGTATGGGAGAGATACAAAGATTCTAATAGAACAAAAAACACCTTGGTGGCTATCACCATTGAAGCATCGTTACTCAAACCACATGGCAAAAAGGGAGAGTGGCCTACATACAGACATTTATTGAGAGATCAAGAAGGAAAATGGAAATTAAAAGGTTACGATGAAATCAAAGAATGTTCAGAGTTGGTTGCATTAGAGACAATTGAATGAGATGTATAAGGAAGATAACAAAAAAGGGTTTAGCTACATAATCTCCAGATTCCAAAAGGAAGCTAGAAGAAGACATGAATTACTGAATCATAGAATCATAGAGTTGGAAGAGACCACAAGGGCCATCCAGTCCAACCCCTGCCAAGCAGGAAACACCATGCAAAGTGTCAAACAGCTCTTACTGACAGGAAGTTACTTCTTTCTTGTAGTTTGAATCCATTGCCCGTGTCCGCTTCTCTGGAGCAGCAGAAAACAACCTTTCTCCCTCCTCTATATGACACTTTGATATATTTGAACATGGCTATCATATCACCCCTTAACCTTCTCTTCTCCAGGCTAAACATAAGCTCCCTAAGCCGTTCCTCATAAATCGTTTCCAGGCCTTTGACCATTTTGGTTGCCCTCCTCTGGACACGTTCCAGCTTGTCAGTATCCTTCTTGAACTGTGGTGCCCAGAACTGGACACAGTATTCCAGGTGAGGTCTGACCAGAGCGGAATACAGTGGTACTATTACTTCCCTTGATCTAGATGCTATACTCCTATTGATGCAGCCCAGAATTGCATTGGCTTTTTTAGCTGCTGCATCACACTGTTGACTCATGTCAAGTTTATGGTCTACCAAGACTCCTAGATCCTTTTCACATGTATAAGAAAGCATATAGTATCCTGCTAGAATGGGAAATGAAAGATGAGGAGGTTAAATCGGTTATGATTAAATGGGCGCAAGATATAGGACATAATATACAATTTGAGTTACAGGTGGGTAGCCGTGTTGGTCTGCTATAGTCGAAACAAAATAAAATTCTTTCCAGTAGCACCTTAGAGACCAACGAGTTTGTTCTTGGTATGAGCTTTTGTGTGCATGCACACTTCTTCAGATACACTGAAACAGAAGTCACCAGATCCTTAAATATAGTGAGGGAGTGGGGAGGGGTATTACTCAGAAGGGTGGTGGGAATGGGTGATCAGCTGATAGGTGTGGAAAACCTGTTGACGACTCTTAACGGCTGCAATTAGTCTTGCAGGGAAAGGCAAGGGGTGAGATGGCTAAAGATAGCTTTGTTATGTATAATGAGATAAGAATCCAATGTCTTTGTTCAGACCAGGTTTCTCCATGGTTTTATTGTTGCAACATGTATTTAACCCAGTTTTATACATTTTTGTATATTTCTCTATTTCAGTCTATTTCTGAAATTTCTTTGTATTAAGACAGCTACTTTGAGATCTTTGTATAGAATGTCCTGGGAGACTGAAGTGTTCTCCTACTGGTTTCTCTGTCTTGTGATTCCTGATATCAGATTTATGTCCATTTATCCAGTAGGAGAACACTTCAATCTCCCAGGACATTCTATAAAAGATCTCAAAGTAGCTGTCTTAATACAAAGAAATTTCAGAAATAGACTGGAAAGAGAAGTGGCTGAATTGCAACTAATCACCAAACTTAAAACCATGGAGAAACCTGGTCTGAACAAAGACATTGGATTCTTATCTCATTATACATAACAAAGCTATCTTTAGCCATCTCACCCCTTGCCTTTCCCTGCAAGACTAATTGCAGCCGTTAAGAGTCGTCAACAGGTTTTCCACACCTATCAGCTGATCACCCATTCCCACCACCCTTCTGAGTAATACCCCTCCCCACTCCCTCACTATATTTAAGGGATCTGGTGACTTCTGTTTCAGTGTATCTGAAGAAGTGTGCATGCACACGAAAGCTCATACCAAGAACAAACTCAGTTGGTCTCTAAGGTGCTACTGGAAAGAATACAATTTGAGGACTGGGAAAAATTATGGAAAGTAGATTTGAAATTTACAGATAGTTCTCTTTTGATGGAAAACTATATGAAAATGATGTATAGATGGTACATCACACCAGTAAAAATGGCAAAAATGTATAAAACTGGGTTAAATACATGTTGCAAATATAAGAAAAAAGAAGGTACTTTTATCATAGGTTGTGGGAATCCAGAGAAGTAAAAAAAAATTGGGAGATGATATATAATGAACTGAAAAAAATGTTTTAAATTACATAAAAAACCAGAAGCTTTTTTGTTAGGGATTAAAATTACATAAAAAACCAGAAGCATTTTTGTTAGGGATCTTAGGACAAGACCTGCAAAGGAAAACAAAGAACTTATTTATGTATGCTACAACAGCGGCAAGAGTCTTGTTAGCACAAGGATGGAAGAACGAGGAGTCCCAACGAAAGAACAATGGCAAGAGTAACTGATGAGCTATGCGGAACTGGCAAAGTTAACATACAAACTAAGAGAGAAGGACAACCGTGACTTTAAAAAGAATGAATTAAGTTCTTGACCCGAGGTACCACTGTGTGAGTTCTTCGATAGAGGAGGAGACCTGCCCCTCCTTCTGAAGCTCTTTCCACATTCCAAGCTCTGATAGGGTTTCTCCTGGTATGAATTATTTGATGGGAAATGAGACTATCCTTCCTTGTGAAGCTCTTGCCACATTCCAAGCACTGGTTTTTCCCCTGTATGAATTCTTTGATGGGAAGTGAGATGGGAGTTTTGACTGAAGTTCTTTCCACATTCCAAGCAATGATAGGGTTTCTCCCCTGTATGAATTCTTCGATGGGAAGTGAGATTGTGGCTGTGACTGAAGCTCTTTCCACATTCCAAGCACTGAAAGGGTTTCTCCCCTGTATGAATTCTTTGATGGGAAGTGAGATGGGAGTTTTGACTGAAGTTCTTTCCACATTCCAAGCAATGATAGGGTTTCTCCCCTGTATGAATTCTTCGATGGGAAGTGAGATTGTGGCTGTGACTGAAGCTCTTTCCACATTCCAAGCACTGAAAGGGTTTCTCCCCTGTATGAATTCTTTGATGGGAAGTGAGATGGGAGTTTTGACTGAAGTTCTTTCCACATTCCAAGCACTGATAGGGTTTCTCCCCTGTATGAATTCTTCGATGGGAAGTGAGATTGTGGCTGTGACTGAAGCTCTTTCCACATTCCAAGCACTGATAGGGTTTCTCCCCTGTATGAATTTTTTGATGGGAAGTGAGATAGGAGTTGTGACTGAAGTTCTTTCCACATTCCAAGCACTGAAAGGGTTTCTCCCCTATATGAATTTTTTGATGGGTATTGAGATGGGAGATCTGACTGAAGCTCTTCCCACATTCCAAGCACTGGCATGGTTTCTCCCCTGTATGAATTCTTTGATGGGAAGTGAGATGTTCCTTCCGACTGAAGCTCTTTCCACATTCCAAGCATTGATAGTGTTTCTCCCCTGTATGAATTCTTTGGTGGGAAGTGAGATGGGAGCTTTGACTGAAGCTCTTTCCACATTCCAAGCACTGATAGGGTTTCTCCCCTGTATGAATTCTTTGATGGGAAGTGAGTTGGGAGTTGTGACTGAAGTTCTTTCCACATTCCAAGCACTGATAGGGTTTCTCCCCTGTATGAATTCTTTGATGGGAAGTGAGTTGGGAGTTGTGACTGAAGTTCTTTCCACATTCCAAGCACTGAAAGGGTTTCTCCCCTGTATGAATTCTTTGATGGGAAGTGAGTTGGGAGTTGTGACTGAAGTTCTTTCCACATTCCAAGCACTGATAGGGTTTCTCCCCTGTATGAATTTTTTGATGGGAAGTGAGATAGGAGTTGTGACTGAAGTTCTTTCCACATTCCAAGCACTGAAAGGGTTTCTCCCCTATATGAATTTTTTGATGGGTATTGAGATGGGAGATCTGACTGAAGCTCTTACCACATTCCAAGCACTGGCATGGTTTCTCCCCTGTATGAATTCTTTGATGGGAAGTGAGATGTTCCTTCCGACTGAAGCTCTTTCCACATTCCAAGCATTGATAGTGTTTCTCCCCTGTATGAATTCTTTGGTGGGAAGTGAGATGGGTGCTCTGACTGAAGCTCTTTCCACATTCCAAGCACTGATAGGGTTTCTCCCCTGTATGAATTCTTTGGTGGGAAGTGAGATGGGAGTTTTGACTGAAGTTCTTTCCACATTCCAAGCACTGATAGGGTTTCTCCCCTGTATGAATTATTCGATGGGAAGTGAGATTGTGGCTGTGACTGAAGCTCTTTCCACATTCCAAGCACTGATAGGGTTTCTCCCCTGTATGAATTTTTTGATGGGAAGTGAGATAGGAGTTGTGACTGAAGTTCTTTCCACATTCCAAGCACTGATAGGGTTTCTCCCCTGTATGAATTCTTTGATGGGAAGTGAGTTGGGAGTTGTGACTGAAGCTTTTCCCACATTCTGAGCACTGATAGCCACTCTTCCCACTGTGAGTTCTTTGATAGGAACGGGAACTCTGACTCGAGCTCTCTCCACACTCCCAATTTTGATATGGCTTCTCCACTGTGTGGATTTTGTCATGGTCTCCCCCATTCTTCATTTCCAATTCATCACCACCTATAACAAAGAGAGAAACAAATTAGATCCTCAGGAAGAAACAGAGACCCCAGTTATTGAACAAGGCTAATGAACATTTGTGAAAGAGGAAGAATAGAAGATGTGAGGTCTTTCTACAGAGGTCACGGCCTTTGTCGATCAGCATTCACAGACATATTTATGTGAACTCTTTTCTAGGATGTATTTTTGTTGCCACAATCATGAAATCCACTCCAACATTCGTCTTCTCTTTAAAAAATTGCAAGATGCTAAAACAGAAACCCAAACCTGACAGAAGTTACCTCAACTTCCCTAGGAACTCTGTGTGCGAATGTTGCCTCCAAGATGATATGGAAAAGGTGACTGTCACTCCAGGAGGCCATTTTTCCCCCAGTTAGGTCTGTTCTCAACTGTCAAGTAAGACAGAGATTTTCTGTGAGAGCAGCTGCTGCTTGTATTATGCTGCTATGTGCCTCAGAAAAAGTCTATAAAGTCTCATATAGATATAAGCACATGTAATTCACTCTTAAGACTTAATGTGGCAGTATTATTTGATGTTGAATTATTTTGGTTTTTTGAGTGTAGCTTATTGTCTTGAATAACTAATGGGATAATTGTAGAAATAATCTAAATCAATAAAGAATATATATAGATATATTACATATAAGCACATGTAAACGTGTTTTAGTATATCAAGTTATGCAATGTGTTCTGTGTAAACTCTAAACAGAGAATCTTGTGGAGTCTTTTCTAGTGGAAAAAAAGCTATGTTTTAAAGGGTCAAAAAAACCCGGGGGAACCTGCACACATATAAATACCACAGAAAATGGAGTTTGGGACCACAAAATCTAGAAAACCACGAATAATCCAGAAAGACAGATGCAGAGTTGTAAAGTGACATGTTTTACCTCAGAAACTGACATTAACATTTTGACCACTTGATGCCAGTGTACTCTTAATTATGCTCTCAGAAACAATTTTTAAAGGCAGATTGAAAAGTAGAAAGAAATTTTTAGGATGCATAGAGGAAATTTTACACAGTGGAATAGGAGAATGAGAATAGTGTTTTACGAATTTGAAGTGATACAAAATCTATTGCCAAAGAAACCACAATTTAGAGAGTTTATGAATTTACGGCTTCCGGTTTCCGGCACGGACGGGTATGGTCGTGATTCCATCATCTCCCGACCCCCATGGGGAATTTCAAGGCTGCTTTGGGAGTATGCAGCCTCCCTACCTTCCCAGGAGCGTGGGAAGGACTGTCTTGCCTGCAGATGCTCCAAAACCTGCTCTGACCCTTCGGGAAAATGAGCAGGGGAGCCTGGGCAGAGAGGGTTCGGCACTCCTGCGGCCGGCCCGACTCCGAGATTCCCAACACTATGAAATATAAATTGAGAAGCCTTGGGCATGCTTCAAATGAAAGAGGAGAAAGTATTTTGCTAAAGAACTCAGCCACTGACTGATAAGAAGAAGAGAAGATTTTTACTACTGTATCGGTATGTGAAGCGGGACGGAAGGGGGGAAAGAGCCCTGGACTATGTGATTATATGATTCTATAGTGGGCTCTCCCCAGAAGACAACGTTTTTTAACAAGTGAATTCGAAAGCTGATAATTTGAATTTGGAGGAGAATATATGAAGTATAAATTTATAACTGTGTGATTGAAACGCTGTCCCTTTGAGTGGTGAATGTTTTGCTAACATTTGGAAGGGGGAAGCGTTCTTATCTGTTTTTGGCAAAGATGATCCCTTGACACTAGACTTTAATTGGAAATTTTTACTGCCCAGAAATGACAGTTGGAATTTTGTCCGGACTGCAAAGGAATAACGAAGGAGAAAACGGCCACTTTTCTTTTTTTTCTACGAGATTTACAATGAGAATCCGAAGTGCAAGTTGCAGATCGGGGCATACAAAAGTGGAAAAATATATGAAATATAAAAAAAGAATGGCGATTGAATGTGACTCTTGATCAACCACAAGGGTGAAGGAATGTATCGGAAGTGACCTAAAACCACACAGACTGTCTGCTTTGATTTATCTTGCCTGTGACATATCAGCGGCTGAAAATACTGGAATGTGCCAATAGTTATGATAAAGAGCCTCTGGAATTTGAAGCATGGGAAGCCTTCTTTTTTGTTTTATAATTGGAGAAATAATTTGGAATGTAATCTGGAATGTTTCATATGATTTTGTTTTATTGGAAACCTTAATAAATATGATTTGGGGAAAAAAGAAAGTTAATGAATTTACAAGATGTCATTGCAATTTAATAAGAAACTTTTTTGGTCTAAAACATGAAGAAAAGAAAGACTGCCATAGTCATGTGACAGAATTTTAACTATCATTGAAAAGTTAAAGCTGGCAGAATGTTCTGTCTGAAGAACAGAAAGGGAGCTCCTGAATAGACATCCAGCTATGTGATGTTGAATCCTCTCTGTTCTCTCCTGTTCCCCCTTTTTGTGTTCCAGTTTAAACCAATTCATGAACCCAGAACTCATACACAGACCATTACAGCTGACGCTCAGGTTGCTGTGTCTGCGCACGCACAGGACACAACTTACCACTTCTGCACATGGGCAAAACACAATTTAATGTCTCTGCACAGGTGCGAGCGCCAAAACCCGGAAGTAACCCGATCCGGTACTTCCGGGTTCGGCGCGGCCGTAACCCTAAACCCCGCAAACCGCAGCGATCGCAACCCGAGGCATGACTGTAATGATGAACCATATGTTATAGGCATTCCTGCAAATTTATTCTGCTAGTTTTGAGGTATACAAATGACATGAGAAGACCCGGTCTACATGTTTGTATCATTTGTGATTCAGATGTTCCTTGTTTTTAAAAGCAAATAAAAAGTTATTCCAAAAAGAAATGAGAAAGGCAACACACAGAGGCCCTGTCTGCATTCAAACTACAAAGCAGGATCATGTTACTAAAAGAGTCGTTGCTTCTACTGCTTTGTGATGGAGCGGTAAGTTGTCTGACATTGGTAAGGCATTCAGATCACGGCATTGGTATTAGATATTCTGAGCTGCCAGTACATTGTGGTGGCTGGAGAGCTGTGATGTATTCTTAGCTCAAATTGCCTGCAGGTGACAAAGGGGCAGGCAGGCAGGCAGGTGGAGGAGCCTGAAAGAATGCCCCCCTTCTCCATCTGCATCCGCCTGCCTCCCCCCACCCCCAAGCTGAGCAAGCCCCAGTACCTCTCTGGCTCCATCCCTCCGTGTCCCCATCTCCACTCCCCTGGAACTCACCAGATCTCTCGGAAGTCCCTGGGAGGGAACGCTCGAAGGCTGTGAGGAGGGATGCAGGAAACAACCTGACCAGGTCAACCGTCCATCTTCCCCCTTCCATCCTTGCTAGCTTTGCAGGATCCGTCTCTTTTATCCTTCCTGAGGAGTCAAGAAGCCACAACAAGCTGCAGGGTCCTGGGAGAGAGGAAGAAGCAAAGGGAGCCTCAGAGGCCCTGCAGGGATTCTCCTGCCCTAGATATTCCCCTGCTCCTGGAGAAGCACAAATGGGGCAGCCCCTTCCCAACACAAACCCCATTTTAAACATCTGTTTGAGCCTCACTCTTCGTAAAGCTGGCATGGTATGCACAGTAGTGACCTGAGAGTAGACTCCATTGAACTCAGTGGGCCTATGGACAGAACTTGGTGGAAAAACCAGTCACCATTCTGTCCCCAAGCCTGAAAACTGCAGCACCAGGCATGCTTATCTATGGTATCATAAGGCAAAAGTTCATGCAGGGTTTCATAGTCATAGTAAGAAACTCAATACTTAAAGACTGAGAAAAATATAAAGATTTATTTGAAAAGAAAACAGCATGGTGACTTTCCCCATTAGAATCATTATCTTTGGAAACAGTAAATATGAGGATAAATTTTGGCCACTAGTGTACACTGGAGGGCTGTACTAAGAGCCACCCTCTCCAAATTCTTTAATATGGGATAATGATGATTGTCTGTGTGTGCACATACAAATAAATATAAACAGATAAATAAACCCAGCCAGATGGGGTATGATGCTGTTGTTGTTGTTAACGTTCCATTTTCTTAAAACATGTTTTAGTGCTGTGGTAGCACAGCGCAGCGTGGGAGGGGAAACTCTCTGACAAACTTCAAATACTGTATTTTTCGCTCCATAAGATGCACTTTTTCCCTCCTAAAAAGTAAGAGGAAATATAGGTGCGTCTTATGGAGCAAATGGTAGTCCCTGGAGCTGAATTGCACAGCGGCCAAAAGAGGATCATGCTTTCTATTTTACAAAGAGAAAAGGGGGTGTTGAAAGGATCCGCTCAGCAGCTGATCAGCAAGAGATCGGGAGAGAGATAAGAGTCCCTGCTCCCTTTCAGCCCCGCCCTCCATTGTTGAATGTGCTGCAGAGGGAGGTTGTTTGTTTCCCCAGCGACATGTGACTGGCTGATTAGATTATCTGTCTGGAAACTGTAGAAAAGGCTCCCTTTCCTTTAGAAGCTGCAGAAATGTGAGTTGAACCCCATAAAAATGGGGCTTTTCCTCTTTGCTTTTCCCCCTTTGCAAAAAAAGCTGCAAAACTTTTAGCTGATCCTCAAAAAACAGGGCTTTTAGAGGAGGAAAACCAGAAAAAAATATTTTTTTATCTTGTTTCCTCCTCTAAAAACGAGGTGCACCCTACGGTCCGGTGCGCCCTGTGGAGCGAAAAATACGGTACCTATCAGGATGGCAAGAATTTTATTACAGTCAGCCAAAAAGGATTTCATGTGTTCCATGTCCTCTGTTATTAGTACAGTGGTACCTCTGGTTACGTACTTAATTCGTTCCGGAGGTCCGTTCTTAACCTGAAACTGTTCTTAACCTGAAGCACCACTTTAGCTAATGGGGCCTCCCGCTGCTGCTGCGCCGCCAGAGCACGATTTCTGTTCTTATCCTGAAGCAAAGTTCTTAACCTGAAGCATTATTTCTGGGTCAGCGGAGTCTGTGACCTGAAGCGTCTGTAACCCGAGGTACCAATGTACAAGCCACCCAATGATTGATAATCCCTCCTCATTTGTCCCAGAAGGTTGGGAGAATTGAGTCTTTTATCCTTGCTTTAGCATTTCCAGAAGATAGATCTGAAATGGCCCCCACTCTGGCTTCACTCTTCACCTACGTTGACACCCATGGACATGTCCCTAAGGACTGGGCCCCCCGATATATTAAAAAGGAAAAAAGGATGAGCTGCAAACTACAGATCAACATCTGCAATGACAGAGACCACCTGCCTCCATCGGCTATAAACCAGTGTTGGTGAATCTCTTAGAGACTGAGTGCTAAAACTGCAACCCAAACCCCACTTATTCATTGCAAAGTGGCAAGACGGCAATTTAACTTGAATACTGGCTACAGGTGGGTAGCCGTGTTGGTCTGCCATAGTCGAAACAGAATAGAAAATTCTCTTGCATGCTCTGAAGAAGTGTGCATGCACACGAAAGCTCATACCAAGAACAAACTCAGTTGGTCTCTAAGGTGCTACTGGAAGGAATTTTATTATTTTCTATTTTGTTTTGAATACTGGCGTTTTAGTTTAGAAAACAACAACAACAACAACTCATACATTAGGGTTAATGTAACCATTTCCATTGATATATAATTTTACGGTATAACTCAGTGCTGAAAGAAAGAAAGAAAGAAAGAAAGAAAGCTGAGCTACAGTTAGAAAATTAATCCATTAAGAGATCTTACTCTAATCGCCCTGCTAAAAATGTTGCCGTTTCTCCTGGCTCCTGGTCTCCTTGATCTGCCAGAGGAAAAGACACAGTAGCAATGCTGGAGCGACCTGGCAAAGAGGAGGAATACCCTCCCCCCCCCTCAACTATTTATCGAGAGTCCAGGGCTTTACCTGCAGGATCCCACCCCCCACCCCAAGACCCCTCTCTTCACAACGGGGCAAGCGGCGCCCGGATGCCAAGCAAGAAGAGCGGGGCAGAGCCCTTGTCCCCTCGCCCCCTCCCTGGCTTGGCACAGCGAAGGAGGGCGGGGAATGTCTGCACCCCGATTTGCCGCCCCCCATGCATGATCTGACCAGCGCCCCCCCCCAAAGGCAGCCTCCCCTGCAGCCCTGGGACCCCCTTCTCCCCATTGCACCCGGAGGGAGAGGGAGGCGAGACTCACCCGCAGGCAGCTCTTGCAAGAGAGAGGGGGGGGGGGGGAGACCAAAGCAGCCCCTCCGCGGGACTGGCGAGGGAGGGGCCTTTGCTCGGGAGGACCTTGTCCTCCCCCCCCACGCCTCCACTTCCTGTCCTCTCTAGAAATCCAGCTCGGTTCCTTTTAACCCTTGGCAAGCCGAGCGCAACCGGAGCACCGATCTCTCCTCCTCCTCCTCCAAGGCAAGAGCCCGGGAGGAACCGCCTGTAACGCCTCATTTGGGAGACCCCCTTGAGCTGCGCCCTCCCCAGGCCAGAAGCAGGAGGAGCAGCAGCTGGCAGGGCCGAAGAAGGCCCCCAAGGAGCAGGGGACCCCTCACTAGAAGGAAAACATGGGAGCGTCTGGAAGGGAGCCCGGGGGTCATCTAGTCCACCCCCCCCCTTGCCAGGCTGGAATCTCAGCTCAAGCATCCCTGACGGAGGGCCACTCAAACTGCAGAAACCTCCCTCCCCCCCCCTCTGCCCGCCACTTTCTTCCCACCATGACATGTTGTTGTTGTTCAGTCGTTCAGTCGTGTCCGACTCTTCGTGACCCCATGGACCAGAGCACGCCAGGCACGCCTATCCTTCACTGCCTCCCGCAGTTTGGCCAAACTCATGTTAGTAGCTTCGAGAACACTGTCCAACCATCTCATCCTCTGTCGTCCCCTTCTCCTTGTGCCCTCCATCTTTCCCAACATCAGGGTCTTTTCCAGGGAGTCTTCTCTTCTCATGAGGTGGCCAAAGTACTGGAGCCTCAACTTCAGGATCTGTCCTTCCAGTGAGCACTCATGGCTGATTACTTTAAGGATGGATAAGTTTGATGTTTTTGCAGTCCATGGGGGGAGGAGGAGGAGGAGGAGTTTGGATTTGATATCCCGCTTTATCACTACCCGAAGGAGTCTCAAAGCGGCTAACATTCTCCTTTCCCTTCCTCCCCCACAACAAACACTCTGTGAGGTGAGTGGGGCTGAGAGACTTCAGAGAAGTGTGACTAGCCCAAGGTCACCCAGCAGCTGCATGTGGAGGAGGGAGACGCGAACCCGGTTCCCCAGATTATGAGTCTACCACTCTTAACCACTACACCACACTGGCTCTCTACACCATGGGACTCTTAAGAGTCTTCTCCAGCACCAGAATTCAAAAGCATCAATTCTTTGGCAATCAGTGTGCAGAAAGTGTTGGTGGGGGATGAGTGTTCAGACCCCTGGGCTCTCACTTGTGGGGTGCCTCAGGGTTCCGTCCTCTCCCCCATGCTTTTTAATATCTACATGAAGCCACTGGGAGAGATCATCAGGGGGTTTGGGCTGGGTGTTCATCAGTATGCAGATGACACCCAGCTCTACCTCTCTTTTAAATCAGAACCAGTGAAGGCGGTGAAGGTCCTGTGTGAGTGCCTGGAGGCGGTTGGAGGATGGATGGCGGCTAACAGATTGAGGTTGAATCCTGACAAGACAGAAGTACTGTTTTGGGGGGACAGGGGCAGGCGGGTGTGGGGGACTCTGGTCCTGAATGGGGTAACTGTGCCCCTGAAGGACCAGGTGCGCAGCCTGGGAGTCATTTTGGACTCACAGCTGTCCATGGAGGTGCAGGTTAATTCTGTGTCCAGGGCGGCTGTCTACCAGCTCCATCTGGTATGCAGGCTGAGACCCTACCTGCCCGCAGACTGTCTCACCAGAGTGGTGCATGCTCTGGTTATCTCCCGCTTGGACTACTGCAATGTGCTCTACGTGGGGCTACCTTTGAAGGTGACCCGGAAACTGCAATTAATCCAGAATGCGGCAGCTAGACTGGTGACTGGGAGTGGCCGCCAGGACCACATAACACCGGTCCTGAGAGATCTACATTGGCTCCCAGTACGTTTCCGAGCACAATTCAAAGTGTTGGTGCTGACCTTTAAAGCCCTAAGTTCTGCCCGGACACAGAGATCCAGCGCCGAGGGCCTTCTGGCAGTTCCCTCACTGCAGGGAACCAGGCAGAGGGCCTTCTCAGAACTGGCACCCGCCCAGTGGAACGCCCTCCCATCAGAGGTCAAAGAGATAAACAACTAACTGACATTTAGAAAATACCTGAAGGCAGCCATGTTTAGGGAAGCTTTTATTCTGTGATATTCTAGTGTATTTCAATATTTGTTGGAATCCGCCCAGAGTGGCCGGGCAGACCCGGCCAGATGGGCGGGGTAAAAATAAATTATTATCATCATCATCATCATCATCTATATCTTCCAAAGTTTTTACAAATTTTCACCCAAATCCAAATTTCATAACCAACTCCATTAAGTTGGTTGGTTCTACATGATCAAAAGAGGGTAATGATTTTTTAAATTGAAACATTAATTTTCAAGAACATCACTTCCCTACATTCTTGAAAAAGAATATTTTTAGAATCAGATGCTATCTTTAGTTTTTGCTGTCAGGTGCCCCTTTGTGTTCAGATCAGGTCTCAGCACAATAATGTAACATTTGGGAATAAAGATGCAGCCCAGGAGCCCAGCACTGGAGGCCAAGATGGAGAAGACCTGAACGGCTACCATGTATTTCCCCTTTGTGCTCAGGTAGGTGGGCACAAAGGACACCCAAACACTGCAGAAGACCAGCATGCTGAAGGTGATCAAGCTTGGCTTCATTGAAGGCCCCAGGCAGATTCCTGGCTAGGAAAGCCACCGTGAAGCAGATGGCAGCCAGGAAGCCCATGTAGCCGAGGGCAGAATAAAACATAGCAACAGACCCTTCATTGCATTGCAGGATGATCTCTCCAGGCTGGGAGTGCATGTCAGAGTCTGGGAATGGTGGCGAGATCCCCAGCCAGATCATGCAGATGACAACTTGGACACAGGAACAGGAAATGACAATGGAGTTGGCCAGACTCTTCCCCAGCCATCTCCTCACTGTGTTCCCTGGCTTGGTGGCCAGGAAGGCCAGAACCACAGTGATGGTTTTTCGCCAACACACAAGAAACAGCAACAGAGAAGATGATGCTTTTTGGGAGGCCAAGGAAAGGGACCTGCCTTATCCGACAAACGGCCTTCATCGTCATCTTCTCTGTTGCTGTTTCTTGTGTGTTGGCGAAAACCTTCACTGATAATGAGAAAGGCCCCAGAAAGCAACTGGAGATGAGCTGGATCTCATGGAAATGGTAGCAAGTGAAGCACCAGTAACTCTATCCCCACAAAACGTCTTACCAATAAAAACTGGTGGAAAGACATTGGCTAAAGATATGAGGAAGAATCATAGTGTTTGTGGCAGAGAGGACCCCACTGAGGAGGTGGTCTCCTGTCCTGAAATAATTACGTGAATCTATCATATCCCTTTTCAAAGACAAGAGGCATTTTGTCTGCAGTTTCCCACAATCCCCATAAGGCAGTAGAAGCAGTATAATGAGGACCATCTTTTGCCTCCCAGGAACGAACACCTCCTTTATGATTGCTCTTCGTTCTACTGCTTCTACTGCTTCTACTGCCTTTTGGAGGATACATATTTGCGAAAACTCCCAAATCTGGCTCCAAATTGTGAGGTGCAAATGCCAAAGACAGGGGGGAAAGGCCAAGATTAAGAGTCAGAATTAACCCGAACTATCACACCTGATGAGTGCTCACTAGAAGGACAGATCCTGAAGTTGAGGCTCCAGTACTTTGGCCACCTCATGAGAAGAGAAGACTCCCTAGAAAAGACCCTGATGTTGGGAAAGATGGAGGGCACAAGGAGAAGGGGATGACAGAGGATGAGATGGTTGGACAGTGTTCTCGAAGCTACTAACATGAGTTTGGCCAAACTGCGAGAGGCAGTGAAGGATAGGTGTGCCTGGCGTGCTCTGGTCCATGGGGTCACGAAGAGTCGGACTGAAAGATTGAACAACTGTTGTTAACAAAAATCACACCTGAGCTCTGGCAGACTCCTGTTGCCGGCTGGCATTGGTTTTCTGGTTATTTTAACAAATCCCCCCCCCCCACTGATGCCAGCTCAGGATAGGGCTACTCTGATGAATTTGAGAGGTGAAAAGGGGAACTCAAATTTTGTGTAAAGACAGAGGCGATTCAGCAGATTTTTTTGTAGGTTTATTGTTTTGTTTTTGTTCTTGTTTTTATTATATACTTTTTGGCCTTATCCTGCATTTTTATGCTGTGAATCACCCTGAGATCATGGGGTGAAGGGAGAAAACCTTTCCATGACTGCTTTCTCTCGGTCAGCAAAACAGAAACTATACAGACAAATACCCAAAGGTGGGTGGAGCACCCAGTGTCAGAACGCATATCCGGTGGACTGTTAACCCTGTGTTAACCGGAAACCCCACAGGCAGTGTACAAATTTAATAAAGAAACAGACAAACAAACACTAGGACTTCCAAAAAAGCTTTCAACAAGGTGCCTCCTGAGTAAGCTTAGTAGTCATGGAATAAGAGAAGAGGTCCTCTTGTGGATCAGGAATGGAAGTTGCAGGAAGCAGAAAATAGTATTAAGTGGACAGTCATTCAAATGGGGGATTGTGGTGCCACATGCTCTTGACCAAAAGCTCACGAGGACAATCTGGTGACATCATTTTGCAACAACGAGAGATTCTGCACCAGACCCAAGGGCAGTCCCAGAAAGAGTGCATTGCAGTAGTCCAGCTCCAAGTTTACCAATGCTCCTTGTCTTTATACTTTCCTGGGCAACCAGCCAGGAACCGCTGATAGCATCCTGACATTGGGTATGTTTATCCTGCATAGAGGCCTACGTTATCATCATCATCATCATCATCATCATCATCATCATCTATATCTTCCAAAGTTTTTACAAATTTTCAGCCAAATCCAAATTTCATCACTACCTCCATTAAGTTGGTTGGTTCTACATGATGAAATGAGGGTAATGATTTTTTAAACTAAAACGTTCCCTACATCACTTCCCTACACTCTTGAAAAAGAATATTTTAAGAATCAGATGCTATCTTTAGTTTTTGCTGTCAGTTGCTCCTTTGTGTTCAGATCAGGTCTCAGCACAATAATGTAACATTTGGGAATAAAGATGCAGCCCAGGAGCCCAGCACTGGAGGCCAAGATGGAGAAGACCTGAACGGCTACCATGTATTTCCCCTTGGTGCTCAGGTAGGTGGGCACAAAGGACACCCAAACACTGCAGAAGACCAGCATGCTGAAGGTGATCAGCTTGGCTTCATTGAAGGCCCCAGGCAGATTCCTGGCTAGGAAAGCCACCGTGAAGCAGATGGCAGCCAGGAAGCCCATGTAGCCGAGGGCAGAATAAAACATAGCAACAGACCCTTCATTGCATTGCAGGATGATCTCTCCAGGCTGGGAGTGCATGTCAGAGTCTGGGAATGGTGGCGAGATCCCCAGCCACATCATGCAGATGACAACTTGGACACAGGAACAGGAAATGACAATGGAGTTGGCCAGACTCTTCCCCAGCCATCTCCTCACTGTGTTCCCTGGCTTGGTGGCCAGGAAGGCCAGAACCACAGTGATGGTTTTTGCCAACACACAAGAAACAGCAACAGAGAAGATGATGCTGAAGGCCGTTTGTCGGATAAGGCAGGTCCCTTTCCTTGGCCTCCCAATGAACAGGAAGGAGGACAAAAAGGAAAGCAGGAGGGAGACAAGGAGGATGTAGGAGAGGTCCCGGTTGTTGGCTTTGACTATGGGAGTTTCATTGTATTTAATGAAGATTCCTAAAACAAAGCTTGTGGTTAAGGACCCCAGTAGGGCAAGGGAAATTAGGACAACCCCTAGAGATTCTTCATGGGCTAGGAAGGTGATAATCTTGAACACACATTGATCTCGGTCCTTGTTTGGATGCTGATTATCTGGGCATTTTTTGCAATGGTCTGCATCTGCAAAAGAGAGAGAGAGAGAGTGAGAGAGAGAGTAATGTCTACTTCACTGGATTCGGCCAAGCCCTGAGCAGTATCCAGCCTCTTGGGAGAGATTCAGTTGTAGACCCAGTCAGTCTGAGATAGCCACTAATCACTACAGGTATTTAATTAGGTTTTTCTGAACATTAGCTCTATCCCTGAAGAAATTTGTAACCGATTCCAGGGCTAGAGATCCCCAGCTTAACATCTGGCAGGTTGGGCTGCTTGGAGCCCCTATAGCAGGGCCAGAAGGAGGGTCAGGGGTCTGTGCAGAAGTCTAATATCTATCCTAGGTCAATAACAATCTCCCTCCTTAAGGTAAAGGTAAAGGTAAAGCTTTCAGTTCGCTTCAGTCCAAGGGAGTTGGTGTTTGTCCACAGAAAGCTTTCTGGGTCATGTCGCCAACATGACTGAAATGCTTCTGGTGCAAAGGGACACCATGACGAATGCCAGAGTGCACGGAAACGGCGTTTACCTTCCCACTGCTTTGACACCTATCCATCTACTTGCACTGGTGTGCTTTTGAACGGCTAGGATGGCAGAAGCTGAGACAGAGAAACGAGACCTCAGCCAGTTACGTTGTTTCCAACTGCCAACCTTCTTATCAGCAAGCCCAAGAGGCTCCGTGGTTTAGTGCCAGTGTGGTGTAGTGGTTAAGAGTGGTAGACTCGTAGGACCTCCGGCGAGGACGCCATCGCGGGCGGTCGTGGGTCGCTTCGGCAGCGAAGCGACTCAGGCCGGCCCGGGGGTAGGAGCCCCGCTACCGCAAAGCGGGGCTCCGCTAAACCGCGGGTCGAGCGTCCCGCGGCATGGGCTCTCCAGCGAGCCCGCTATGGCACCGAACCCTTCTCCCGTTCCCCCTGTAAAGGGGGAGTGGGGGTGAAGGGACCACGGCGCCGGGCTGTGGAGGCATGCCCCAACCGGACCGGCGAAGCGGCGGCCGCCGCTCGCGATGAGCGAGATCGTTCTACCTGTCAGAAGGAAAACAGAAGAAGCCCGTTGGCCGTGAGTACGTTAACAATTGGACTTATTTTTGACATTTGGCGCTCCGGGAGCTACGATGGAAAGGAAGCCCGTTTTTTTCCCCTTTGTGTGGAGAGAAAGTAACTGCTTTTGATGGCGACTGCTGTTGCAGTGGTGGATACAATGTTTCGAATTTGACAAGTGAGATTGGTTAGACCCCTTTTGGGGGACCTAAGTTGGTGGAAATATTTCTTCTTGAAGTGGATAGAATGTAATCTTTTCGCCCTGACTCCAGGGAAAATGGCTGCGGAGACTTGTGACTGAGATGGAAAAGTACTGTGACTAAGATGGAAAAATACTGAAACTTGATACCCTATGCCCACTTCTACCATGTTGGGTTTCGTTTTCAAGCTGGTTTTAGACTCTGGACTGACTCACGAACAAAGGATTATTTTTTTGAACTTAGAATTGCTGAACCAGAAATTAACTTTGCTGAATCAGGATGACAATTTATATCCCACAGGAAAGACTATTCAGAACATTGTTAAAATGGAAGAAAACCTTGGCAGGGAACTTAAGGGAATTATTGAAGTACAAAGTACAATGCTTTGCAACTCCGAGAAGATGAAAAATCCTGTTGGGGTGAGAGACCCAGGATTAGAAGACAATTTATATCCAATTTCTGGGGTGAGAGCCCAGGAATGATGGGGAAAAGATTTATATATCTACAATTAGAAGATGAACGGAATTTTGAAGCGGAGATGCTGGAAGGTGATGATCTGTGTACCCTGATGCTCCCTGTAAGGACTGTTATAGACTGCGTCTGGAACTGTGGACTTATAAGAAAAGAGGACATTCTGAAAAATGGTTTTGGTGTAAGATGGAGGAATGTCTGGGGGGAGACCCCGAGATGGCGAAAGAAAATGGTTAGAACAAAATCGAAAATTCTTTCCAGTAGCACCTTAGAGACCAACTGAGTTTGTTCCTGGTATGAGCTTTCAGAGAAAATGGTTAGAAAAGGGATAGGGTGAAATACATTAAATAAAATTAGGATGGTTTATTATGGTACCCTGAAGCCGGTGTGTTAAGATTTTAAGTTTTTGAACTAGAGAAGAGATATCTGAATTTCTTTATTAGCAGCAGTCTAAGTGAAAGAAGATGTATGATTTGATACAAGAAGTAATATGTTGTGTTATGTAGTTATATTATTAATTATTATGAAGTTATATTTGGAATAGATTTGATTTAAGCTAAGAAGTGATAGATTATTTTGGAGTAAAAACTAGATTTTAAGAAGTATGTTTAGTTTTGATTTTTGAATGATTTAATTTTAGAGATGAGAAGTTATTAAAGTAAAATTAGAATTGGAACCAAAGGAGAGAAAATGGGGGAAGTCACCTAGTATAGATTCGAACAAGAAAAGTTTTTTTTTTGTGTAAACAAGAAAAAGAATTATTGGTGTGATTTGTATTTGTTTTTATTATGGTTTGATTGTTGGGTTTGTGTTTGGGTTTGTGTTGGTGTATGTGTTATGTTGTTCTTTGTTTTGCAAAAACCAATAAATTCTTTATAAAAAAAAAAGAGCGGTAGACTCATAATCTGGGGAACAGGGTTCGTGTCTCCACTCCTCCACATGCAGCTGCTGGGTGACCTTGGGCTAGTCACACTTCTTTGAAGTCTCTCAGCCCCACTCACCTCACAGAGTGTTTGTTGTGGGGGAGGAAGGGAAAGGAGAATGTTAGCCGCTTTGAGACTCCTTCGGGTAGTGAAAAGCAGGATATCAAATCCAAACTCTTCTTCTTCTTCTCCTTCTTCTTCCTTTACATTTGATCAAAGGTATTTCTTGGAGTAAAAATGAGTAGTAGGGCTAAGTATGGGTGGGCAGGCATTTAGCATTCAGTTTACTATCTATATATATAATGGTGATGGTGGTGATGATGGTGATACATTTTAGAACAATATCATAAACTATAATCATCAAAACAGATTATTTGAATCACCCAGTTCACTCCCACGCATGTAGAATACCAGCCTTATCCTTCCCAGAAATGCTTTTGAAAATTCCTGACTGAACCCTTCTCTCTTCCCCAAGGCCAGCCTTTCCTTTGGAGTCACCCACCTTCCTGAGTGGAGATGGTCCCTTCTGCACAGGGAAGACATTCATAACAGCAAAGAGGCTTCCCTTCCTGAATCACCTTGACGGATCCAGGGCGACAGCTTTCCACACACCTGGAAGTAGGAAGGGTCTAGGCACAAAGACAAAGAGTGACAATGAGAATTGTTGTCTGAGGCATAGTATGTTGTCATCTGCTGTAGCATCCGGACTACAGCTTGAAACTAAGCATTTGCCTTCACTGTCTATTAAATGAATTATTCATGATTAAATTCAGAAATAAACAAATCACCTCCATTAAAAAAGTTCTGTATATGGGCCATGAGCTATTCACAACACAGTTTAGCAGGAACCCTCTTTTGACACCCAGCTGAGAAGAGCTGCAGCAACTATATTGAACCGAAAGCCCAATGCTGGAGTTGACAGGCAACTGAGGGATGCAGCCCACAGAACAGAGTGCACTTATTAGAACTTAAAGAAAAGACAGCAAAATGACAGGCACACCTGATTGAGCCACTCGAGCCACACAATGGCCTCCTGGTTGATGGAGCACTTCAGGTCTGGGGATCCCTGTCTGTCGATACTCCCAAACCTGACTCTGAGAACCGACTTATTGGGAAACACCACCCAGTTCACAATGTCCAAGTCGGCTGCCAGCTCCCCCTTCTCATCTAAATACACTCTGTCCATGGAAGAATTGTAGAACAGGGTGTTTCCCAGGAAAGGGTGGAGCTGGAACAGAACAAAGGTGCGAGCATTAGAATAAAGGAAAGCATAGTCCCCTGTTTTGCTAGCCCAGAAATGGAAAGCGAGTGAGGTCCCAGCTAAAGAGGATTGGCAAATTAAGTGGACAAAATATGCAGAACTTGCAGATTTAACAAGCGGGTGTCAAAGGAACAGAGGTTAGAGACAGCCTGATCAATGTCATCTCCCCTGCCAAAAATAATTCCAATTTGCAGGGAAAGAAGAATTGGGCACAGGATGGGGGCAGTTACTTGAGGGGCTGTGCAATGGGCAGCTCTTGATATTTAACAACTGCTTGCCAAATTTAAGACCACTGCTACATCCCACATTATTTGGTGATGGGAAGCTCTCTATATACTAAGGTTGGGATTCTCAAAGTTTTCCAGATTCTAATCCCAAGAAAATGAGTATGAAAATCTATGTGTTAAGTATAATTGGTTTGATTTACACAAAAATTAAAAATGTATATGCATTAAGGAAGGTTTAAAATGGAAAATGGGTAATATGTTTTGCAAACCTTTTTTCTGAAGGGCTTTGGGCTCTTCCTGAGATTAAGATTAACTAATTGATGGTTTTTCTGTGCTAGCTAACATGTGAGTGTTGTAACTGTAGATCATGTGATGAAGGTATTGGATTGCAATATCTCCTTTTTGAAAGGAGTTGCCTTTTTGTCTTTGGCTCCCAAACTCAATGGAGTCAATATGTAAATCGAAGCTCCCCTGAAGGTAAAACAAGTGTCTTGGAGGCTGAAAGACAGGAGAGAGGGGGGGAGGGGGGAGGGGGGAGAGAGAGAGGATATGCCGAGCCTGTGCTGGACTGCACAAGACATGATGTCTATTTGATGTTTTCATTCCGTTATGAAGCATTCTGTGAGTAAAGATTGAATAATATTTCTATGGGCCTGGACAATAATTCATGTCCTAAAGGAAATGAATGCTTCCAGTTCTTAGGCTACCAATTGTTTCAAACTGCACAATATTTAATATCTGCAACACAACAATTGATTGTCATTCTCTGTTGAGATGTCTATAAAGGGAAAGAAAATACCTGCCATGGCTGTAGCCTTTGAAGTCCCATTCTCTGGGTTGCCCTCTGCTTAGATCTAGATGAATATGCAACATTTAAGGCACGAGCCACAGCTTGGACAGTGTTGTAGATCCTGTAGCTGTCTAGAGAGAGGATTCTTTCCAGATCGTCTTGGGGAAGCCTCTCCAGTTTCTCTCTCTCTCTGCATCTTGTCCAGCCTTTCACTGAGAATGCATGCTTTGAATAGGAACAATTAAAAGCATCCTCCCAAAACTTCTTAATACCAAAGAAAAAGGGTAGAAAATCACCGCTTTTTGCCCTTTTGCTTGTCTCAGTGAAGAAGGAAAATATACCATGGATATATTGGAAATATATTTTACTATACATCAGCTCCATGGAGACATCCCACATAACTGTTGTGATGAAGATTTTCCCAACATTGGATTTCAAAACTCTATCAAAAATCTGTTGTATAATGAATAGTCCAGTTATGAAATAAGTCATTTCCCCATAATAAACAAATACATTCACTTGCCTCCACTTGCGGAATGGAAGAAAATCCAGTTTTACCGTATTTATCTTCAGTCCATAGATGCTTTGTGAGATGACAACACAGACACCGCTGTTTATGAGCACCGGCGTCAAGCTCTTCAGGAACCTCTCTCCATTGTTGGTGTCTGGTGCAAGGAGGCCAATCAACGTCCATCGGAAGTGCTGGAGCAGCTTGACAATCCCTGGGTACAGGGCTTCTTCTTTGGGGACCATCCGGTAGAAAAAAGGGAGATGCCTCTTATCATTCAGAACATGAGAGACAAAAGCATAAGTGACCTGGGAAGAGAAGGAAGATGTGTATCTTGTTCTACCCTCTATACTCCTGTTGTTCTTTGTTTGCGCATTCACTTCGAGTGCGTATTTGTTGCTGATGAAGCCTAATTATGGCGAAACAAGGACTGTAATCCGGGTAACCTTGTCCTTCTTTTTTTGACATTTTCTTCGTGGCAACGTCACCTGTATCTTTTGGAGTGGCAAAACTACAGTGTCATCGCCAACCTCTACAACCTGCATCATGCTCCACAATATCTATCACACCCCTCTGTGGCAACGTTCATGTTGCAGACTATAATTATTACATCTATGCTTGATTTTTGTCTGCCTTGGGACCTTGATCTGTATTATGTGGATCTCATGATCTCATGATACATATGGACACATGTTGATGTCATATATTTACAGTTGAATAGTTGTACCCATCTATTATTATGTTTGAGTTCTATATTATATCTGTTTATATGTACAATTGATGAAAATTGAGATTACTTTAGCAGCCGGCTACGATCTTTGTGTGTTTGATTTCAGGTCAAAGCCTAAATATTTCTAACCCCAACATGGGAATGAGTAGGGCTTAGGAAGGAGGAAGGTCTATTGCAAGGACTCTTGGGTGAAAACAGTGATTTCCTTGAAGGCTTCCGGGTAATGCCTTTTTAAAAAATAAAAAAAAGATGCCCCTCATTAATCTCTAAAAGGAAGAATACATACAGATACTTCCTAGTTTTGTGTGTCTTAGGTAATATGCAACAAGAAGCCACAGGCCTAGTGAGCCAAAAGCAAGATGGGCATTTAATTACTTCATCAAGGGAGACCTCTTCAAAGTCAGGACACAAGAAATCCTTTTCCCAATATCGAATAGGGTGTTCACCCATAGAATGGCAAAATCTGTCTCACAATCTGGTTAGAATTATTTGAGAGTGTCAAGAAGCATATAGATAGGGATGATCTTGATATAGTGTACTTGATCTTTCAAAAAAGCTTTTGACAAGGTAACTCACCAAAACCTCACAGATATGCTCATGGAGTCTGAAGCGGAGATATATGGAAAATAAAACAGCTGATATCATAATGCTTTATACCTCTCTCCATTCCTACCTGTGGGATTTTATAGATGCCCAACACATTTGAAATCTGGATGGAGTTTTGAGAGTCCGACCCTTCGAGAACAGCCAGTAAGTTCGTCTGTTTACCACAGCTGTAGTTTGGAAAGTTCAGCTGCCCAATTGACAGCATGTCTAGCAAAGCATCATATGTTACCCTTCCATCAAAAAAGTTCTCATGGATGCTGTAGCCCAGGGTGATGTTGGGTAACAGCTTTTGATTCTGGTTGATCTCTTGAATGGCAAACAAGAAGGAGAGCAGCTGCCAGTACTTTGTGGTTCCTTTCCTGGAAAAGAAAATTATATACATGCCAGCACTGTAACATTCCCCTGTCCCCTTTATGGTTGTCTGTTTTAATTTTGCATTTGCTTATTTATTGCAAGCTGCTTGGAGGACCTCTTGTTAAAAGGACAGCATGTAAATGTCACAAACAAACAAAAGACCCCTAAGATAACACCCAAAATTACTTCCCCAATCTTACAACAGCTTATAACCATTGCTGCTGTTATTCCCATTTTATCACCCTTTTTATTAAGATGTTTTCCACTGTTTGTTATGATGTGTGTGACAAGTATAGGGCAATATATAAATTCTAATAATAATAATAATAATAATAATAATAATAATAATGCCTGGGGTTTGTTTAAAGGGGGACCTAAGACCATGATTAAAAGATCCAGAAAGCACTATCATGATTCCGCTTTGAGAAAGTAGATATTTTCCCCTGTATAATAAACTTAAGGCAAAAAGACACCCTTATCCTACCATCATTCACAGAAAAACCCTGCAGAATCATAACAAAGGCTCATCTGTTCTAGCATCCAGTTCTCAAGTTGGCCAATGAGATGCACATGCAAAACTGAGAAGCACAAGATCTCTTCCCCCACTTGAGATTCTCAGTTACTGGTACCCAGAGACACAGTGCCTGTGACAGTGAATGGAGAACCTAGACATTGAGACTGGTAGCCACTGAGAGCCCAATCATTCCCAAATTTATCTGACAGTGTGATCTTCTTATGTTCTTAAAGGCAGGTAGCAGATGATGAGAAAGGCCCCAGAAAGTAACTGGAGATGAGTTGGATTTCGTGGAAATGGTAGCATGTGGAACACCAGTAACTCTATCCCCACAAAACGTCTTACCAATAAAAACTGGTGGAAGGACATTGGCTAAAGATATGAGGATGAAACCAAGTGTTTGTGGCAGAGAGGACCCCACTGAGGAGGTGGTCTCCTGGCCTGAAATAATTATGTGAATCTATCCTGTCCCTTTCCAAAGACAAGAGGCATTTTGTCTGCAGTTTCCCACATCCTCCAAAAGGCAGTAGAAGCAGTAGAAGCAGTAGAAGCAGTATAATGTGGACCATCTTTTGCCTCCCAGGAACAAGCACCTCCTTTATCACTGCTGCCTTACACAGAATTGGAAGCCTTTTGTTGTGGTGCTTGCAAGATGCAATAGCTTTCTTCTTACTAACGGAGCCCTGCAAAGGGATCACATCTGAAGTGGAGAGAAGTCAAGCCAACCTCATTCTGATATCTGTCCTAAATCTCAGCCCACCCAAGTTTTGGGTGGCTCACGAGGCATTTATCTGCCAGACCTTTCTGGCTCAGATCACATCACGTTTAGTGGACTCAAATGTGATCTTTGGAAGCAAAACAACAACAACCCCACACACTATCATTTTGATAATTATATGGAGAAGTAGTACCACCTCTTCAAGTTACTAAACTCTTTGTACAGCTCCACCTGCAACTGAAGGGCTGGAGAAAAACATATTTGCGAAAACTCCAAAATCTGGCTCCAAATTGTGAGGTGCAAATGCCAAAGAATGGTGAAAAAGGCCAAGATTAAGAGTCAGAATTAACCCGAACTATCACACCTGGGCTCTGGCAGACTTCTGTTGCCGCCTGGCATTGGTTTTCTGGTTCTTTTAACAAATTCCCCTCCCCCCCCCCACTGATGCCAGCTCAGGATAGGGCTATCTGATGAATTTGAGAGGTGAAAAGGGGAACTGAAATTTCGTGTAAAGACAGAGGCGATTCAGCAGATTTTTTTTGTAGGTTTATTGTTTTGTTTTTGTTCTTGTTTTTATTATATACTTTTTGGCCTTATCCTGCATTTTTATGCTGTGAATCACCCTGAGATCATCGGGTGAAGGGAGAAAACCCTTCCATCACTGCTTTCTCTCGGTCAGCAAAACAGAAACTATACAGACAAAGTAATACCCAAAGGTGGGTGGAGCACCCAGTGTCAGAACGCATATCCGGTGGACTGTTAACCCTGTGTTAACCGGAAACCCCACAGGCAGTGTACAAATTTAATAAAGAAACAGACAAACAAACACTTGGACTTCCAAAAAAGCTTTCAACAAGGTGCCTCCTGAGTAAGCTTAGTAGTCATGGAATAAGAGAAGAGGTCCTCTTGTGGATCAGGAATGGAAGTTGCAGGAAGCAGAAAATAGTATTAAGTGGACAGTCATTCAAATGGGGGATTGTGGTGCCACATGCTCTTGACCAAAAGCTCACGAGGACAATCTGGTGACATCATTTTGCAACAACGAGAGATTCTGCACCAGACCCAAGGGCAGTCCCAGAAAGAGTGCATTGCAGTAGTCCAGCTCCAAGTTTACCAATGCCCCTTGTCTTTATACTTTCCTGGGCAACCAGCCAGGAACCGCTGATAGCATCCTGACATTGGGTATGTTTATCCTGCATAGAGGCCTATGTTTGTTATTTTCATTTATACTCACTCCCATGCCAGAGATGGCAATGTATAATTAGATGGCTATTTTTCTAAAATTAAGAAAAATAACAGGAGTGACAGTGGACATCCTTGTTCCGTTCCACAACTTATTACAAAATTTTTGTAATGTGAATTCCCTGTGATCTATGTGATCTATGTGGTTTTCCCTTGAGCTGAGGGCGATGAAACAGTCACTGAGTTGGCTAGAGCACCGGTGGCGGAAAACTCATTCTGATTCAGACTGGACTCGGGCTAGAGTTCAACTTCGAGCCTATCAAGTGGCAATGGCAATGGCGAAGAGGACCTTCTTCACCGTTTCTATTGCATCTTCAAAAAACAGCAGCAGGAGACTCTTCCAGGTGGTTCACAATCTATCAGAACCACCTTTGTCACCAGAGCCTGGTAGGGACCCCAAGATCTCCTACAACGCTTTTGCAAATGTTTTTTGCAGATAAAGTCGCTCAGATTCGGAAGGAGGTAGACTCCACCGTGGGAGCAGGGCCGGGGCGGGAGAGTGCTAGAGCCCTGTCTAGTCATGTTTCATGGGATCAATTCCAATCTGTTACCTCCGAGGATGTGGACAGGCTGCTTGGACGAGTGAAACCGACCACCTGTCTCCTTGATCCTTGCCCATCCTGGCTTATAAAAGCTAGCCGGGAAGGGCTGGGCGATGGGCTCTGCGCGGTGGTGAATGCTTCCCTCTGCGAGGGAGTCTTCCCAGACCCGCTGAAAGAGGCGGTCATTAAACCGCTTCTTAAAAAAACATCTTTAGACCCGGCCAATATGGCCAACTATCGCCCAGTCTCAAATCTACCATTCTTGGGCAAGGTGATTGAGCGGGTGGTTGCTGAACAACTCCAAGGCACGCCTGGAGGATGCGGACCATTTGGATCCCTTCCAATCGGGATTCAGGCCTCATCATGGGACTGAAACTGCCTTGGTTGCACTGGTTCGATGATCTCCGGCGGGCTAGGGACAAAGGTGAGAGCTGTTTCCTAGTTCTGCTGGATCTCTCAGCGGCCTTTGACACCATCGACCATAACATCCTTCTGGACCGTCTAGAGGGGTTGGGAGCTGGGGGCACTGTTATACAGTGGTTCCGCTCCTTCCTCCTGGGCCGTGTTCAGAAAGTGGTGGTGGGGGATGAGTGTTCAGACCCCTGGGCTCTCACTTGTGGGGTGCCTCAGGGTTCCGTCCTCTCCCCCATGCTTTTTAATATCTACATGAAGCCGCTGGGAGAGATCATCAGGGGGTTTGGGCTGGGTGTTCATCAGTATGCGGATGATACCCAGCTCTACCTCTCTTTCAAATCAGAACCAGTGAAGGCGGTGAAGGTCCTGTGTGAGTGCCTGGAGGCGGTTGGAGGATGGATGGCGGCTAACAGATTGAGGTTGAATCCTGACAAGACAGAAGTACTGTTTTGGGGGGACAGGGGGCAGGCAGGTGTGGAGGACTCCCTGGTCCTGAATGGGGTAACTGTGCCCCTGAAGGACCAGGTGCGCAGCCTGGGAGTCATTTTGGACTCACAGCTGTCCATGGAGGTGCAGGTTAATTCTGTGTCCAGGGCAGCTGTCTACCAGCTCCATCTGGTATGCAGGCTGAGACCCTACCTGCCCGCAGACTGTCTCACCAGAGTGGTGCATGCTCTGGTTATCTCCCGCTTGGACTACTGCAATGTGCTCTACGTGGGGCTACCTTTGAAGGTGACCCGGAAACTGCAATTAATCCAGAATGCGGCAGCTAGACTGGTGACTGGGAGTGGCCGCCGGGACCACATAACACCGGTCCTGAGAGATCTACATTGGCTCCCAGTACGTTTCCGAGCACAATTCAAAGTGTTGGTGCTGACCTTTAAAGCCCTAAACGGCCTCGGTCCTGTATACCTGAAGGAGCGTCTCCACCCCCATCATTCAGCCCGGACACTGAGATCCAGCGCCGAGGGCCTTCTGGCAGTTCCCTCACTGCAGGGAACCAGGCAGAGGGCCTTCTCAGAAGTGGCGCCCGCCCTGTGGAACGCCCTCCCATCAGAGGTCAAAGAGATAAACAACTACCTGACATTTAGAAAATACCTGAAGGCAGCCATGTTTAGGGAAGCTTTTATTCTGTGATATTCCAGTGCACGGGTGTCAAACACAAGGCCCGCGGGCCTAATCCGGCCCGCCAGACCTCGTCATGTGGCCCGTGTAGCCGCCGCCGGCCGCCAGCCTTCACCTTTTATTCTCGCTTTTTTTTTTAACAGCTTCAGCCAGTAGCAATTTTTAGGCCGTTCTAGGACTCCCCTTCTCTATAGACCATCCCTTCCTCTTTCCCCGAGTGCCGACCCCCTTTCTTCCTCGTCTCTATGATCCGTGCGACCTTTCGGAGGCGATTGGCTGAGGGCGGCTTGGCGGAGCTCTCGCGAGAGGCGCGGCCTTCGAGAGGCCGGCGGCGGGGGTGGGGGGAGCGAGAGCGGCGCTGGGAGGAGGGGGCGGAGCAGGTGATGGGGCCTGGCGGAGGAGGCGGCGGCGAGCTCGGTCGGTGAGTAAAATGGCGGCGCCGGTGGGGGAGAGAGGGTCACCTGTGGGTGGGGAGAAAGGCGGCGGCAACCCGTGAGGGGCATGGGGGCCTTCTCCGTGGCGGGATGCGGCGGCTGAGGGGGAAGCAGCCATTTTGGGGCGGCGTGAGGTCTGCCTGGTGGCGCCGAGGGGTCCGCCCCAGCCTGGGCCTGCTCTCGGCGGGCGAGAGGAAGGAAGCCCCGAGACGCGGCCGGGAGGAGCGGTGGGCGGGCAGCTCATGTCGCGGGAGACTCTGCCGACGCGGCCGCTTCTTCCTCTTCTTCCTGTTGACACGACGCGGCCTATCTTCGCGCCTGTTTCGGAGGCCAAGCTTTCGGGGTTTCGTTTCTTTTATTGTTGTTATTTATACACTGTCCCCCGACACGCTCGTTTTTATTTCAAAGAAATGCAAGCTTTCGTGGGCACTTCTTTTTTTAAAAAAAAAGGGGGGAGACTGGATCCGATTCCTGCCTTGCCGAAAGATTGTGGCGCCTCTTCTTCGCAGCTTTTTTTCAATAAAATCATTTTTCAATAAATTGTACAATAATTGTACATTTGAATATCTACTTGCCATTATTCTGACTATGTTTCTGCTTTCAGGCTAGTTATTACTTACATTATTACAAAAAACAGTAATAATTGAATGCATGACAATAATTTATATTAAAGATGGACACATAGTCCTCATACAACCGGCCCTTTGATCATCATGCGGCCCCCATGAATTTGATGACACCCTCATCTATATCTTCCAAAGTTTTTACAAATTTTCAGCCAAATCCAAATTTCATCACTACCTCCATTAAGTTGGTTGGTTCTACATGATGAAATGAGGGTAATGATTTTTTAAACTAAAACGTTCCCTACATCACTTCCCTACATTCTTGAAAAAGAATATTTTAAGAATCAGATGCTATCTTTAGTTTTTGCTGTCAGTTGCTCCTTTGTGTTCAGATCAGGTCTCAGCACAATAATGTAACATTTGGGAATAAAGATGCAGCCCAGAAGCCCAGCACTGGAGGCCAAGATGGAGAAGACCTGAACGGCTACCATGTATTTCCCCTTGGTGCTCAGGTAGGTGGGCACAAAGGACACCCAAACACTGCAGAAGACCAGCATGCTGAAGGTGATCAGCTTGGCTTCATTGAAGGCCCCAGGCAGATTCCTGGCTAGGAAAGCCACCGTGAAGCAGATGGCAGCCAGGAAGCCCATGTAGCCGAGGGCAGAATAAAACATAGCAACAGACCCTTCATTGCATTGCAGGATGATCTCTCCAGGCTGGGAGTGCATGTCAGAGTCTGGGAATGGTGGCGAGATCCCCAGCCACATCATGCAGATGACAACTTGGACACAGGAACAGGAAATGACAATGGAGTTGGCCAGACTCTTCCCCAGCCATCTCCTCACTGTGTTCCCTGGCTTGGTGGCCAGGAAGGCCAGAACCACAGTGATGGTTTTTGCCAACACACAAGAAACAGCAACAGAGAAGATGATGCTGAAGGCCGTTTGTCGGATAAGGCAGGTCCCTTTCCTTGGCCTCCCAATGAACAGGAAGGAGGACAAAAAGGAAAGCAGGAGGGAGACAAGGAGGATGTAGGAGAGGTCCCGGTTGTTGGCTTTGACTATGGGAGTTTCATTGTATTTAATGAAGATTCCTAAAACAAAGCTTGTGGTTAAGGACCCCAGTAGGGCAAGGGAAATTAGGACAACCCCCAGATATTCTTCATAGGCTAGGAAGGTGATAATCTTGAACACACATTGATCTCGGTCCTTGTTTGGATGCTGATTTCCTGGGCATTTTTTGCAATGGTCTGCATCTGCAAAAGAGAGAGAGTGAGAGAGAGTAATGTCTACTACACTGGATTTGGCCAAGCCCTGAGCAGTATCCAGCCTCTTGGGAGAGATTCAGTTGTAGACCCAGTCACTCCGAGATATCCACTAATAACTACAGGTATTTAATTAGGTTTTTCATAACATTAGCTCTATCCCTGAAGAAATTTGTAACAGATTCCAGGGACTTAATCTGGCAGGTTGGGCTGCTTGGAGCCCCTAGCAGGGCCAGAAGGAGGGTCAGGGGTCTGTGCAAAAGTCTAATATCTATCCTAGGTCAATAACAATCTCCCTCCTTAAGGTAAAGGTAAAGGTAAAGCTTTCAGTTCGCTTCAGTCCAAGGGAGTTGGTGTTTGTCCACAGAAAGCTTTCTGGGTCATGTCGCCAACATGACTAAAATGCTTCTGGTGCAAAGGGAAACCATGACGAATGCCAGAGTGCACGGAAACGGCATTTACCTTGCCACTGCTTTGACACCTAGCCATCTACTTGCACTGGTGTACTTTTGAATGGCTAGGATGGCAGAAGCTGAGGCAGAGAAACGAGAGCTCAGCCAGTTACGTTGTTTCCAACTGCCGACCTTCCGATCAGCAAGCCCAAGAGGCTCCGTGGTTTAGAGCCAGTGTGGTGTAGTGGTTAAGAGCGGTAGACTCGTAATCTGGGGAACCGGGTTCGTGTCTCCACTCCTCCACATGCAGCTGCTGGGTGACCTTGGGCTAGTCACACTTCTTTGAAGTCTCTCAGCCCCACTCACCTCACAGAGTGTTTGTTGTGGGGGAGGAAGGGAAAGGAGAATGTTAGCCGCTTTGAGACTCCTTCGGGTAGTGAAAAGCAGGATATCAAATCCAAACTCCTTCTTCTTCTTCTCTTCTTCCTTTACATTTGATCAAGGTATTTATTGGAGTAAAAATGAGTAGTAGGGCTAAGGAGTGGGATATGGGTGGGCATGCATTTAGCAATTGATATGATTAGATCCTGCTTTCCTAATCAGTTTACTATCTATATATATAATGGTGATGGTGATGATGATGATGATGATGATACATTTTAGAACAATATCATAAACTATAATCATCAAAACAGATGATTTGAATCACCCAGTTCACTCCCACACATGAAGCATACCAGCCTTATCCTTCCCAGAAATGCTTTTGAAAAATTCCTGACTGAACCCTTCTCTCTTCCCCAAGGCCAGCCTTTCCTTTGGAGTCACCCACCTTCCTGAGTGGAGATGGTCCCTTCTGCACAGGGAAGACATTCATAACAGCAAAGAGGCTTCCCTTCCTGAATCACCTTGACGGATCCAGGGCGACAGCTTTCCACACACCTGGAAGTAGGAAGGGTCTAGGCACAAAGACAAAGAGTGACAATGAGAATTGTTGTTTGAGGCATAGTATGTTGTCATCTGCTGTAGCATCCGGACTATAGCTTGAAACTAAGCATTTGCCTTCACTGTCTATTAAATGAATTATTCATGATTAAATTCAGAAAAAACAAATCACCTCCATTAAAAAAGTTCTGTATATGGGCCATGAGCTATTCACAACACAGATAAGCAGGAACCCTCTTTTGACACCCAGCTGAGAAGAAGAGCTGCGGGAACTATATTGAATGACAGCCCAGTGCTGGAGTTGACAGGCAACTGAGGGAAGCAGCCCACAGAACAGAGAGACCTTATTAGGTCTCAAAGAAAAGGCAGCAAAATGAAAGGCACACCTGATTGAGCCACTCGGGCCACACAATGGCCTCCTGGTTGATGGAGCACTTCAGGTCTGGGGATCCCTGTCTGTCAATACTCCCAAACCTGACTCTGAGGACGGACTTATTGGGAAACACCACCCAGTTCACAATGTCCAAGTCGGCTGCCAGCTCCCCGTTCTCATCAAAATACACTGTGTCCATGGAAGAATTGTAGAACAGGGTGTTTCCGAGGAAAGGGTGCAGCTGGAACAAAAGAAAACATGAGAGCATTTAGAATAAAGGAAAGCATAGTCCCCTGTTTTGCTAGCCCACAAATGGAAAGTGAGTGAGGTCTCAGCTAAAGAGGATTGGCAACTTAAGTGGACAGAACATGCAGAACTTGCAGA
The DNA here is from genome assembly GCA_900245905.1 of Lacerta viridis. Lineage (NCBI taxonomy): Eukaryota > Metazoa > Chordata > Lepidosauria > Squamata > Lacertidae > Lacerta > Lacerta viridis. The sequence continues at coordinate 52,180 of OFHU01003092.1, forward strand.
TTTAACAAGCGCGTGTCAAAGGAACAGAGGTTAGAGACAGCCTGATCAATGTCATCTCCCCTGCCAAAAATGATTCCAATTTGCAGGGAAAGAAGAATTGGGCACAGGATGGGGGCAGTTACTTGAGGGGCTGAGCAATGGGCAGCTCTTGATATTTAACAACTGCTTGCCAAATTTAAGATCACTGATACATCCCACATTATTTGGTGATGGGAAGCTCTCTATGTACTAAGATTGGGATTCTCAAAGTTTTCCAGATTCTAATCCCAAGAAAATGAGTATGAAAATCTATGTGTTAAGTATAATTGGTTTGATTTACACAAAAATTAAAAATGTATATGCATTAAGGAAGGTTTAAAATGGCAAATGGGTAATATGTTTTGCAAACCTTTTTTTCTGAAGGGCTTTGGGCTCTTCCTGAGATTAAGATCAACTAATTGGTTTTTGTTCTCTGCTAGCTAACATGTGAGTGTTGTAACCTTACATCATGTGATGAAGGTATTGGATTGCAATATCTCCTTTTTGAAGGGTGTTGCCTTTTTGTCTTTAGCTCCCAAACTCAATGGAGTCAATATGAAAATGAAGCTCTCCTGAAGGTAAAGCAAACAGCTTGGAGGCTGTAAGGACAGAAGAGAGAGAGAGAGAGAGAGAGAGAGAGAGAGAGAGAGAGAGAGAGCCGAGCCTGTGCTGGACAGCACAAGACATGATGTCTATTTGATGTTTTCATTCTGTTATGAAGCATTCTGCAAGTAGAGATTGAATAATATTTCTATGTAATAATTCATTTCCAAAAGGAAATGAATGCTTCCAGTTCTTAAGGTACCAATCGTTTCAAACTGCACAATATTTAACTATCTGCAACACAACAATCGATTGTCATGCTCAGTTGAGATGTCTATGAAGGGAAAGAAAATACCTGCCATGGCTGTAGCCTTTGAAGTCCCATTCTCTGGGTTGCCCTCTGCTTAGATCTAGATGAATATGCAGCATGTAAGGCATTTGCCATGACTTGGACAGTGTTGTAGATCCTGTAGCTGTCTAGAGAGAGGATTCTTTCCAGATCGTCTTGGGGAAGCCTCTCCAGTTTCTCTCTCTCTCTGCATCTTGTCCAGCCTTTCACTGAGAATGCATGCTTTGAATAGGAACAATTAAAAGCATCCTCCCAAAACTTCTTAATACCAAAGAAAAAGGGTAGAAAATCACCGCTTTTTGCCCTTTTGCTTGTCTCAGTGAAGAAGGAAAATATACCATGGATGTATTGGAAAGATATGTTTCATTATACATCAGCTCCATGGAGACATCCCACATAACTGTTGTGATGAAGATTTTCCCAACAATGGATTTCAATCACATCTGTCAAAAATCTGTTGTATAATGTAGTCCATTGATGAAAGAAGTCATTTCCCCATAGTAAACAAATACATTCACTTGCCTCCACTTGCGGAATGGAAGAAAATCCAATTTATATGCATTTGTCTTCAGTCCATAGATAATTTCTGATATAACAACACAGAAACCGCTCTTGATGAGCACTGGCGTCAAGCTCTTCAGGAACCTCTCTCCATTGTTGGTGTCTGGTGCAATGAGACCAATCAACGTCCATCGGAAGTGCTGGAGCAGCTTGACAATCCCTGGGTACAGGGCTTCTTCTTTGGGGACCATCCGGTAGAAAAAAGGGAAATGCCTCTTATCATTCAGAACATGAGAGACAAAAGCATAAGTGACCTGGGAAGAGAAGGAAGATTTGTATCTTGTTTGATTTCAGGTCAAAGCCTAAATATTTCTAACCCCAACATGGGAATGAGTAGGTCTTAGGAAGGAGGAAGGTCAATACAATACAATACCTTTATTGGCATAGATAAAACAATAGGCATAAAAACCATCAGTATATATAAAATATAAAATAGAAGGGAAGAAATGGAGGCAGTGAGAGATTTCACTTTCTTGGGTTCCATGATCACTGCAGATGGTGACAGCAGTCACGAAATTAGAAGACGCCTGCTTCTTGGGAGAAAAGCAATGACAAACCTAGACAGCATCTTAAAAAGCAAAGACATCACCTTGCCGACAAAGGTCCATATAGTTAAAGCTATGGTTTTCCCAGTAGTAATGTACGGAAGTGAGAGCTGGACCATAAAGAAGGCTGATCGCCGAAGAATTGATGCTTTTGAATTATGGTGCTGGAGGAGACTCTTGAGAGTCCCATGGACTGCAAGAAGATCAAACCTATCCATTCTCAAAGAAATCAGCCCTGAGTGCTCACTAGAAGGACAGATCCTGAAGTTGAGGCTCCAGTACTTTGGCCACCTCATGAGAAGAGAAGACTCCCTGGAAAAGACCCTGATGTTGGGAAAGATGGAGGGCACAAGGAGAAGGGGACGACAGAGGATGAGATGGTTGGACAGTGTTCTCGAAGCGACTGGCATGAGTTTGGCCAAACTGCGGGAGGCAGTGGAGGATAGGCGTGCCTGGCGTGCTCTGGTCCATGGGGTCACGAAGAGTCGGACACGACTGAACGACTGAACAACAACAACAAATATATAAAAATTCTAGAGCATACAATGTAAAAGAAGAAAAAGGGAATCCCCACTATTGTACAGGCCAGAGCTCCCTAGATTTAACTTCAAAAATCCTGGTCAGAAATTGTGCCATAACTCTAGTCACTTCCGGAGAATCATCCCTCAACAAAAACTGGGCTACAAGTTGTTTATTATAGGGGGCCCTAGGCCATATAAAGGACATCGCGGAATCTTTGTGAAAGATATTAAAGAGAGGGCAATCCAGAACCATATGGACTATAGAGTCAGGTACGTTCTGACCACAAGTGCAAAGTCTGTTCTGGAAGGGAATACCTCTAAACCTTCCAGTTAGCACTGCGGACGGAAAGGCATTCAAACGCGCCAGCATAAACACTCTACGGTGTAATGGAGTGACCAGATCATAAAGGTAGTTAGGCATCGTTCCATGATGGGGTTGCAACCACAAATAAGAAGAGGAAAACACAGAAGGCTGCAAAGGATGTAATGTCCCTATAATTCCCATAAGATGGCTGCCGTGAGAGACGCTGTTCCTCCCTGTTCTCCTCCCTGATTTCCGTGCTTCTCTGGTCTGTTTTATGTTTTATGTTTGTTTTATGCTTTGTGTTTTATGCTCCTTTAGTTTCAGTTTAGCTTTAGGTCTTATATTTTATTTTAATTTAATTTTAACTTTAAGTTAAGTTTAAGTTTTAGGCTCCAAACTTTAAAGGAAATAAGAAAGCCTTTTTGCTGAGATTGCCTCTACTGCTATCTCTATCTGCCTGTACTCCCGCATTTATCATCCCATTTAACGAACTAAATTGATTGAAAATGAGATTCTTCATAACTCCAAGGAAATATGGTATTGACCCAGAGTGGCAATAAAATCTCAGGCCTCCCTCTAAATTCAGGACCTCCCTTAAAAAGAGCTACTCTAAAGAAAGCCTAAACAAAAACCACTCAGTTCTACTCGAACAGGGAAAACGAGGAGGTAATTAAGAAACAGCAGGAGCTTGAAACTGTCTGGATGTGCAGAGAGAGGTCTGTGCAGAGGAAAAACTCATCAAGGGGTTGAATGAGCTGAAAGCAACCTCAAATATTTCCAGTTTAGCTGCTGAGTCATCCCCGAATCTGAGACTAGAAACTCAAGCATCTCCTGGACTATCCCAAGACCAACAAATGGAGGAACTAATGTTAAAACAAGTTCTTGAATTGTCCTCGGGAAATGCTAAAGCAACAACAAAAGATTCTTATCCTCAACCTCCTGGGACAAATGGAGAGGACTTATCAGTCATTGAGTGGCTTATGCTTTTAACTGAGGACATTGAACACATAGAATCCTTCTTGTCCGACTGTACTAAAATCCTTATCATTCTGATAGATACTTGCAATATTTTTTTGAAAATGATGCTAGGGATCACCAGGAGGGTAGTTGAAAATAAGACTGCCGATATCATAATGCTATTATACCTCTCGCCATTCCTACCTGTGGGATTTTATAGATGCCCAACACATTTGAAATCTGGATGGAGTTTTGAGAGTCCGACCCTTCGAGAACAGCCAGTAAGTTCGTCTGTTTACCACAGCTGTAGTTTGGAAAGTTCAGCTGCCCAATTGACAGCATGTCTAGCAAAGCATCATATGTTACCCTTCCATCAAAAAAGTTCTCATGGATGCTGTAGCCCAGGGTGATGTTGGGTAACAGCTTTTGATTCTGGTTGATCTCTTGAATGGCAAACAAGAAGGAGAGGAGCTGCCAGTACTTTGTGGTTGCTTTCCTGGAAAAAAAATTATATACATGCCAGCACTGTAACATTCCCCTGTCCCCTTTATGGTTGTCTGTTTTAATTTTGCATTTGCTTATTTATTGCAAGCTGCTTGGAGGACCTCTTGTTAAAAGGACAGCATGAAATGTCACAAACAAACAAAAGACCCCTTAAACAACACCCAAAATTACTTCCCCAATCTTACAACAGCTTATAACCGTTGCTGCTGTTATTCCCATTTTATCACCCTTTTTATTAAGATGTTTTCCACTGTTTGTTAAGATGTGTGTGACTAGTATAGGGCAGTATATAAATTCAATTAATAATAATAATAATATTAATGCCAGGTTTTTGTTTAAAAGGGGATCTAAGACGGTGAGTAAAGATCCAGAAAGGACTATCATGATTCCGCTTTGAGAAAGTAGTTATTTCCCCCGTATAATAAACTTAAGGTGAAAAGACACCCTTATACCAGCCATCGTTCACAGAAAAACCCTGCAGAATCAGAACAAAGGCTCATCTGTTCCAGAATCCAGTTCTCAAGGTGGCCAACCAGATGCACATGCAAAACTGAGAAGCACAAGATCTCTTCCCCCACTTGAGATTCTCAGTTACTGGTACCCAGAGACAAATGCCTGTGACAGTGAATGGGGAACATAGACATTGCGACTGGTAGCCACTGAGAGCCCAATCTTCCACAAATTTATCTGGTCAATGTGATCTTCTTATGTTCTTAAAGGCAGGTAGCAGATAATGAGAAAGGCCCCAGAAAGTAACTGGAGATGAGTTGGATTTCATGGAAATGGTAGCAAGTGAAGCACCAGTAACTCTATCCCCACAAAACGTCTTACCAATAAAACTGGTGGAAGGACATTGGCTAAAGATATGAGGAAGAATCATAGTGTTTGTGGCAGAGATGACCCCACTGAGGAGGTGGTCTCCTGGCCTGAAATAATTACGTGAATCTATCTTGTCCCTTTCCAAAGACAAGAGGCATTTTGTCTGCAGTTTCCCACAGTCCCCATAAGCAGTAGAAGCAGTAGAACGAATGTGGACCATCTTTTGCCTCCCAGGAACAAGCACCTCCTTTATGACTGCTCCCTTCCAAGAATTGGAAGCCTTTTGTTGTGGTGCTTGCAAGATGCAATAGCTTTCTTCTTACTAACGGAGCCCTGCAAAGGGATCACACCTGAAGTGGAGAGAAGTCAAGCCAACCTCATTCTGATACAGTTATCAACTGACCTAAATCTCAGCCCACCCAAGTTTTGGGTGGCTCACGAGGCATATATCTGCCAGACCTTTCTGGCTCAGATCCATAACATCACGTTTAGTGGACTCAAATGTGATCTTTGAAAGAAAAAAAAACCCCACACACTATCATTTTGATAATTATATGGAGAAGTAGTACAACCTCTGCCACTGTAGGGCTGGAGAAAAACATATTTGCGAAAACTCCAAAATCTGGCTCCAGATTGTGAGATGCAAATGCCAAAGAATGGTGAAAAGGCCAGGATTAAGAGTTAGAATTAACCTGAACTATCATACGTCAGCTCTGGAAGAATCCTGTTGCCAGCTGGCATTGGTTTTCTTTTCTTTTCTTCTTCTTTTCTTTTCCTTTTCAAATAATATTTATTCTTTTTCAAAATAAGCATACAAAAATAGAACATACAAAAATGTAAAAAAACATACAAAAGCCTTAAAAAAAACATTAAAAGATTCTTTCTTCTCCTCTTTCTTTAACAGTGTTAGCTGACTTCAAATAAGCTTTGAATTTCTTCCAATCTTTTCCACCACATGTTCTGTCTGGTCGCGCAGTCTCCTCGTCAGTTCAGCAAGTTCCATAAAGCCCATCATCTTCATTTGCCATGCGTCCATACTTTTTCATAATTATCTTTAAACAGTTTTAAATTTTTAGAAGTCATATTTACACCTAGATCATAGCTGTCAACTTTCAGATTGAAAATAAGGGATCAACAGCCTCACCTATCCCTGGGACAGTCACATGTCAGTGGTGGGCGGATCCAGAAGCAAAAGTGGGTGGAGCAGCAATGTAAACTCCATATTTGTACATTGTGTGAGTGCAGTAGTTCCTACATATGGACATGTTTGCCAGGCCGCCAAGCAAGAGGCGTTAATTATCAGATTTCAAGGTCACATTCCAACCAGGGAAAACCACAGGCTGCGAAGCAAGACCAGTGAGAATTGTGGCCTAGAAAGAGTCCTGAATTATAATATAAAAGAGAGAAAGAATCTTGAATCCAGATTGAGAGGCCTGCAGAACTGCATTGCCCACCCCCCAGGCCTAAGTTTCCACACTTCACTGCAACACTGAACGAGGTTTACTACAAAGGCAAGCGCATCAGCTGCATATTAATTGCCCATTCTAGGAATTCATTTCTTGCTTGCAGAACTTGGGAGCTTTGTAAAAGAGCCTCCTTCCTATGTTGCAGGAACAAAAGGAAGCAGGCCTACGTTTTTGGTTCAGCTGCAGTTTTATTTGGGCAACAGAGTTTTCAAAGTCCACTGCTAAAGTGCCACCTTTGCCCCTTTCCCAGTTCAGTTCACGCACATATATTCTGTAATCTACAATGCTCAGCGGCAGAGCATTTCCATTGCACGCAGAAGGCCCCAGGCACAATCAACATCATCTGCAGGAACAACAGAATTTTGAATTCAGAAGAGGTCCCCCAAAGGTCATCCAGACTAGCCCTTGCTCACTGCAGGATCTTGCCCATTCTCTATGCTCATATGTTTAAAAGAGATGAAGCGGAACCCTCAATATGTCAGCAGTCGTTCACGCAACATGAGGGGCGGGGGAACATGTTCCAGATGTTGTTGGAACTCAACTCTCACCAGCCTTGGCCAGCAGGACCAATGGTCAGGGATGGCAGGAGTTTGCCCCCCAAAAAAACCTAGAGGAGGGCCAGTTTTTCCACCCCCTCCCTAATCAATTCCCCTGTCAAAAACAAAACAAAACCCACCCTCTCTTTCCAGATGACATAAAAGCTCAAGCTTGAAAGGGACTAGAAACTTGATCCTGGCAAAGGGATGAGCAGTTGAGGGGGGAGCAGGCAAACCTCCCCAACCCAAATTCTCTGGATCCATTGTGCATCACAGCAGTGCGGAGCAGTGGTTAGAGCGTCGGACTAGGATGTGGGAGACCAGGCTGAAATGGAGAATGGTGCATGGGAGGGGAGAGAACCGTGCACGCCAACCTCCTGGAGCTCTTTGGAAGATAAAGCGGAACAGAAATGCAATAAACAAGCCCATTCTTCCTCTGTTCAGCCCACCTGATCCCATCCTGCTGCCACGTGTGAGTCAGCCTTGGCTCCACAGGAACTTGTTGGCACTGTTGCTTCCACCCGGGTGCGACACCACTTGCAAAGGCATGCTGGGTGCGGAGCAGAGGCCGCAGGAGCTTCGCACTGCAGAGCCCGGTGCCTTTTGCAGAAGCAGCTGCAGCCATTGCAACCTCCCTCCCCGCCTGGGCCAGGGGAGGAGCAGGAGGAGGAGTGGAGGATCTGCACGGTGCTGACCCCTTCTAGCTGCCAAAGGACAGCCAAAAACTGCTTTTCTACTACAGTGGTACGGTGCCTTAGTTCTCAAACATAAACACAGTCTACACCGCGGTAATTGAAATTAATACACAACAGTAATCCCCCTTTGAAATCTGGTAAATTTACGGGATATCAACAATCTGGGACAGCAGCGGGAAACGTCTTGGAATAAGGGAGTTTCCCACAAAAAAGGAAGGGTTGACAGATATGACCTAGTTACAGGTGGGTAGCCGTGTTGGTCTGATAGTCAAACAAAAATAAAATACAGTGGTGCCTCGCAAGACAAAATTAATTCGTTCCGCGAGTGCTGTCGTATAGCGAAAATTTTGTCTTGCGAAGCATGGTCGGAGGAAGCGCGGCTTTACGGGGGGGAACCGCAAAAAGTTTTCGTTTTGTGAGTCGCGGCCATAGGGAAATTCGTCTTGCGAGTCCCTTTCGTCTAGCGAATCTTTCGTCTAGCGAGGCATTCGTCTAGCGAGGTACCACTGTAAAAATTCTTTCCAGTAGCACCTTAGAACAACTAAGTTTCTTCTTGGTATGAGCTTTCGTGTGCATGCACACTTCTTCAGATACATCTGAAGAATGGTGTTTGAAGGTGTCTCTAAGGTGCTACTGGAAAGAATTTTTTTATTTTATTTTGTTTTGTTTTATCTATGACCTAGATACTTCACCTTTTTGACAAAATTCAAACCTGTAATTTCCTCCAATTTCTCCATTTCTTCTGTAGTTAGATTTTTATTCAACATTTTAGTTTTGTTTTTGTTCACTTAAAACCAGATAGTTGCCCAAAATCTTGCAACAACTCAAGTGCTTTACAAGCATTAGTTTCAGGGTCCTGCAGAGTCAACACTAAATCGTCTGCAAAGGCTTTCAATGTATATTGCTTCGAACCTACTACAATACCTGGAACAGTGTACACATTCAATAAAGAAACAGACAAACACTTGGACTTCCAAAAAAGCTTTCAACAAGGTGCCTCCTTAGAAGTCATGGAATAAGAGAAGAGGTCCTCTTGTGGATCAGGGATGGAAGTTGCAGCAAGCAAAACATAGTATTAAGTGGATAGTCCTTCAAATGGGGGGTGGTGCCACATGCTCTTGACCAAAAGCTCACGAGGACAATCTGGCCAACATCGTTTTGCACCAACTAGAGATTCTGCACCAGACCCAAGGGCAGCCCCAGAAAGAGTGCATTGCAGTAGTCCAGCTCCAAGTTTGCCAATGCTTCTTGTCTTTACACTTTCCTGGGCAACCGGCCAGGAACCGCTGCTAGCATCCTGAATTGGGCATGTTTATTCTGCATAGAGGCCTACATTTGTTATTTTCATTTATACTCACTCCCATGCCAGAGAGGGCAATGTATAATTAGATGGCTATTTTTCTAAAATTAAGAAAAATAACAGGAGTGACAGTGGACATCCTTCTTCCATTCCACAACTGATTACAAGATTTTTGTATGAATTCCCTGTGATCTATGTGGTCTATTTCTTCCAAAGTGTTTACAAATTTTCAGCTATATCCAAATTTCATAACTACTTCCATTAAGTTGGTTGGTCTACATGATGAAATGAGGGTAATGATTTTTTAAACTAAAACGTTCCCTACATCACTTCCCTACATTCTGAAAAAGAATATTTTAAGAATCAGATGCTATCTTTAGTTTTTGCTGTCAGGTGCTCCTTTGTGTTCAGATCAGTCTCAGCACAATAATGTAACATTTGGGAATAAAGATGCAGCCCAGAGCCCAGCACTGGAGGCCAAGATAGAGACACGCTACCATGTATTTCCCCTTGGTGCTCAGGTAGGTGGGCACAAAGGACACCCAAACACTGCAGAAGACCAGCATGCTGAAGGTGATCAGCTTGGCTTCATTGAAGGCCCCAGGCAGATTCCTGGCTAGGAAAGCCACCGTGAAGCAGATGGCAGCCAGGAAGCCCATGTAGCCGAGGGCAGAATAAAACATAGCAACAGACCCTTCATTGCATTGCAGGATGATCTCTCCAGGCTGGGAGTGCATGTCAGAGTCTGGGAATGGTGGCGAGATCCCCAGCCAGATCATGCAGATGACAACTTGGACACAGGAACAGGAAATGACAATGGAGTTGGCCAGACTCTTCCCCAGCCATCTCCTCACTGTGTTCCCTGGCTTGTGGCCGGAAGGCCGTCCCGTTGGTTTTTGCCAACACACAAGAAACAGCAACAGAGAAATTGCGAAGGCCATTGTCGGATAAGGCAGGGCCGTTTGGTCGGATAAGAGGACAAAAAGGAAAGCAGGAGGGAGACAAGGAGGATGTAGGAGAGGTCCCGTTGTTGGCTTTGACTATGGGAGTTTCATTGTATTTAATGAAGATTCCTAAAACAAAGCTTGTGGTTAAGGACCCCAGTAGGGCAAGGGAAATTAGGACAACCCCCAAGTATTCTTCATAGGCTAGGAAGGTGATATCTTGTCACACATTGACTCGTCCTTGTTTGGATGCTGATTATCTGGGCATTTTTGCAATGGTCTGCATCTGCAAAGGAGAGAGTGTGAGAGAGTATTGTCTAGACACTGTATTTGGCCAAGCCCAACAGTATCCAGCTCTTGGAGAGATTCATTTTAGACCCAGTCAGTCTGAGACAGCCACAGATCACTACAGGTTTTTAGTTACAGGTAGGTACCAATGTTAGTCTGACATACTCAAAGCACCTTAGAGACCAATTAAGTATGTTCTTGGAATGAGCTTTTGTGTGCATGCACACTTCTTCAGATCTTAAGAAGTCTGCATGCACACGAAACCTCATACCAAGAACAACCTTGGTGGTCTCTAAGTGCTACTGGAAGGATTTTTTTTATTACAGGTTTTAAGAGGGTTTTCTGAACATTAGCTCTAGCCCTGAAGAATTTGGACCATTCCAGGACTAGAGATCCCCAGCTTGGCCCTGGCAGGTTGGGCTGCTTGGAGCCCCTATAGCAGGGGCAAAAGGAGGATCGGGGACTGTGCACAAGTCTCATATCTACCAAAGCCCATAAAACTCTCCCTCCTTAAGGTAAAGGCCAAGGTAAAGCGTTCATGTCGCTTCAGTCCAAGGGAGCCAGTGTTTGTCCACAGACAGCTTTCTGGGTCATGTGGCCAACATGACTAAACCACTTCTGGTGCAAAGGGACACCATGACGAATGCTAGAGTGCACGGAAACGCCGTTTACCTTCCCGCTGCATTGACACCTATCCATCTACTTGCACTGGTGTGCTTTCGAACTGCTAGGATGGCAGAAGCGTCTGCCATCCTAGCAGTATCATCATCATCATCCTGGTGATGATGATACATTTTAGAACAATTTCATAAACTATTATCATCAAAACAGATTGATGATGCTAATAATAATAATAATAATAATAATAATAATAATATATTTGAATCACCCTTCACTCTCCACATGAAGCATACAAGCCATGTTCAAATATATAAAAGGATGTCATAGAGGGAGAAAGGTGTTTTCTGCTGCTCCAAGAAGCGACACGGGCAATGGATTCAAACTACAAGAAAGAAGATTCCACCTAAACATTAGGAAGAACTTCTGACAGTAGAGCTGTTGGCAGTGGAATTTGCTGCCAAGGAGTGTGGTGGGTCTCCTTCTTTGGAGGTCTTAAGCAGAGGCTTGACAGCCATCTGTCAGGAATGCTTTGATGGTGTTTCCTCTTGGCAGGGTTGGACTGGATGGCCCTTGTGGTCTCTTCCAACTCTAGGATTCTATGATTCTATGATATCTAAGCTATCCTTCAGAACTATAAAACAGATTGTTGATGTTGATATAATAATAATAATAATAATAATAATAATAATAATAGTAAATTGAATCACCCAGTTCACTCCCACGCATGTAGCATACGAGCCTTATCCTTCCCAGAAATGTTTTGAAAAATTCCTGACTGAACCCTTCTCTCTTCCCCAAGGCCAGCCTTTCCTTTGGAGTCACCCACCTTCCTGAGTGGAGATGGTCCCTTCTGCACAGGGAAGACATTCATAACAGCAAAGAGGCTTCCCTTCCTGAATCACCTTGACGGATCCAGGGCGACAGCTTTCCACACACCTGGAAGTAGGAAGGGTCTAGGCACAAAGACAAAGAGTGACAATGAGAATTGTTGTCTGAGGCATAGTATGTTGTCATCTGCTGTAGCATCCGGGCTATAGCTTGAAACTAAGCATTTGCCATCACTATCTATTAAATGAATTATTCATGATTAAATCAGGGAAACAAATCACCTCCATTAAAAAGTTCTGTATATGGGAAATGAGCTATTCATAACACAGTTCAGCAGGAACCCTCTTTTGACACCCAGCTGAGTAGAGCAGCTGCAGGAACTATCATGAACGACAGCCCAATGCTGGAGTTGATCTCAACTGAGGGAAGCAGCCCACAGACAGAGAGCACTTATTAGCGCTTAAAAAAAGACAGAAAAATGATAGCACGATTCCCCCCTCTCCACCACTGATTGAGCCACTCGGCACACAATGGCCTCCTTTCGATGGAGCACTTCGGTCTCCTCCCGTCTCCACTCCCAAACCTGACTCTGACTTATTCGAAACACCACCCAGTTCACAATGTCCAAGTCGGCTGCCAGCTCCCCGTTCTCATCAAATACACTGTGTCCATGGAAGAATTGTAGAACAGGGTGTTTCCGAGGAAAGGGTGGAGCTGGAACAGAAGAAAAGATGAGAGCATTTAGAATAAAGGAAAGCATAGTCCCCTGTTTTGCTAGCCCAGGAATGGAAAGTGAGCGAGGTCCCAGCTAAAGAGGATTGGCAACTTAAGTGGACAGAACATGCAGAACTTGCAGATTTAACATACAGAAGAGTGGAAAGCATTTATTGAATATATGGAAAATAACTCTATACAGCTGAAAACAGGGCAGCATTAAGATAAATTCAACTGCATAAATAATATTTGATGGATGTAAAAGTGGAAAACTGATTTGAAAGCTTATAATAAGATATGCAAGGATGTATGACATGTAAAATGAACAATGGCCGGAGTAGAAGGGAAGTCATTGGATATTTTAGAGTTTGTAAAATGATTATTTGGAATTGGTAGATTGAAAAATTAATAAAA